>VDFB02047230.1:204557123-204672377 GCA_007258455.2 Sequoia sempervirens | reverse complement strand
TTTAAAACCCTTTCTATCCCCTCATTTCATGAGGTGAAAGCATGTCACTACTAAAATTTTAATAATTTTTTGTAAAACTTGCTAGACCATGAAATCCATCTTACCTCCAACACTCCCTTTGGGTAGGCCATTCAATGATAGCTCTCACCTTATATGGATCCATTTTAAGACCCTCTTCTAAGACAACAAATCCTAGATACACCAACTCTCTCTTCACAAAACTACATTTCTTTAAATTAATCTATTAAGTCATATTATCATTAGTATATTGTTATTTAGTTGTTTAGGTTGGCCTAAGTCTTATATAGGTATGTCTAAGTCGGCCTAGGTGATATCCACTCTCATCAAGTTGTGAAGTGTGTTCTCATTAGAGATATTTGGAGGTTTGCCCCCTCGAAGTGGCTTGTTATTCTCAGTTATTATCAAGTATTTGCAGCATATTTCATATCATATTCTTCTATTGTGCAAGTTATTTCATAACAGTGAGGTACTCAAATCCACTCAAACAATCCATAATGTCATCCATCCTCGGCAAGGGAAATCTATACTTGATAGTAATCTTGTTGATAGCTCAAGAGTTTGTACACATCCTCCATTCTCCATCCTTCTCCGGTGCTAATACTATAGGTACTACATATGCATTCAAAATATCTTGAATCAATCCCTTCTGTAACAACTCTTGCACTTGTCTGCTTAACTCTTCATTCTCTAATGGAGTCATTCGATGGTTTTCCTTATTTGGAAAACTAGCTCCAAGAATCAAATCCATTTGATGGATAATCTTCCTTACTAGAGGTCAACCTTTAGGCATGTTATCAAAAATAATACCCTAAAACTCATTCAACAAATCTGAAACCTCTACTGGTACCTCATTAGTATCTTCTTTATCAACTCCAGGGATCAATGCAAAACACATATGCTCATGCCTCATACCTTCTAGGAAATTTCTTCCATCAACCTATTAGAACCTCCAAAATATGCATGACCACACTACCTTGTGAAGCCTTAACCTTGCAAGATCCACGATAAAGTCCATCTTATAAATAATTTTCTTTGGTCCAACTAACACTAAAAAAACATTATACAGAGATTTGAGAAAATTTATCATATAAACTTTATTCCATAAACCTTTTGGATCACAAATATGTATAAAAACATTTTACCACACTCCTACAAGGGCAATAATGCAATTATAAGGGCTTTTAGTTGTATGGTGGAGAAAGATATATGATGCACTCCACAATATTCACCTAGAAGGAATGCGGCTTGGTGGTAGGAATTAAAACTGGCACCACATACCCATAGTGAGTCATAAAGACACAAAATGAGCCATGTTGTAGGGTGACACATTCAGAACTTAACCACTAGTGGTTAACCCATAGTACTGCAGTTAAGAAATAACAACACTAAAAGGAAATGCGGTATAGCAGTGTCATATTACATAAACCATTACCTCACAACAAGCAATATATAAAGCAAGAGGATATGTGCGGTATGGTGGTACCAAATGGCTTAACCTGCCATCTCGCAATATAAAAGTTATATCAGAAGAGGATCGTGCACAATCTTGCGATGAGAATATTTAGAACTCCAAAGAGCTTGCGACATAGTGGTAAGTTCCTCATTGTCTCACGATGAAGGAGCCTTAGTCATATATTTGATATATGGTATGACGATGAAGGATTAACTAGATTTTTGCACCGTGATAGAAGTAAAGTGTTACACATCAAACCAATGGTATAGTGGGATGGTTATAATAAGCATATAATATAACATCACCATTTTGCATGGATCAAAAGGAATGGTGGTGGTATTACAGTACAAGTTGGCAAGTGCATTTATATCAATTTTTCCAATAATCATAACCACTACCATGAATCATTCAATCTTCTAAGATTGACAGTGGATATTCAAAATGGAAATATGAGCCGATTATGGAATATTTTACACAAGGCCAACATAAATGTTGAAGTGACTCAACCCAAAGGTAGATAAACTTATAACTCAATGCTCATTTTAGCAATCTATTGTAGAGAAATATTATCTTGCTAGCAGCTAAGGAGTGAAGAAGAAGAAGACTCTACAATTATTGCGTTACCAGGTAAGTTCATTCTACATAATTTGAGTTAAAAATTTGCAGTTTGAAGGAGCAAAGAATTTAAGTAGGAGAAAAAAAGTTTAAATCATGCAGCCCAGAAAAGGTGAAATTAAGAAGGAAGAACCTAAGAAGAGGTCTTTACAACAATCTATACTAGATATTTTGCCCGAGTCAAAAGATAAAGGATTATAGAACGTCTTTAGGGACACAACTCAAGGGTGTTAGGATGCAATCATTCCTATTTCAAGGTGGGATTTATTTTGGTACTTATATGAGAAAATAAGTGATAAGGTTCCAATATCAAACCCTTGGACTCTAGATTTGGCCAAATTGATTGTCGCCAATGTTTTCATAGATGTCAAATTCATCAGAATATTGGCATGAAACTACGTCTCAACTACCAAAATACTAAGAATGACAGATGGTTCACTATTAGTAACACTAACCAAAGTTTCCATTGTGGAGTGATTCAACTTAAACAAATAGGCCCTTACCAAAGTAGACCTTTAGTGGAGTGAAGAGGAATACAATAGTTTGAGAAAAACTAATAGGAGTGATGAAGTTCCCATGCATATAAAGAGAGGAGAAAATAATAGAAGAATACCTATTTCCTCCTCTTGTGTTGAGCCATTTGCTTTTAATGATTTCCAAGTGTATTTTAAAATAACTTACTTTTCTTTGTCAGATTCTAAGGATAGATTCTAAAGAAAATATGTTAATTAGCCTGATGATGTTGGCAATGAGAATTCAAAACCTTGAAACTAATGTTGAGTATGAATTTAATTCATTTATTGAGAAATCATTACATGATGGATTCATGAAAGTAAAGGAGGATAGAGCCCCCATCACTTTTATGTGTTATTCCTTGTTGTGCCATTTAATTTTATATCAAAATAGAACCAGATGGACTCAGAGAATGTGTTTGGGTATGATAGATGAGTAGGGTAATCAACTTCCTATCCAAAACTAGTGTTATATATGGGATAACAGGTGTAGAAAGAGTGATTTTGTGATTTTTTATGAAGATTTTGTACTTAGAATTATGATAGTCCTTGGCCATGGGTATCCAAGCTTACATACACCAATCTTACAATTTTTAAGACCCTTGGAACTCAAACCAGAATAAGGGCATACTCACAACCTAGGGGATTGGTTTTTCTTGCCCAGTACCACAATAATCAGAATTTATGGATATCCCCAATCCCCACACATCATACCCAAATTTGTTCCTCTCTGATTGGTCTTCCTAGAATTCATGTGGAAAATGATGTGGATGGAGAAGGAAGTTATGTACAAACAAAAGAAAGGCACCCTTTCGCTTAACTTGATAGTATGTGGGAATTTGTCTATTGGATCAAATACTCTTGAGGAGTTGCAAAATTTATTAAAGACAAGATATCCTATAAAATATGGGAAAGAAAGGGTCTTCGACCTTGAAGGTCACATGAATTTTATCAGACAAACACTCCTAACAAAAAATGGTATCACCCATGAAGTGCATTATGAGGAGGACGTGATAAGGAATTGTCTCACTCCTCAGGAGGTACACCAAATAAGAAGAAAATAGGACATATTAATGAAATTGGAAGAGAGAAGAAAGAATATGGATAATGATTTCCAAGGGTCTTACATAGAGAAAGAAAATCCTAGATCAAGAGGATCAATCGTATGATTGATAAGTTTGATAAATTGTATGACAAAGCATAGAAGGAGTTGGAGAAATCTACCAAACTAGATACCATGAGGCCAAGCACTATTGTAATATCAGAACCCCAAGATGAGGTTTCAGTAAAACATGTCTCATCAGATTCACCCTTTGAGCAGCGAGAAGCCAAAGGAAAAAAGTACAGGAATAGGAACCCCTAGTGCCATATGAGATGAGTGAAAGGGGTGAGGATATTGAAGAAGTAGCAGATGTGCTAACACATTTAAAGGGAGATATTGAAGTTGATCAACCACCCTATGAAACAAAATCTCATAAGCCTAAAGAAAGAATTGATGTGTATGTAGAAGGTGAACAAGATATGTAAGATGATGAAAGAATGGTAGCAGCTCACAGATTCATAGAAAATGATGAGTTCATTTAGACTCTTGAATTTAATTATTTTTGGATTAAAGTGAAGATGAAGAAATTTCAAATAAACAAGATGGGTGCCGATGAGTCCCAGCATGATGAAATTATTGCCCAAACCTTCAATGAACTCAGGATAGGTGAAATAAATATCAGTCCACAAGAAGCTAGACAAATAGTACTAATCTAAGTAATATCTTCCTCGTACTAGGGAAAATTTTGAGGAGAATGTTCTTACTTGACCAAGTGAGAAACCAAGAAGACCCCATGCTAATGGCTAAGTTTGATTCTAAAGAAGGAATGAGTGGAACAAGCTACAGTCCAAGAATTGAAACATTAGCCTTTTGGGCTAAGAAAAAGAATACATAGAATCCTAAGTTGTTGGACATCGTGCAAGAAATGAAGGGGAGTGCTATGGTTAAAACTGTCAAGGACACCTCAACTTTGGAAGCAGCTACCATGACTATGCACTCTGCTATGTTCATAAGAGCAACTGTCAAAAATTTGGAAAACAAACTCATAGAGTATGAAAAAATTCAAACAAGTATGAATGATGAGGTAAACAAATTGTATATGAAAAATGTGAAGTCGAAGTAGCAATTGAAAGGGGAAGGCTCTTCCCAAAGCACTAAAATGGTAGTATACAAGAAGGCTGATAATGTTTCTAGTGAGCAAGCAAAACTTTTGGAATAAGAAGTTGAAAACTTAAAAATATGCAATGAAGAAACCAATAAAGAAGCAAAAGAACAGATTTATGATGTATTAAAGAAGATCCTAGAACATAGAATCAAAATAGTGATAGACAAGATAGAAACTATGCATGAATTTTATGTCTCCTTATCCAAAGAAACATAAAAAATGAAGACTCGAGCCCTCATCCTAGACCCTTTGTTCAAAAAGTGGCATCACATACTGTTGGACTTGCTGTTGCACCAAAAGATTGACCTATCAATTCCTGATACAAGCTTCGGTTAAGAACCACAGGAGGTGGTTAGACCATGTCACAAACCCAAGCGCTAGTGCTACAAGGAAGACCAAGGGTCACATCTTGCAACAATCCCCCCAACACAAGTGTGGGGTTTGAACCTATGACCAACTTTGATACCAATTGTTGGACTTGTCGTTGTACCTAAAGATCGACCTATCAATGCCCGATACAAGCTTCGGTTAAGAACCACAGGAGGTGGTTAGACCATGTCACAAACCCAAGCGCTAGTGCTGCAAGGAAGATCAAGGGTCGCACCTTGCAACACATCCATCATACATTGATCATGTTGTGCAAAGTCTTACAAAGAAGCATGGATTCCCCTGCAACATTGAAGCCAACAAAAAGGATGGTGAAGATGGTGAGTGATGAGTCTATGTATGTGTCAAGGGAAGGTTAGAAAATTAATACAAGAATAGAATCTTTTCACAAAATCACACAATGGTTTGTATGAAAAATGCTCAGAGAAAATGATCAACAAAAGGATTGTGTTTACTGGAAAAATGAGTTTAACCAGGTGGTCACCAATTGCATCACTCATCTACACCGAGATGATAACATTAATATTTAGAGCTTCAATCTAATATTGGATGGAATGGTTTCATTGGACTCTGGATATTCAAAATTTATTATAGAGACTAGAACATTAATGGATGGCCAATAGAAAAGTCACCTGGCCAATATGACAGAGATTCAAGAATATAAATAGCTAAATGATTATGTAGTGTATCAATGGGAACAAACATATTTGGCTCCTGTAGAGGAATAAACACACTATTAGGAACTATGAAGTGGCTCATGTTGGAGATATTATCAAGAAGATAGGACCTTACCAGATCTAGAAGATTATGGGTACCTTATGATGATTAACGGACTTTAGTATCTCACAAATGCTCCAAACTTCATTTCTTGATAATTCACATTTGTTTCTTGTCTAATTACTTTATGTAACCACACTAAACAATGATAGTTAAGTTTTAATTTATTATAACTGAAGAGTTATTTTGTAAAGATATAAAGCTTGTCACTTCCTTCACCTATAAGGAAACCAACACCTCATTTTAAGGGATCATCAAGGATTGAATAGCAGAATAGAATAGAGAAATTACTAGAATATCATTTTGAAAATATATAGGAGACTTCTGATATGAATTGTATAATCTTTTGAAGCAAATCAATGGAGAAGAAGTTCTAATCTGGTGGCCAAATTTCTGGTGTTCAATTGTTTGTTAATGTTAATTCACAAAAGTTATCTTGTTGTCTCCAAAGTGGTTTTCCCTTGTTATTCAAATTGAATGTATCAAGCATATGTTTAATTTGTCAAGATACATTTGTTACCTTTGTGTGATCCATGTTGATTGGTTTCTACAAGAGAGAATTAAATTCCTTTTAAGTGATTTCTTTTAACTAGTTTCTACCAAGAATTAAAGTCCTTTTACATAAATCATCTTAACTAGTTTCCTTCAAGTAAGAATTAAAAATCCTTTCAAATAGCCAAAGTAATCTAAGAAAATATTGTTGGGATTTGTAAGAAGAGCCTATTAACTGATAACCTCGCATGTTTATACAAAGTATAAACATCTGAAAGTGCCAAATAGTTTGAGTTAAGCCAGAAGGAGGATCCACATATCTTATACATCTAACTCCATTAGCCTAATGTATGTAGGCACTAATCATACCCACTATATTATAAAATTTCATAAAATTTGATTCAACACTTTAAATTCAAACAATAGGAGTAGGATTAGCTATTGGTCTCATATCTATTTCACATTTATATGCCATTGAAAAATATATTACCATAGTTAAAAGTACACACAACCCTTAAATCTACTTCATTTTCAAGGTGCACCCGCCTAGGTCTAGTAGAGCCTAAAGTGCAGGGAGTTCTAAACCATATCGATTAACTCCGTTTATTGACCAAAACATTGTCAAATATGACCATAGAGCTTGGAATACTCTTAGTATTTTCAATTTTCAATTTTGGGAACCAACACAACCAAACAAATTCTTACAAATGTTACTGCATACCTTTTCTTCTACCTCCCTCAGTGGTTTCAGCTTATGACATACACCATCCTTTGTTAAGGAATAGGTGTTAGCATGTCCATCATGCACCACTCGCTGATCAAACTATCACAGTCTACCTAAAAGCATGTGACAAGAATCCATAGGTATAATATCACACAAAACCTTATCCTTATAGTTACCAATCTTAAACTTTACCAAACATTGCTCATTGACCAATGCCCTATGGTCCTTTTACGACCATGCTATTTGGTATGGTTTTGGATGCTTTCTCCTCTCCAATTACAATTTAGTGACCATTTCTTCAAAAACAAGATTATCAGTGCTACCTCCATCAATGATAACATTACAAACTTTACCTTCACACTTGCATCTAGTGCGAAACAATTTCTTTCTTTGGATCTGGTTCCTTCTCCTCATTCAGGAAGGGTCTTCTAATACCAAGGGCCTATCCTCTTTCAACATCTTCAAAATGTGAAGATTGAGCATCTTCATCCACATGGGAAACTTGGGAATTACCTTTAGGTCTTCTATTTTTCCTCCCTTGATGTTGAGGACACTCATACGCTCTATGTCCTTCTTTTCCACATTGAAAATAGGTTCCATGGAAGCCTCCTCTTCTTGATCCTCATCCAAATATTCCTCTTCATCTTCCTCTTCCTCTTCCTATGTCTTATTCTCCATCATCTTGACATCGAATCAATTTCATTTGAAGTTAGGCTATCCATGACTATGCTCCATGGATGCTATCTCGTTGGTCATTCAAAGGTGCTTGAAATTTCCATTTGATAATCAAATTTTTATAGTGCATCATAGTGGATTTAATCCTTTGTATTCCTGTGAAAAAATTTCATTGGATTTCTTTTGGTCTAAACCCATAGAACCTATAAAGCATCATGATGATTTCTTTTTCAAATCTTATCAAAATTTCAAAGAAAATTGTATAGTAGAGTTATACCTTTCTAATATCCCACCTAAAACTAATATATCTATAGTTTTTCATCCCACTCCAATTATTATGGATGAACCTATTCTTGAACAAAAAAATCTCCCAAATAATCAAAAAAAGTATAATTCTATTTCACCACCTATATCCTACAAGAGACCGAGAGATAACCCAACAATCCCTTTTGTGCCTCCCAAAATCAAACAAATTTATAAACCTAAAAAGAAAGTGGTTTCACAACCCTTAGAGGTCCCTTCCATTCCTCGCTTAAGGGAAGAAAAGAGATTGATGGTTGAAAAACCTACTCCTACATTGTCACAACTTGAAAATTGTGCAAGAAGAAATTGAAATGATAAAGAGTGGAGGCGTAGACATAATGTTATTTCTCTTTAGTTAGAAGAAACCAATAAACCAAGAATATAAGATAAAAAAAACTCAAACAAAGCATGATGATTCTCCACCTTCTCCACAGAAAAAACAAGAGCATACAATGGACATTGTTATTAGACCTCTTGTTGTGATTAGATTGGATCATTATGATGAGATTGCTAAGATTGATGAAGTGCATAATGAATTGTAGTTATTATTTTCCACTTCTATGAATTTAGATGGGCACAACCATGACGATCCTACAAATAAGAGTGAATCACCATGTGTTGAACTTGGTGATTTTCCTAGTGTGGCACTTGTTGTTTCCCCTTTGGCTATTTATCTGCCTTCCATATATCATAAACAAGATTGGGATGCAAACGACCTACTTTAGGTTGGTTCACATGTGATATACTTTTTTTATGTTCTTTTTTATTTCATTTATGTAATGTGTTCTCCCATATGGTGTTTTTTAGTGTTTCTTTATGTCTATGATCTTTCTTTGGATGCCCTTGTTACTCTGTTGGTGCAGAGATATAAAGGAATTGAATCTATTGTGACATTCTTCTATTTTTATCTCCATTCTTCTATCTATCATAAACATTGTATTTTATTTTGTCTTGTGTTTTCCTTTTGGGGATGATGCAATGCATCAAGATATTTAGGTCTCTTCCATATTGAACCAAAATCTTTTCTTTTATTTTTCTCTCTATGTGTCATTCATCCTTTGTGTTCATTTTTCTATGAGTATTTGGGGAATGATGATAGTTTTGAGATCACTATAGCAAAGACATACACTGACCCCAAAACCGTGGATCTCTTATGTGTTATCTTTTATATTGCATGTGGGAGTAACTCCTTCATGAAGAACCTTTATTTAGAAGCATATCATTGATATAGGGCATAATAAAACTTGCTAGTACATCCCTTTTATTCCTTTTTGCATTAGCTTTGACATTGTATTCTTGTGTATCTTGTCTTGCTACACATACCTTACATATCTTGTGTGTCCCTTTGTCCTTATGTTGGTTTTCCATGGGATCTTAGACCTTGGGGGCTTAGCCACCTCCTTGACCTTTTTCATCCTATATCTCTAACATTGGTACACTTGGACCCCTCTTGACACATATTTGTCTACTTTAGTGTGATTCTGAGTGTAAGTTAATTCTATCACTAAAGTGGCAACTAAATGTAGTGTAGGAAATATTATACCTTTACAATTTCACACTATTTTTGGGTTCCTTAATTTATTAGACATAATTAAGCTTCTAATTTTCCAAATTATGCATTCCAAAGCCTTATCTTTCTTGTTTTCCAAAAATGAAACCAACATTTAATTAATGCAATTAATAATTAAATCACATTAGAGCATGTGTGTTTTGGAATTATGGGCCAGAACCCACCCAAGGGCGAATGGGTCCCCTTTAAGTCCTAGGACCCATTTTTTAAATATGTTTATGGTGGTATTTTAATGATTCAAATTCAACTTGAAATTGCTAGCTTTTGGAATCTAATTTTCAAGAAATTAGATAAACACCTATAAATACATAGTATTTTTATCAATTCAAATCTAAGTGACAATAAGACACATAATCAAGAGATCGTACATGAGAAAATATCATTGTCAAGAGTATTCAAGAGCAGATTTATCAGTCATTTGTTAGAGCATTTAATATCCTATCATGTTCAAGCTTATGTGTGTTCATGTCAACTTGTGAAGGCTACTATGCATTGTTGATCCTAAAGCATCCAAGCATTTCAAGTATCCAAATCCATCAAGAAAAGAAAGATCAGATTCCTTGGAGTGATGTGTTTGTCTTCAGTCATCTAAGGAAAGCCATTGAAGGGTTGGTGAGTTGTAATACACATTGTTCATTCATCATTTCCTTCTCTTTTGCTATTTATCTTTTTCTATCAAGGTTTAATTACCAAACTTGGGGTTTGACTAAGGAAAACCCACTTTCAAATATTTTTCTCTCTTTGTGTATGTGCAAATTATAGGTTGAAGAAGAATTGAAGAGATATTGAAGATAAATTTTATATTATTGCATAAGTTGTCGTCATTATTGTTAGGCCACAAAAACTAAATTGCAGATTTTATTTCCAACTTTCCAAAAGTGGGACTTGTGTCAAATAGAAGCCTAGATCTAACATCAAAGGACTATTAAAAGTGTTTTTAAAGGCCCTAACCGGGACCCATTTTCCTAGGGGTGAACTAGTCCTTTAGTAGGTCTCAAAACCAACTATTGGTGATAGTTACATGTGTTTAAATCCTTCTCATATCTACCTGCAAATTGTCATTTTCATTTTTGTACTTTTAAGAATTTGTATTTCATGTATTAGTTCTTATTATTCAATTAATTTGAGTTCTTAAAATCATTCCAATTTGTTTAGATAGATATGTCCTATTGTCCTAAGGATCGAGATCTAGGTCCGATTGGCTCACCATTGAGGTTGAAAGTCAACCTTTACACCTTGTGACCTCTTTCCTAATGAAATGTGCCCTTAGGGAAAGACACCTATTAAGAGATCCCACAAATACCATATCTATTGTTGGGAATCCTCTTTCCCAATATTTTAGTTATAATTTGGTTAGACAACCTAATCAAGAAAGAGAAACAAAAACTAGCAACATTTGGTATCAATGATACCCCTATCTCACGTTTACGAGTAATGTCACCGTGCTTGAGCTACTACATCTATAGCCTAACATAATTGCAATTTAATGACTTCTATGGCAACATCCCTATAAATCACTAGGGTAAAATAAGGGACATATTAATGATTTAAATCCAAAGGATGGGAAATCCCCTTTGGTTTGATAACTAAGAAGATAAAAGAAATGAATCAAAGACATTAGCATCAACATAGAAAACCCAAAGTAGGATTTTATGATGTGAATATAAACTTGGGTTGGAATTGTATATATTTTATTGATGTATGAAAATTTTAAATTGATATGATATTACTCACACAAGTCAAAGGTGATGCTTCTTATAGGAATAAGATTAGATAAAATTAGGAAACAAATAATGGCCACATTGACCATTTGTTATATAAGCTTCCCTTTGTGGGTAGCAATTATAGAGGAAGCAAGGTATGTAGGTATTATAGAAAATGAAGGACGATCCTTGTACTCAGGTGTTCAAAGATGGGGTTTAGGGTAAGATTGATCAACTAGATAAATATAAAAGATTAATAAAACAAAATAAATTCAAACTATACTCAAAATAATCCTTTATAGATTGATTGATTCCCAAGGTGTTAGGCTAAATTACAAGGTAGGATTCAAGTCTTTGAATAATTAAATATATACCCTTGAATGACAATGACCTTGTTGCACTTCTAGTGGGGAGTGTGGTCTTCATGGAAGGGACTAAGGATTGATTATTCTCAATGAGTCTAAGAATTTGGACATAGCACATACCTATCTTATGATAGGTTCCTACCTCGTATTGGGTGGATTCCTATTCCAAATAAATGGATAGATTGATTCATGTTCCATATAAACAAATGACTAACCATATGATTGGTCATTGTTCCAAGTTTGAAAATACCTAACCCATATGCATAGAAGTTCCCAAGTATAATTATGAATGAACACTTATTAATTAAAATAAATATGTAGTGGACTTTTGGGGTAGATATATTTTAGGTTGTTACAATTTTTCCATTGAAACTCTTTCCTACCACCTTTCATGGTTCCTTGATAGGTGAATATACTCCATTAAAACTTCTTAATAAATTCCTATTGAAGCTCCCAAAGCTATGAATTTTTTGGCTTCAAACATATTTCTTGGTGAAGGACCAATCTACTATTTCCTTGAGCTTCTTTGGGTCCATCTTCAACCCTTTTATAGACACTACAAAACCTAGATATACTAGTTCTTTCTTCATAAAACTACATTTCTTCAAATTTACAAGAAAAAATCCTTATTTTATTCTTTGCAAAACTACTCTAATATACATTAAGTGCTCCTCTTTTGTCTTACTAAAAATTAAAAGTTCATCTAAATATACAATTACAAATTTACCAAGAAAATAATTCAATACCTCATTTATCAGCCACATAAAGGCACTTCAAAAATTTGCTAACCCAAATGGCATTACTAGCCACTCATATAAACCATATTTTATCTTGAATGTTGTTTTCCATTCATCTCCTTATCAGATCCTTATCTAATGGTATTTTCTCTTCGAATCTATCTTATTAAATTAGTTGACTCCACTTAAACAATCCATCATGTCATCCAATGGAGGTGATAAAAATCTATAATTTATATTTATCTTGTTTATGGCCCTATTGTTAGTACACATCCATCATTCTCCATACTTCTTTAGTGTGAGTACAATAGGTATAACACACAAACTCAATTTTTTTTTAATTATACCCTTATCTAGTAGTTCTTGCACTTGTCAATTTTTCTTCTAATTATCCATAGGTGTCATCTTGTATAATTCCTGGTTTGGAAAACTATCCCCTAGTATCAAATTCATGTAATGACTTATGCTCGTTATAGGTGGTAATCCATCAGGAAATCTTTCATCATTTTTTTTGTAAATTAATCTAGAATCTCTTGTACCTCCATGGGAACTTCTTCCTTCTCCTCTACTGTCCTAACCTCTACAAGCTTAGGAATGATAAAAAAATTCCTTTTCCTTTCTAAAATAGCTAAAAAAAATCCTAGTCACTAAATAAACTTTGTGATTCTTTTCTTCTTCCTCATCACTACATGTCATGGGATTCAAGGTATGACCATTTCCCATTTTTATTTATTTTGTAACAATTTTCTTTGCCATCATGAATGGATTATCTATCATATTTCCAAGGTCTACCAAAAAAAATATGGCATACATCCATTGGTATAACGTCAAACTGTAGACATTGAAAATATACTGATTGACATCGTGCATCTGATCCTGACTTGCTAACATCATTTCTTCCTAAATCATCCCTTGGTCTAACTGTTTAATCAAATTCCCTTATCTGATTAAATTCATCAATATTTGTCTCTTAATTAAATAAATCATTTTGTCCAATTAAGTCACTTTCTCTTGTTAATTAAATCAATCCATCTGATCTAATTATCCCTATTTAATTAAATAATCAATTTATTTGATTAAATATATAAAGTCTATCCATTAAATTAAATAAATTGAAACCTTATTCAGATTTAATCTAACACCATCCCTTTTGATTAAATAAATCAAAATATTTATTTAATTAGCCTTTTATCATATTCCTCTCTTATCTGATTTAAATAAATCCATAAATTTGAGTCAAATAAGTCACATCATCTAATCTCCTATTAAATTAATTAAACCTTGATTAATTTAACCTCACTCATGTCACATTCTCTAGAGAATGCAAGTTGCACATGAAAATAGATTTAATTCATTTATTAAATCTCTATTTTCCCTCACATGGCATCTTTTTTAATATTCCCCTAATTTGAATTCAAAATCCAAGTGGGAATAAGTCCTTCCAACATCTCTTACATGTCCTTTTCCTTGAGCCAAGTGGCATTTATTGCATTTTCCCCTTCCCTCTTACATGTCATTTCAACAAATTTGAATTTCAAATATTTGCATTTATTGGCACAAACCCCAAATCTTGCACAACCATCATCCATTCATAGCTTGACAAGTGGCACCATATCATTGGATGAAAGTTAGTCCCACATTGCTTAAATTTGGATTTTCATCCATCTTAGCATTCTATAAATGAAGAGCTCCTCTCCTCATTTGATCATCCACAATCCAAGCAAAGTTACCATGCTCAAATATCTCTTGAGCTTCACCATTATCATTGAATCATAGCTAGGTTATTATAGATTTGGCTTGGAGTTCATCATTCATCATCAAAAGTGGATCATATTTCTTCATCAAATCTACATTCAAATCTTGCAATCATAAGAATTGGGAAAGGGCCGAATTTCCACATCAAATTGGCACCAATTCCCCCATGGGAACAAGAGTTTTCTATTTAATTTAGGATTTCATCTTTGGTTCATCATTTTATTGTGGTTTTGCATATTTTCATTCCTATTTTGAATTGTAAATGGATTCCATGGGGAATCCTTGTTTATGCTTGCAATTTCTAACTTAGGGTGTTTAATCTCTTTGTTTTGTAGGTACAATAGATTGGGGTTCACACAAACAATATATCATCCTCATGACTTATAATATAAAAATTCATTAAAAATTTCTCTTACAAGTAGTTGATGTCCCTTGTGTAGCCAAGAAACTTTGTAGGGACTCAAATGCTTAATCCTTTTCAACTACAATCTCTCCACTATTTATTCTAACACCATATTGTTAATGCTACCACTATCTATAATTTCTCTACAAAATTTAGCTCCATACTTACACCCAATTTTGAAAAAAATCCTCTTTTGTGTGGGGTCTTCCTTCTCCTTTTCTAGTTTTAGAAAAAAATCTCAACATCAAAGATTCTCTATCTTTGGGTTCTTCTCCAAACTTGGGTGAAGCTACACTTTCTTCTTCTTATTCTTGGGCCACATGAATTTTAGCCTCCTTTCATTTACTACTATTGGGTTGTATTTGAGGACATTCAAATTCCCTATGCCCAGTTTCTCCACATTGGTAACATGTACCACTGAATTCTTCCTCTTCCAAAATATCCATGATCCCAAGAATAATCTCCCCTACCCATGAGATAGATTCCTCTTCCTCCAATTTCTTGAGTGTAAGAACTCATATGGATCATGTTGGTTTATTCTTATTTACCTTGGTATCCTCTTCCACCACTAGAATGTCCTCTTCCACTCATGGAAACATCCCTCTACCTCTTGAGTTGCTCTATTTTTTCCTATCCATTTTATCTCATGCCTTTAAGGAATACTGATAGGCCTGATTCTTTTATAATTTTCAATCTAACCATAATAATTTCATCTTGAATACATAAAAGTAAAAAATTTACATACCTTGACACTTTGTCAACAATATCATCAAAGTGTCCTACTCTAATGCTCAATTTTCAAATTTCTTCCATGTATTCCTTGACACTAGATTCTATTTTTTATAGATTTTGTAACTTCCTAAACAAACTTAGGTGATAATCCGTTGGAAAGAATTTGGCCTTCATTTTAGTCACCATTATGTCCCATGACTTGATCTTCTCTTTACCTCTTAAATTTTTTATTTGTCTATAGATGTTCCCACCATAGGGATGCATGTATTTTCAACTTAGTCCAATAAAATTTCACTCTCTTGTCATCTTCAAATTCTTCAAAATCAAAATAATTCTCCATTTTTGAAATCCAACCTACAAGAAGCTACCATTATAGCTAGGAGGATCCAATCTTGATTACTTCTTATTATGGACATTAACCTAAAATGTATTTTTCTACTTGGTCCATTGAACACCTTCATTTGCTTAATTTTCTCCATCTACCACTTCTTCATCCTCACTAGCATCTTCAACTTGTACCCCTTTTCTCACATTGCCTCCATTAAGTCTAACCTTGTTGTAACTCATCATAACATCTCCATAATCACCATAGCATTAGCCTATTTTTCTGATATTCTTAGGCCACACCCTCTATGTGTCATGTATCACTCATTTCCCCTATAGTTATAGGTTTTTTCTCTCTTCACTTCCCATAAAAAATTCTATTAGGACTTATTCTCTTGACATAATCACAACAACCTACTATGACACCAGTTGATGTCATTGAGATCAGCGAACCTTATAAGATAACTCAATTACATATCCAATGCAATTTTCAATGAAAAAATAATTTTCATATGATCAAAGAACTCACTTTTGTATTAACTAGCAACATTGTTTTACAAAAGTACAAAATAGATCGATTCTTATCACAATCACCTTTCTTTTTAACTTCCAAAAAGATCCCTAGATGTATCTATCAATCTTCTTTTACCCTTTGATGTCTAAGAAGTTGGAATAAATTAAATTATGATTGTTACAACAACTAAATCATTACAAAAATGAAAAGTGTAGTAGTAGGATGAAATTTTGTAAATACAATATTAGACATAAGTTTCACAAATGACTAGTTCAAACAAGAAATTTTGCATGCTCAATTGGCCAAGAAAACTCCATAATTCATACTAGTCTAATTCATAAGAGAATTGATACATGGTGATTTCATCATTACATCATACTTACAGCATGGTTACAACATCACCCTACCAATTTTATGCTTACATCATCATCAAAATTGTTCATCTAAACTAGTTGAATAAACTTTTCAATTTTTAGTTTACTTGAGTTTACCCACAAATCTTGATGGGCATGAGAAACCTGCACTAGTTGGATGTAGAATTCCTAAAAAAATTAAATAGGAAAGAAATTCCCACAAATCTAGATGACCTTGAATTTCCTATAAATGTGAAAAAACCCATCAATATTGGTTATGTGGAAAAATACATTGGAACTAGTTGTAAATGAGCTAGTTTAGTAGAAAATCTCTAGAATGTTCTACTAATAGACCAAAAAATTGCATAAACATAACTTAGTCATTTTACACCCAATTCTCATTGAATCTAATATATATATACCCATTAGTCTCCCCTACAAAGTGATGTCACTATTTAAATCCTAAATTGTCTTTGAAAATCCTCCTAAAACAACTACCCAAAAACCAACACTACTAGAAGTAAAAATACAACAAAATTGAAAAAAAAGAAAAGAAAATATTTTTTGGTTGATGCATGATTGCCTATGGACCTAGATGCTCCTACATCACCCAATCGAACACAAATTTTCTCTTATCAAAATTATTATATTCCAAATAATCATCCACGCAATGTGACCCGAATAACAAAAAGCTCTTTTAAATTAATTTTGAAGGATACAAAATTTAAAATATAAATGTTCAATCTAAAATATTTTCTTACCAATTACACATAATCTCCACAAAATTAATGGTGGACAATACCCAAATAATTAAATTTTAATTGGTAAATTCTCTTATAACTTCTTAGCATCATATAATCTCCGCTCCTTCAAATTATGCTCAACTCTTTTGTAGAAGTGAATGCAACAATCAATAAATTATTTATTCTTATGTCCTCACATCCATCTTGAATTCCTCACAATAATCTTATTTCTACCGATCCAAAATTTAGAGTGATCACAATATCTTATATTTCCTACACAACAAAATATCTCTCTCTCTCTCTCTCACACATGGCTAACAATCAACAAAAACTTCTACACCAATTTAAATTTTTTGTTGTAGTTGATGGTGCTCAAAGATGGATTGTCACATAAAAACTCATAGATGTGTTATCTTTTTCTTTAAATTGATCATTAAATATAAATATATATTTAAATTTTTTTTTTGGTTTTATTCTTTTCTTCATCATACTTTTTTTGTAGATTATAGGAATTGGGTAGCTCCCTATAAATTGTAGTGCACCTAGAAAACTTTTTCACATGATCGGTGATGCTGGTGCAACATGCCCTTCGATACCATAGGGATAGGGGGAGAATAGATCTCATGGCCTCTTTCTTGCAACAAGATGCTTTCTAGCTAATCGATCCATGACCCTCATTCCTCTTCATTATATTTCTAGAACATTTTAATTTTTTTAAATTTTTAAGAAATGAGTTTATAGTGTTATTGAAATTACACTAGACTAGTAAAATAATCTACCAAAAAAATGTGGTTACACAAGTCACATGAATAAGAGAGATAAATGCTGAAATACCATATTAAAATGGTGAGCACACACACAAAAATAATTTACCAAACCATTATTATAGAGAAATAAATCACAAAATGATATGTCAATTTTTAGATGATTTATAATGCTTTCTAATGTGGCTTTGTAAATCTAATCATTTTTCTTATCAACTACCCAAAATTACTAATGAGAATGTAACTCCCAAAACTAACTATAAACTAACCATTATTTATTTTCTACCTACTAATATTCTAATTATTTATTATTTATTTGTCCTATAATCTAACAATTGATGTAATTTAAAACCAATAATTTTCAATTATGGATTATGTGATTTACCTGATTGATTCTTGATTGCTTTGTTCCTTTATGCTAACGAGGTGTATTTATGAATCATAAGTGGATTTTGTGTTGTAGATCATGTGAATTTTTTTTATGTTGATGTTCAGTAAAATAATTCGATATGCTCTTAGGATAGGTGCCTTATTGATGATGTTCTAAGTACTATAGGATTCAACCTTGTGGTTGCTTTATAATGTTGTTACTTTCATTTTATGGTCTAATAATTATGGTGTTCAGATGTATTAACTATTCTAATCCTTAATTTCAATTTAGGGCTCTATCAATTTAAATATTTCTTGAATTGAAAATGATAAAAATAAATTTACAATTATTTTATTATATTGCTCTTTTTCTCTCTTGACTTCATTTTATTTTTTAATTTGTATGATAATATTTAAACTTCATATTTTCATATGAATAATCCATACACTTGCATTATGCGGATTAAGAATGGTAGCTTTGCAAATAATTTTAAAGTCTATGTGTAATGGAATATTTAGTACCTTCCTAGTTAAATAGTTGTTGTTGACAATAGATAGACCTATAGGACCCTACTTCGAGACACTAAGAAATTATGACCAATGTACCATCTCTCTCTTTACAGAAAGATATTAGTTTAACATGATTCAATCACTCATATTTTTACATTATCTTGAACAAATTTGGTTTCCATTTTATTATTATTATTTGATGATCTTGATTATTGTATTGGTAGTTTTAGAGATCATGTCATTACATTTTTATTATTTTGATATTAAATTTCTATAAATAAATCAAGTGGTTATTAGTCTTGAGATTTTAAATTGATATGTATTGAAAGTAATATTTCAAAGTTGAAAATATTCACTATTGATGTGGATTGTTTATGATCATGTTTGTACTTAATATTAATTTCATATTTAGAAAATATATCCACACATTGATTTTAATGGTTCACCAATTAAGATTGTTCATAGATCATTTATCTTTATTCACTAATATTATAATATGTGGAAGTGTTGATTAATTGCTAGACATATGAACTTGTTATGAACTTATATGTACATTTTGAATTTCATAGGCATCCTAGTCAATGCATTCAAACTGTAAGGTATGATAAAACTTAGGTTTAAAACTTGCTAACTTTTGAATTGAAGTGATGATGGATTAACCTTTTTTATGATAAATATTGAAAATTTGCAAGCATGGGGACAATCCAAGATCTTATGGAGAGAAGTATGTCACAACCCTAATTGTTATTTATCTCTTATGCTTTTATAGTCTTCCTATACCTTTTATTATTCTGAGTGTTGTCTTTGTCTTAGGTTAACTTCCACTATTGAAGATATCTAGTTCCAATCCAAATGCTTTGACAAGGATATTAACTCATTTAAATTTAAAAATATAAGTTGATAAATTTAATTTGTAACACCTTTAGAAAACTTCTTATTTAAAAGAGAAAACCAAATTTTCAAGAAAATAGTTACACCTTGAAGGAAGATATTTCTTGATTTTAGTTGACAAGGTGGTAAACACTCAATTGGTTGGCATGATTTATGAACAATCTAGGCTCTTCACAACTTCAGATGGTATTACTTAACAGAAAGAAGGAGGAAGGCATGGAGGGGGATTCTATTGGCATCTGGGGTGGAACTATCAATTTGTCTAGAAATCTGAACTTTTGTGGAGTACTTTCTTTGTGGAATGTCTTCTTTATCCGCTTCATTTGTAAAGAGAACGAGGACTGTTTTTGGCCTTGGTCTTCCATATGATATTATCTGTAAGTTCATTCTTCCTGACTAGAAATTCCAGTTCAGAAAGTCTAAACTAATCCATATCTTTACAATTCCTTTACAAGTAGAGAAATACTCGATAATCATCATTTCATACTGTATTCTTTTGTAATGTCACATTTATCAGAGCTTAGGTTAGGAATCGTTTACACCCACCGACGGCCTTTGAATGGAAGTTTCTAAAACCTTTTCCCCCAATTCTATTTTGTGCATGTTCTACAATCGATGCAATCTGTGAATCCACTTTTCTTTGAGGTTAATTAGCTAGCAATTGTATGCATGAATCATCTAAGACTTGTTCTTTGGATCTCGTATCATATTGCTTTGTTGGAAGACATTTACATCACATTAAGATATGTTCTTTTTTCCAATGAACTTATTATAGTCTAATGGATTTTATGATTAATATATCTAGTATCTATATTATGTTTTGGCTGGTTCAAACACTAAAATAGGGTACTTTTGATGTTCCAAACGAGTGCTCTATATTCTTGAATACGGTTGTTGATCATTGGTGGGAATTATAATAGGATTATGATGTTTGTGACAGAGAACCAGATCCAAACCATTATACCATAGTAAGAGGCTTTAGTAGTAGTTCCAGAGAGGGTTCCTATTTAAGTGAGCAGGCTGTATTTGTTCTTCATCATGATGTTGTTTTTATATCAAGCATGACAATAAAACATCCTAAATACAGTCAATCTGGTAATGAGAGATTTAGATTGTATTAGGACGTAGAGTATGAATATGGCATTTTGAAATAGGATGCCCATGTTTATAAATAAGAGTTTGAATAAATTAAATTTAAATTTAGTCACCGAGAAATGTGGAAATGGGTGTTAGAATGGTGTTGTCATTCAGGTGACAGTAAGGAAGTTCTAATAATATTAGAAGTTCTAGTGTTGAATAGAAGAACCACAAAATATATCAAATTGGATTTCGGATATTTTCATTAAATGTTTTGGAACCATGTTTCATCCTACTCAGGCTCATCTTATTTGCCATTTATGTAGCCAAATTTTAGTCGTTTGGTTGTGTAGATGGTGTATATGTATTGATTTTTGAAAGTTATCTTGGGCGGACTGAGGGGTATCCATTCCACCAAAATTGCCCGGGCAACGATCCTAGCCTCATCCCTTTTTTGGTGTTTGAGCCTTGCACTCAGCAAGACTTGATCCTCAGTGGGCTCATTTAGAACCTTTCAACTTCACCAATAGACCAAGGGCCCATTGACATGAACTATTTTGAGTTTATCATACTTTTTAACAATCTTTCACTTTTAACTTTTATTTTGTAGTTTTTCTATAAACTTAGATAATTTTAATGGGATTGATGAGGTTGCTTAAGTTCTTAGATTGTTTCTATAATTCTCTTTCTATCAAAAGTTATTTTTCATAAATGAAATTTAATTCTTCACAATTGTATTATATATATTAGATTCATAGAGATACAAAACATTTGGATTGAATAAGTAGATTTTATATAATTTTGGAATAAAAATATTATACAACATGAAGGAATTATTACAAGTAGAAAAAGGTAGTAACAAGATAATAAGTAAAATCTACTAGACTTTTATACCATAAATAGTAGATACTTTTATTTAGTAGATAACAAAGAGTTAACATAGAGTAGATGTTGATAAATAATTTTTATATTGCAAAAAATCAATAAGAATATTTAATATAACTATCAATTTAGACAACAAACTAATTGGAAGGGTATATTGAAAGATTTGATTTGGTGGTTATTGTTACTGCATTGATAGTCATTAGCATTTCATACAATAGTTGTTGAATATAGAATTACTAGTATTTCATGGTGGACATTTTTTATAAGAAATCATACAAATAACTTATTTTTAGGTGATAACGTCATTTGTTTGTGACATGTCAAAGCAGTTCTCATTATAATATTCTTTGTTTATCAGTTGCTAGTATTAAATGTAAAAGTTAATGAGTTGTTATTCCATAATTTTCTTTAGGTATCAAGTTGATATTCATTTGAAATACTTAGTTATTGTCTCAACACCCCTTAGCTTTCTTAAATTGTCAAAGATAAATCTATTAGTAATTTGATGCTATACTTAGCACTTGGATAGTTAACACATTGCTATCATATTGATAAATTGGAACCTAGTTTTGTTACAATTGATTTGATAATCTAGTTTTTTTGTTGTAATATGATTAAATTAATATTAATTAGGATAGTTTTGGATTATCCTATTTTTTTCATTTAATATCAGATATGTTATTTTAGGTAATATTGATTATTATAATTACTATCATTTTATAGCGTTTGGCATCAATTGATTAGTTGTTTTTTTTGAAAACTTTGGTTTATCATCTATGTAAATAATTCTCTTGGTGTGGAGCTTGATTATCTCTACCTAATTAGTCTCCAAGTGGGAGATTGTTGGTTATGGAGCCTAATATTGTTGGTTTTGGATCCCATTTGATTCTAAGGGGGTACTCAGGTATGGTTGGGGGAGTGTCATGGGTACCCCCTTTGCATGAGTCTAGGGGGATGACCCCTCCAATACGGTTCTAGGGGCCACATGTCCTAATGAAGGTTCAGGGGCAATGCCCTCAAAGAAAAAATTATATATTATTTTATTGTAAATCTAGACTATTCATCATTATACCACAAATTTGAGGGTAGAGATTACATTGGTATTTTTGTCCAAAAAGATAACCCTTTTTTATAAGGGCATTCTATTAAATCTATGCATTCTATTCTATTGTGTGAGGAGACCATGAGAGAGTGAAGAGGAAGTTGCAGCAGATGTGTTGTAGGTTGCATCCCTTCATTTTTTTGGATGGAATAGAGGAAGCATTGGTTGTTTCTCTATGGATGTAGCTCATATTGGGTGAACCATGTATATTTATCTCTATGTTTTGCATTATTTTATATTTTATTTTTACATTCATTTAATTGTGTATTTCTCTACAATCATATTACTAACAACTGGTATCAAATTCATACATTTATTTGGATGATAAATTCTAAAGGAGGGTTTCTAGTTTGAGTGGGAGTAATGATGAAAAAAGGAAAATACATGGTCAAAAAGTTTAATGGAAAAAACTATCATCTATGGAAGATACAAATATGTCTAGATTTGTATTAAAAGGATATTTTCTTAACATTGGGTGGAAAGAAAAGAAATTGTTGAATATGAAAGATGAAGAATGAGATATTATTGACAAAAAAGCACTAGAAACAATACAATTGTGCTTGAAAATATTGGTGGATTTTAACATATCAAAATTAGTGACAAACAAAGGATTTGATGAAGATATTGGCTAAACTTTATGAAAAACCCTCATCTTCCAACAATGTATTTTTTATGAAAATTTTATTTAATATGAAGATGTTGGAAGGTGGTTTTGTTGCTAATAATTTAAATGAGTTTAACACAATCACTAGTCAATTAAGTTCTATAGGAGTGAACTTTGATGATAAGGTTAGGGATCTTTCGAATTTTTTTTTCATTACTATAAAGCTATGATATCTTGTTCATGTCCATGTGAGTAATTATATCTCTAGTTTAAGTACTTTAAATTTTGATGATGTTGCAAGTGTCATCCTTAGCGAGGACATGCAATGATAAATCATAGATTGAGAAATTAGGTAATGATTTAACTATAGAGAATAGGGGAAGACAAAGGGAGAGAGGAAAGAGCCCAAAAAATCATGAGAAGTCTAACAAGGGAAGATTCAAATCTAGAGGAAGGCTAGAGATTTGGAATTTTGGAAGAACATACACCTAAAGAATGAATGCTAGTCTTGAAAGGGAAAACAAAATGAACAGTTCTAGAAAATAATAGGGAAGAAAATGTAGCATGTGATTTGTTGCAAGATTCTTTAATCCTTTCATTACATAATATTATTGATTATTGATTGTTAGAGTCAGGGGATTCATTTCATGCCACACCTTATAGGAAATGTTTTTTGGACTATGTCCAAGGTGATTTTGGATAGGTTTACTTGGATGATGATAAACCATTTAAAATTATTGGAAAGGGTATGATATAGATAAAATTACTTAATGGAAAACAATGGTTATTGAAAGAGGTGAGGCATGTTCTTGATTTGAGAAGAAATCTAATTTTAGTAGGACATATAGGAAGTGAAGGTTGTATAGTTAAATTTATAGATAATTAATGGGTAATTGCACAAATATGTGATACAAAAAATGGGGTCTTAAGATGCCACTTATTTTTCTAAATAAAAGAAGTCTAATATTCGATGAGAAAATGAAGATAGTTATGCTAAAAATTGAAGATGCAACAAGAAAAATAGTTGTAGTGATCCAAATCTAGTTTCTAAGCTACTTTTTTTTTTTTAAATGGTGAAGATTAAGGGTTTCAAAAAGGGGGAGCACACAAAGTCCAGTCTTTTTTTTTGAAAAACATAACATAGCATCTAGTGTGCTCCCCCTAAAATGTTAAATTTTTTTTAGAATTTCAAAAATTACTTAAGTGAGAAATTAGCTAACACCATGTAGTTTATGTTGTGTTTTTTAGCCAATTTCTTAATGAATATATATATTTTTACTATTTTATGAAGTGTACACATCTTAAAAAACAAAAAGTTGAGCATGCTCCCCCTAATTTTTTGTTAAAACTATTTGAAAATCATTTTTTTAAAAATATGTGTAGAATAGAGTCTAGTTTCTAAAAATGTATTTTATTTCAAAATTTGATGAATGAATAAAAAACTATACCCAAAATACCACTTGTTGGTTTTTGACAAAAAATGGGCACACTAACAAAAGAAATTAAACATGAAAACCTTATCATAATCAAAACTTGAAAAAAACTATTGTTGCCAAAATTTTCACATTTTGTACAATATTGTTATTAAAATGTCTAACCTTAGGTTATTGGAAAAATTATAATCCATGATAGGTTTTAAAAAAGTTCTTATTTCTTTAAAATGATCAGGACCTAATAGGAGCCTCTTGAGTATTTAATGCATTAAATAAAGATTTATTTCACAAATGCATTAAATAGGGAGTTTTCATTTCACACCAAGGTTGCATTTTTTGGTTTGATAAAGTAAAAGATATTTTGCTTTTAGAAAGGTGGAAAACAAAGGTTATTTTCCAAGTTCATGCTTTCATACCTGTAAATTTCACATTGAAAAAGGCATTCAAAGAAAGAGTACCATGGTTTAACTCGAGTTGGAGCTTCATTTTTGCAAAAGAAAACCCTAAGTAAGCTATAGTTCTCTGCAATTTGTCTCTCCCCCATGGCATGAATAGGATATGTTTTTTTTTTAAAGAAGGTTGTATAATCTCATTCATACATGATCTAAGGCATGCATGCTTAGTAAGAGGGATAAAATAGAGAGATCAACACATTTTTTTTTGTTTCAAAGGAACATGGAGATCATCATGTAAAAGGGTGCAACCATTGTTGTGTTTCAATCATATCTTGGAAAGTATGAACTGGGATTTTGTGATTTTTGGATAAAATTTAGAAAAGAGTAAAATGAAGAAACCCACTAAGGGCGGGTGCATGAAGTTGGGTACCAATATTCTAGCCATTTTTTAAAAAAGTTTTAAAAAATGCGTTCGCGTTATTTCACATTAAAAAAAAAGAAAAAAGTGAAGTATTTTCCTTGGAATACCAACCCAAAGTCTTGGAGGGAATTCCCAACAAGGCCAGAGATGTGTTTTTGCAAATTTTACAATATTTCACATAATCGGGTCTGTGCTCACCATCAAGATTGCATCTAGTTCACTATCGAGAAAATTGAAAACATAGGTAACGTTAGGTTCTCTCTTAGCTATCCAACGATGTAATTTTTTTCACTTTTTGAGAATGTTAAGCCTTTCATCCATAATTTCTTTTGTTTGTATGTTTTTTTTTTTCCAAAAGCGTTTGGTGTTTTTTATAAATCAACCATTCATCAAAATTTCAAATAAATTAATTTTGAAACTAGACTCCATTCTACAAAAAAAAAAGAAAAAAAATCTATTATTTTCCAAAATTTGTAGGGGGCACGGCCAAAATTCTGCTTTTTAGGAAGTGTTCACTTAGAAAATTAGTAAAAACTAAAATATTCATTAAAAAATTATCAGAAAAATTGTGCATCAACTAGATGCTATTAGCTAACTTCTGACCATAGCAATTTTAAAAATACTACAAAAAATCTCACCGTGCTCAGGTCGTACAAGAGTTGCTATGTTATGTTTTTTTTGAAAAAGCAACACCAATTTGTGTACATCCCTCTTTTGAACCCCTTAATCTCAACCATTTTAAAAATAAATTAGTAGTTTAGAAAGTAGACTCGAAGAACTTTGATCCTTGTTTTTGTTCCATCTCAAAATTTTGAGTGTACCTATCCTCAATTTCACATCCAAGGTCAGCATTTCCTCATTTCAGAAAAAAAAGTGGCCACGTAAGCCCCCTTTTTGAGAACCATCTTGGTGCACTTAACCCCAAATTTCATGAGAACCCAATTTGTAGTTTTCAAGAAAACTTTACCAGTCCATAATAGCCCTATAGATGAGTGCAAACAACAAAGCCATGAAGTTGAGATTACATGATATATGTAGGATCGTGATGGGCCAAAAAGTAGCAATATGATGGGTTTTTGTAGGGTATGTGGCTAATGACTTTTTTTTACCTAAAATTGATGAAACTAAATGGGTTTTTAAAGGAGATTCTCAACTTTCCACCAATATAAATTATATTTTACTTTGAATTTAATAAATAATTATTATTTATTTTCTATTTGAATTACAACTAAAGTCCTAATTGATAGGCTGATTGAAAAACGTCTATAGTTTTCAAATGGTATCACATTTTTTGAATTTAAAACATGTGTCACATTCTATGTTTCCTATACTATAGGATTAAAAAAAAAAAAAATCATGAAGTTTTGACCAAGTTAAGGTGGTTAGACATACGAGTTTTTTTATTTTTTTAAAGTTGTAATAAAAAATTCATAATTAATTATTTACTTGGAAAAAAATTATAAAAAAATATGGATCACATCGGGACATGAGTCTTCTACTTATATCTAAAATCTTATAAAAAAATATTATCAATTTATTGTGGTTAGGGTGGTCAGATAGACACCTACTTCTTATTTTTTCCCTGAAATTTAAGTACTACTACATTTAAATTTCAAATTTTCACCAAATAGATTTTTTTTAAAAAATAAACCTAGTATTTTAGAAACTACATTCAATTTGCTACAAATTCTATTGTTATATATTTTTGAAATAATATAGATAAGTTATTCAAATTTTTATGTCAAGTTGCCTAACTCTGATTTTTGTGAATTTTTTGCCACTTAAGGGCATATTTTTTCCATGATGATCCTGCACATACCCTACATCAATTAGTTAGGGAATAATGCAATCAGATCAAGGCCTGTAAAGAAGAAGGTTTGAGAGAGTTTGTATCAGTTTAAGATGTAGTTAAAATCCATTCATGGGTTGGACAATAGTTGAGACTTCTTTTCAGCAGTCAAGCTTCAGTTTGTATCAAATCTTAGCCCTATTTTGCATGGTTTTCAAGAAAATTCCACCCCAAGCCATTCATCATGTAAATTTGAAGTAGAAAAAAAGTGGAAAAAATTAGTTTGAGATCACTTCAAAGAGGAACAATCAGTTCTTCTTCAATTCTCTCAAGACTTCTTTCTATAATTCTTCTTTCTTCCTTCTTTTCTCAGATAGTTCTTTCTTCTTTTTGGAATGTATTGTATGTTAGTGTAATTAATTATTTATTACACTAGCATAAGTTAACTTAGGTATTTCATTTAATTAATTAAGTCCTAGGTTGCATCATTAAAATATCATTAATAAAAGGGTAATTCCCCTTTCCAAGTTTGTAGGGGATAAGATTCCTTCTAGAAGATGAGTTGTTTTTTCTAGAACTTATCTCAATCTATCATCATTTCCTAGGTAGGTAGTTAGGGTTCACATGTTGTTAGATCGAGACACATGGCAACATCATATTGCATCTTGCATCTCTCTCATGCCTATATAATCAGGGCCTATGTACATTTGTAATCATATATTCTAGATCAATAGCAATCTCCATTTGCACGCCCTTAGTTGCAACACTTTCTATGTGGTTGAATTTCTTCTTGGAAAGACCTTTTGAAGTGTGTGCAACTTCATTGGATGATTCAACATCCATTATTTCAACATGGTATCAGAGACATTCCATTGAAGATTCATCCCAGGATCAAGAAGGTTGGGCTAGAGAGATTCTTACATGCTTGAAGGTTTCCATTGCAGGCTACTTGAATCCACCCAGGGACCAAGCTGATTTCTAGAGTAGATTGAGTCAGATCTGAGCTCACCATTGTCTTCAGAAGGCCTCAAAACCCAAGGATTTCCTATCCATTCATCGAAATTAGATTCATCAACCCGGGAGCCATCAGAGGTATTTTTGGGTTTGCAAAATCAACTGGTACGATCCATACAATTTGTAGTAAAAAATCACCCCAGTCAGTTGTCCTCTGTGGAAATTTTTTTTTAATTGTAGGCCATTTTTATTTCAAAAAAAATTGGGCAAGTATTTTCATATTATTTTTGGAAAAAAAATTGGGTAATTTTCTATAGTTTGCAGAAAAATATTTTATTTCAAGGCAACTACAAATAAAATCTCCTATCGGCGTACATAGGGCTTATTTATTTTCTGCGGTCATTAGTGGTCGGCATGTATTTTATTACAAGAAAATATTATATAAGGGATTGAATTTTCAAACTTTATGGGTCAATATTTGATATTGGTGGTCGAATTTATTGGTTGACAAATATTTAAAGATTCTTTTGATTTTTTAATTTCCGATTGGCAATATTAAAAAATATGTAACAAATCTTTCATTGGCCTATTATTGTTTTTTGCAGGGAGGTACTTGTTTTGTTGGCCCACTTGGGGGCTTGTCCTATCACTGGCCATCGCTGATTGTTTCCCTTCTCTTCCATCGACAACATTCCACCATATTGGCCTGTCATCCTTGCCCATGGGTTTCCTCTACTAGTTTTTGACACATATAGTGTACTTTTCCGGTGATCTCTACCAATGGTCATGCTTACCACTAGAGCCCGAGCACTCTAAGCCCCATTCATTGAGGAACCAGTCTCATCAAAGACTGAGAGCCCTCTACTCTATCCAAGCACCACCATTCAAAAGGGTCGCTCCACCCAAGTACTCATCCCCTCTCTCGCTCCAAGAGGGAACCTTTTTCTGCCATCCTATGCCTTATGTTCACATCAATGACCAGGTGCCAACTCGAGGGGGCTAATGTTTTGTACCCCATTAGCTTGCAAAGTTCCTAATATAGGCCTTTTTTCTTTTCTTCATAACTTTTCACCAGGGTATCAAAAATCAACAAACAAGATACTGTCAAAAACAAGATTTGGTCTAATTTCCAGTGGTGACATCCATTCTACATAATTTTGCTATCAAAAAATTCTACACTCGACTAAAGTCAAAACCCTAGTTTGGACATAAAGGATCATATCTTCTCATCAGATTATTAGATTTCAGTGATTCCAATAGCATCAGGAAGGTAATTCAGAGCTTTTTTCATTAGTTCTTTCCTTTTGATTAGTGTTAGCTCCAGGTACTCTTGCATTAGATTTTTTCAATTTGGTGCATTTGTTCAATAACTTGGATATCTCAAAGCTTCAATTTTTTTTTTTGATTTGGGTAGCATCACTTCAATTGCATATCATATTTGGAAGTTTCTATTTTCTGTTGAAGGTCATTATCTTTGTATTTTTGGAGAAATTTGATAGTACATTATGGGGCTTGCATATAATCCTTCTCTGACTATGTTGCATAAGGGAAACTATAATCAATGGCGGGATGGGATCATACACCATCTCCAATCATTTGAATTATTGCCACATCTATATGGTATAGTTCCCCATCTGAGTGAAGGTATTCATGAATTTTCTTGGAGTTGCAATAGATACACTTTCTTGGAGATCATTTCAATGCAAGTTGATTGTGATGTTTTGAGTACTATTGATCATTGTGATTGTCCTCACATCCTTTGGACCAAGATTTGGGAGCTATATGGAGATTCTGATACTCTACCCTTCCCTGATGGTCATGATTTAAAATATCATTCTTCGGATTAAGTACCCCATGGTGATATTGCTATGCAAAAGGTTGTTGTTTGAATTTCCTTGAATCTTCTGAAGAGAATAACAAGGTTTCTTTAGATGTTCCTTCTTGTCCATCAGAGACTATTGGTATCCATTCACATTCAGTGATTCCTTGTCCAGAATCATTGATTGAGGTTTCCATCATCATCATTCATCAGGACACGTTTAGTTTTCTTGACTTGACATCATAGGATGGCTTTGTTTTAGGTATCACTAACTTGGATACTTCTACAAGTTTAAAGAACATTCTTGAGGGGATATCACTCCTCTATTTAGATTTTTCTTTGGAGAGTTCTCTTGAGTCTCCACATCCCCTTGTCTCAACCTTGATTGGAGATCTTGAGACTATCTTGGAGTCACTTGTTTTCTCTTCATAGATTTCATATATGAGACTTGTTCCCTCTCATTCCATTTAGGAGTTGAAGTTTCTTCAGCATCTACCATTAGATTTTCTTATTCCTAGTGGGAGAGATGTGGTTTGGACACCTTTGTTGCTTCATACTTCTTTCAGTGGTTTTGAGGACACTTCAGTGTGGGGGGAAATCTAGTCTCCATCACATTCATTGTATCACTATCTTTGGATCTTGTTCAACATCAATTTCTGCATTGTCCTAATTTGTCACCTTCTTCATTAATTGGGTATATACCTAATTTGATTGTGGCATCTTCATCTTCATCAGGAAAGGAGACACATGAGTATTTTTTTGAGACATCATCATCCACATTCATCCTTTCTTCAATTCCTATCCAGAATGGGAAGCATCTCTGCACTTGCACTTGGTTTTGTTTATTCTGAAAGGGAGACAAGTTGTTTGTTGACATTGGATCTTGTTTTGTCTTCAGACACTTGTAGGTGGTCACATGTTCTAGGTGGCTATATAGTCTCTCTATTTCCCTCCTATGGGGGTGCTATTGATTGTATTGTATCCATGTGATGGATGGTGTACTTGGGGGGTATTTGGGAGTCCTCCATCCTTCCCATCCTTTCTCACTTTTTTTTGCATTTCATCTCCTTTTTGGAGAGGGGTTTTCTTCCCACTAGGTTTTCCCCTTTTCTCCATTTTTGGGAGATTAGTTGCATTTTAATTCTCATCTATAAATGGGTACCTAAAATTTCCATCATGTAGCTGAAACCCAACATCAATCATCATCTTTGCATAATCATTGCATTTCCTCCCTAAGTTGCACTTATGGGGGGGTGTTAGCGTAATTAATTACTTATTACACTAGCATAAGTTAACTTAGGTATTTCATTTAAATAATTAATTCCTAGGTTGCATCATTAGAATATCATTAATAATGGGGTAATTCCCCTTTCCATGTTTGTAGGGGATAAGATTCCTTCTAGAAGATGAGTTGTCTTTTCTAGAACTTGTCTCAATCTATCATCATTTCCTAGGTAGGTAGTTAGAGTTCACATGTCACATGTTGTTAGATCAAGACACATGGCAACATCATATTGCATCTTGTATCTCTCTCATGCCTATATAATCAGGGCCTATGTACATTTGTAATCATATATTCTAGATCAATCACAATCTCCACTTGCATGCCCTTAGTTGCAACACTTTCTGTGTGGTTGAATTTCTTCTTGGAAAGATCTTTTGAAGTGTGTGCAACTTCATTGGATGATTCACCATCCATTATTTCAACATTGTAGACCATATTTTTTCTTTTTCATGCCTAATGGCAGACTTGTAGCTCATTTTCTAAGTTTGTAACAACAATATTCCTTTATTTTTCCAATAAAAATAGCAGCATTTTCCTTCCTAGCAGTTCTTGTATTATGCGATGAATGAATGATTTGATAAATTTTCTATGATTTATCTATGATATCCTCTATTTTGTCTCATTCAATCAACATTTGGTGTAAGGAGATATATGATGATTGGAGGTCATGGATTGTATTAGTTGATTTTGATATCTTGTAGTTGTGAAAACTAGTTGTTTTCCTTGAAGCAAGAATTAGATTCATCCCTTTCTAAAGAAATATTTATGCATCACATGTTTAGTTAGGTTGTGAAAGATTCAAATCTATTTTTTGAAAGGTTTTATGAGTAAATCAAGTTGCAGATCTCAGTTAGCTTTGGTGCATCACCTCCTCCTAGGATAGGTTTTATTTCAATGCAATCCTTCTATCCTTTTTCCTGTCAAAGTTAGTTTTTAGGAGACATAATAGGAGAACTAGCTCACTTCGAAGGTTGATTTCCATTTTAGGCAACCCATAGGCCTGGAAATCATCCCATGTTTCATCAGATTGTTGATCTCTCAACTTAGCATCACGACTACAATCTTGGTGACAACAATTTTTTCCACTCCTGGTGGGACAGTTTGAACTCTCATAGTTCAAAGCTTACCATTTCATTGCTGGTTTTTGGTGTGAAAATCAATATTTTTAGCCTTTGGAGGCAAGATCCACACACAAATGGTGACTCCGAGCTCAAATCTTCTGGTTTCAAAGATACAAGTGTTGGTTTTTTTTTAAATTACTTATTCCAATTTTCAACTCTTTGAATGAGTAGAAATGTCAAATTTTTATGGACAATATGCATACCCACCACCATATTATGAGAATAATGTCCATGAGGCTCCTTATCAGCCATATGCATACAACCACAATGCTAGTTTCAATCCAAATGATCCTACTTTAGTAAGTAACCAACATGTTTATGATGGTTACCACCCACCCACCCTTTCTCAGTCTTCCAACCAACTCCAAAATGATGATTTTGGAATTCATGAAATTAAAAGTATATTACAAGGCTTCACAGTGCAGATGGATGAGATCAAGAGCCAACATGAGTAGAATGATTTGGCTTTCCAAGCTTATCTTGATGAGCATCAAGATGAATGGGCTCATCAAGAGCAATTTCATAAGTAGTATCTAGTGGCACAACATAGGCAGTATGAGGAAAATCTTGCAAAGGAGTTAGCTACACAAAAAGATAAATACAAGGATAAACTAACAACTATAAAAGAAGAGTTGATGAATAATTTTCTTGATATATTACAAAAGATACCTACACAATCAACTCCTCCATTACAAAAATCTATAATTAAACAAGAAGCTCAGCCAACTAGTATTTTTCCAAACCCATTCTTTGGTAAAGAGGTTCCATTGTTCAACACCATGTGCTTCATGCAAAATGAGCCCATACCTGAGCAGGTTCAGCTTGCAATCCCTCAAGAACAACCTCTTGAAGAACCTATTTTCCTTCCAATAGCCCAAAAAGCCCCACAAGTCAAACTAGTGGATCCTATTGTATCCCTAGAGAGTTGTCATACTAAGTAGAGCACACTAGAACAACAAAGTATAGAGGAAGAAAATGATTGTCAGCATGAAGTTTTGTCTGATTTGTTTAATGAGCTTCCACTTTTTGAAGAAGAAGAGGAAGTTGTACTGTATTAAATACTAACAAATTAGTTGGTACATCAAGGTGAAAAGAAAGATGAAGCTTTAGGACAACAAGGAGAGTTTCAAAATATTAATGTTTTGACTCCTCAAGAAAGATACAATAAGGTAAAAGATAGTCCTCTTCCACAACAAAATAAAAATGAGAATGAAGAGGACTCGTTCTAGGATGATCTTGAGGTATTTTTGTCAAGTTTAGATGTTAATCAGTCATCTCTATAAGAAGCAAATCAGAAGCAGCAGGTTGTTAAGGAAATAGTTGTTGATTCTAAAGTTCAAGCTGATTTACTTGTTGAGATTCCTTTATTTGCTAATGATGATGAAGATAGCATGTCTATACTAACAAATTTGGCAAGTTGTGATCAGAAAGAGCATGAAAATGATATTGATAGGGTGCTGATCCATGAGCAAATGAATGAGGAGAGCATTACTGAGAAAGTTCAAGAGGCTGATATGGAGGAAAATATGATGCAATTGGAGAGGAATTGTAAGCAATCAGTTATGGTTGTAGAAGTAAAGGATCAAAAATAAACCAACAAAGAAAATACAAAGATGAGCACCTCAAGAGGATGCCCAACTAGGAATCTTTCCATAATAAAGTCCAAGCATGAAATTGATGGTGAGAAACCAAAGATCCTACCTACATATGCATTGCAAACCAACACCATGTTTGGTCAAACTCAAAGGGTATGTGATCTTTCTTATGTTTTTCAAGACATGCTACATTAGTTTCTTGTATTTCTAGCCATGCTTCATCTCATTTCATTTGTTCATCAATATGTAATGCATTCTAAGTTGGGAAGAAAAGGATGTTATTTTTCAAAACTAGTGAATGGCTTTGTTTGAGCAAGTTTCATTCTTGGTTAGGATAGGGTAGAGTAGTTTTTCATTCAATCTTTCTCATCCTCTAAGTGTTGATGCACATCTTTTAGTTTGGTTTTTAGTTTAATAGGTAGTTGATGTTGTTCAATGTTTTTAACAATTGAGTCAAGGTCTGAATTTGAGTTTCCCAAGCCCACATATTGACTCCTATACCCAATTGATAGGCAAGGCAATGGGTTCTTCATTGTTTAGCAAGCAAATACCCCTGAGAGGTTTCCAGAATGTTGCCAAAATTCTCACATTTTGTTCAATATTGTTATTAAAATGTCTAACCTTAGGTTATTGACAAAATTATAATCCATAGGTTTTATGAAAGTTCTTATTTCTTTAAAAGGGTTAGGACCTAATAGGTTCCTCTTGAGTATTTAATGTATTAAATTAATATTTATTTCACAAATGCATTAAATAAGGAGTTTCTATTTCACACCAAGGTTGCATTTTATGGTTTGATAAAGTAAAATACATTTTTCTTTTATAAAGGTAGAAAACGGAGGTTATTTGACAAGTTCATGCTTTCATACATGTAAAGTTCACGTTGAAAAAGGCATTCAAAGAAAGAGTACCATGGTTTAACTCAAGTTTGATCTTCATTTTTGCAAAAGAAAACCCTAAGTTATAGTTCTTTGCAATTTATCTCTCCTCCATGGCATGAATAGGATATTTCTTTCTTTTAAAGAAGGTTGTATAAGTTGGTTCATACATGATCTAAGGTGTGCATGCCTAATAAGAGGGATAAAATAGAGAGATCGACACACTTTTTTCAGTTTTAGAGGAACATGGAGATCATCATGTAAAAGGGTGCAGCCATTGTTGTGTTTTAGTCATATCCTAAAAAATATGAACTAGGTTTTCGTGATTTTTGGAAAAAAATTAGAAAAGAGTAAAATGAAGAAACCTAGTAAATTTCATGAGAACCTAGTTTGTAGTTTTTGAGAAAAATTCACCAGTCTGTAACAGCCCTATAGATGAGTGCAAACAATAAAACCATGAAGTTGAGATTGCATCAATTAGTTAGGAAATAATGCAACCAAATCAAAACCAGAAAAGGAGGTTTGAGAAAGTTTGCAGTAGTTTAAGATGCAATTATAAGCCCTTCATGGGTTGGACAACAGTTGAGACTTCTTTTCAGTAGTCAAGCTTCAGTTTGTATCAAATCTCAACCCTATTTTTGCATGGTTTTCAAGATAATTCGACCCTAAGCCATTCATTATGTAAATTTGAAGTAGAAACAAGGTGGAAACAATCATTTTGAGATCACTTCAAAGAGGCACAATCAGTTCTTCTTCAGTTCACTCAAGACTTATTTCTATAATTCTTCTTTCTTCCTTCTTTTCTCAGTCAGTTCTTTCTTCCTTTTGGCATGTATTGTAGACCATCTTTGTCTTTTTCATGCCTAATGGCAGACCTGTAGCTCATTTTTTGAGTTTGTAACAATAACATTCCTTTATTTTTCCAATAAAAATAACAACATTTTCCTTCCTAGCACTTCTTGTATTATGTGATGAATGAAATATTTGATAAATTTTATGTGATTTATCTATGAAATCCTCTATTTTGTCTCATTCAATCAACATTTGGTGTAAGGATATATATGTTGATTGTAGGTCTTGGATTGCATTAGTTTATTTTGATATCTTGTAGTTGTGAAAACCAATTGTTTTCCTTCAAGCAAGCATTAGATTCACCCCTTTCTAAAGAAATATTTATGCATCACATGTTTAAGTTGTGAAAGATTCAAATCTATTTGTTGAAATGTTTTGTGAGTAAATCAAGTTGCAGATCTTAGTTAGCTTTGGTGCATCACCTCCTCCTAGGATAGGTTTTATTTCAATGTAATCCTTCTATCCTTTTTCCCATCAAAGTTAGTTTTCAGGAGGCATAATAGGAGAACTAGCTCACTCTAGAGGTTGATTTCTATTTTAGGCAACCCACAAGCCTGGAAATCATCCCATGTTTCATCAAATTGTTGAGCTCTCAACTTAGCATCATGGGTAAAATCTTGGTGACAACAACTATATGGTTAGATAGCTAAGAGAGAGCCCAATATTATCATGGTATTTTTTATAAATTTGTATTGAAACACCTGCAAACCAAATGGAGAGCATGATCAAGAATGTGTGAAATATTTTTACCTTTTAAAAAAAAAGTCTTCTGCATGAAATGGTCATCCAACCTAGAAAATCCAACCCAAAGGATTGGTATTTCCCAATGAAAATATTTTTTTGAGCACCAAATTTGGTACTATCCAAATAAAAATGCATTTTTAGAATGCTAGAGCCATATTCTCTTTCTCTCTCCCCCCCACTTTGATTAAGGCTTAGAGTTTAAGGTTTATGATTGATGATGGATAGTTGAGGTTTTACCTTTCACTCCCTCTTTTCCTCCTTCCCTCTCTACCAATATTTTCCTTTCTCCCTCCCTCTCTTCTGTCTCTCACCTCTCTCCCCTCTCTAGGTCTCTCCCACCCTCTCTCTATCTCTACCTTGCCTTCCCTTCTTACCTCCATCTCTATCCTTCCCTCCCTACCTATCTCTTCTTCTCTCTCCCTATGTTATGATTTCTCTCCCATCTCTCTCCATTCTCTCGATCACTACCTATCCCTCCCACCCTCTCTCTCTCCCCATATCTAGGTATATCCCTCCTTCCCTCTCTACTTCTCCAACTCTCCATCCTTGTCTCATTACCCACCTCTCTCCCCCTCTATCTCTCTCACCTCTATCTTTGCCCTATGTCTCTCACCCCTCTCTCCCTATGTTGTTGGTCCCTCAGCTCTTTATCTCTCCCCTCTAGTTATTTCCCTCCAACTCCACCTCTCTCCCTCCCTCCTTACCCATCTTTCCCTCTATGTGAACTTATCTCTCTAATTTTATTATCTGTCTCCTTCACCTCTCTACCTCTTGTTGGAAATACAAGGTGAAACTTGCAGCAATACAAAATTAAATATGTGGTTGCAAAATTAGAATTATGTATTCAAGATTACCAAAATTATGATATGTAATTAGCAATTGCAAACGTGAAAGAAAATAAGTAATACCACAAGTTGAGAATCACAAGTGACACAAGATATACATGGAGAAAGTACATCAATACAAAAATCCTCTCTAAAATTTAACAACACTTTATTACTTTGATAACCTACAAACAAACTCATAAAACCACCATCTCAATGCTCCAATATATAGAAGTTTATGAGAGAGAATACCACAAATGGTATCCCGAAATAGTAAGTAAAACAACCTGGAAAAACCCACACACCACCTTAGTGTTGGCATATGGTTTTTGGTGTTTTCATTGATGGAAACCTAAGTCATTGATCCGATCTGCACTTTAGTATGTGGTCATAGCGGGAGATAGAGTAAAGAATAGGGTATCCGACTGAAGTTGAATCTGTCAATGCATTTGCATTACCAGTTTATCAATTTGGGTTTTGGATCTCAGGGAAGGTCACTAGGTATATGGAATATCTTATTCTCAAGTCTTGTGCCATCACATCAATTGGTGTACGAGTTAGGAGATCTGACTGATTGATTTTATGTTTAACAGTGCTAGAAGGCTAACTAAGTGAATGTGGTGTGTTGCATATGTTTGAGGCGAAATTGTTTGAAGTATTTTTTGGTTTGAGGATTTTTTTTGGGTCCCCACTATGTTGTGGCCGACTTTGGTTGATGCGCATTGAAAATTATTTGAGATTTGGGCCAACAGTTTGTAAATATTTTATATTTTGTTGGAGCTAACTTGTAGCGATTAAATATTTAGTTGCGGGTATATATAAGTGATTGATTATATCATTTTGATAGATGAACGAAGTTTGTTGATGTATGTTGTGAAAGTTAGAAGGATTGTAGAGTGATTATGCATAGTTTAACTTGCACATAAAAGGATTTTGTGATGTGAGTTGAAGCAGAGTAGAATCAAACAAAAGGTCAAGAATTCAATTGATGAGCTTAACCGAAACTATTCTTAGGAATTTTTAGATGCTATTTCATAGTTCACCACTCTAGTTGTCTTTTGAAATTAATTGTAAGGTAGCGAGCCTTTCTATTTTTGAGCAGTGAGCTCTAGGAAGTGTACCTAAATGCAAGTGCATTCCCATTTTTGTAAAACACTTATATTTGAGTACTCAAATTATGGATTGACCTCCACCGTGGTTTTTCCCCTAACAAGGTTTCCACATAAAAAATCCTTGTGTTATGGTTTTGTGGTTGATTGTTTTATGTGCCTAAGCATTTCTTTTGGTTCATTGTTGTAAGTGGTTTAGATATCATATTAATATTGTTAAATTTTGTAGAACACTGATTCACCCCCTCTTAGTGTTCCTTGATTCCAATAATTGGTGTCAGAGCCTAGTGCCTCAGAAGAAGTTTAACAGCTTGAGGTGGATCTTGGAAATTAATGGACTCTGGTAGTCTTCAACAACAACTTTTGGTGGCACTTGATGATCTTGATCAGTCCAAAGCGGAAGTGTAGGAATTGAAAGAAAGTCTTAAGGATGCTAAGAAATTCATTTAGATGTTGAGGGATTAGATTATTAAGTCCAGGGAAAAGAGAAAGGATCTTTCTGATCAGATTAAGCAAAAGGAGAGAAAAATCATGGATGATGTTAACCTAAATCAAACCTTGAAGGAAATAATTGAAGAATGTGAAAAGCTTGCCAGAGAAAATGCTACCCTAAAGCATGAGATGGAATCTATGGTGATGAAGCTGACTAAGGAGATTGAAGAGAGAAAGAAGAATGAGGAGAATCTTGCTCAGTCCTTAAAAGAAAGATCTAATTAATGCAAAAAAATTAATGGAGGATTCATTCAGTTGGAGATTGAACTACAACAATCTAGAAACAATGAAGAGCTTGAAAGAAAGATTGTTATTCTCAAGGATGAACTTGCTACTACCAATGAATACAAGGAGAAGTTCAATATTAGCTCAGTTAAGCTTGATGAGATGACTCAAGTTTAGAAGAATGGAAATGACAAGCAAGGTCTTGGATATGAGAAAGGAGAAAGTTCCAGATCTAGATAAAGGAATTTCAGGCAAGGAAATCAAATGAACAAGGCAAAAAGGCATCTGGTAAGACAACCTAAAGTGCAAAAGTGTAATGGATACTATTTTTCTTGCAATAAATTTGGTCATATGGCTGCCCAATGTAGAAGGAAAATACAATCAAGTGATCCATCATTCTCTAGTCAGTGTGTCAATTGCAACAAGTTTGGTCATAAATCAATTGAATGCATAAATATGACAAACAACTCTGTCAATAAAAGGAATGTTAAATGTTATACCTATGGAAGATTTGGGTGTATTGCTAACTAGTGTAGATCAAGAAGAAATCAATGGAATGACTGGTCTAGACAAGGAAATGTTGTTTGTTACAATTGCAACAAATACAGTCACATTGCAAGATTCTGCAGAAACAAAAATATGGATAGAAGAGATCCAACATACAAAGGTAGAAATACAAAGAAAGATGATAAAAGAAAAGGGAAAGTGACTGTGGATGCAATAAGAGATCAGATGAAGAATACATGGGTAAGAAAGAGCAAGAGACCTGATGGAGGAAATGGTTCTGTACCAAAATCTAGTGCTGGTAATTCCTCTAGGAATTGATTTCAGGCCATTGGCCTAGGGGGAGTTCTTCAAGAAAATCCTTTTCCCTCTATCAGTAGTTGGTGCCGAAATGTAGCAGATTATCAACAGTTGTATTAATGATTTATAGATGCATTGGAAAACACTCATAAATAAATTCAAGCAATTGAAGGTCCACAGAAGAATTTTTCTCTTGTTGACTGAGAAAACAGGGAATCCAGAACACCTAGGGAAAAAGCATTTATTACAACAAAAGGTTAGGTGTGCGAGTTGTCAGAATCAAGTTGGAATCCTCATTTGCCACTTTATATCAAAGAAAAGGAGAGCACTTCGCAACATAATTTTGAAATCCTAAAGATAATTCTATGGTGAAACCCTAATCCATCAGGTACTTCAGTTGTATTGAGAAATTTTCGTTTAATGTGGTGTGCAGTTGAAGAACTTCTTTGGTAGAATCAAGACATGAGTACGGAAGGTAAAATGGAACAAATCAAAGGAATGATAAACCTAGATGAGTATAGCAGTGAGAAGATTGGAGCTATAAGAAACATGTTGTTGCATGATGAATTGAAATGGCTGAAAGAAGCAAAACACAAAAGCTTGGATATTTGGAGTGAATTCCCTTATTTTGAAAATGTAGAAATCATTCATTTTATTCCAGAAAGATTGAATGACAATATTCTAACTCTGGATAAACCCTACCATATCTCAAAAGAAATGATTGGAACTATAACTGGGTTATGAAAAGTTGGGGATGTGCTGAGAAAGAAAATCCAAAATAAAGAAGTCAAATACCTAACTGGAGTAATTGGAGATCAAAGGGCATTAATAATCTCAACAATTAGAGATTCAGTGACAAGGTACATTGTGCATGGATTATCCTACAAAATATTTTTCAAAAATAAAGAAGGTTCAACTTCAATAGGTGTTGTTTACATTTCACACAATATGATAATGGAAGATCAGGATTTTGACCTTTGCAGACTACTGAAAGATCAACTGATGGAGAATGTACAATTGACAAAGATGATAGATTACCCTTTTAAGTTTGGTACTTTGGTTATATGTCTCGTGATGTATTTTTCAAATTTCTTACCACTGAACAAAATTGTAATATGGGAAGAGAGTGAACTAGTTTGCAAGCAGATTTGCATACACTCTAACAATTTTGAAAACTGTGATCAAGTATATGAAAGTTTCTTTAAAGGTTTGATAGTAAAGTTTGGCTCAATTGGTATTCCCATTCCGGTAAGGGTACTTGAAGTTGGTTCCTCCTTCAGTGAGATAGAGAGAAAGAAGGAAAGAGCAAAATAAATTGTTGTTTGTACTCCACCGGCATGCATGACTCCAAGAGTTGAAGGGAAAGAATAGATGATTGTGGACATACCAGATGAGGAATCTGATAAGGAAACTAAGGACACCCAAAGAAAAGAACTAGAAATAGTTGAACTGGAACAAGAAAAGGAAATGACAATAGAAAGTGAAGAAGAAGGTGATTTAACCAAAGTAGAGCTATTGTAGCTTATTCATGAGGAAGATGAAATGCAGAAAATTGAAAACATATGGTCTATCAGACCTTCATATGAGTAGGACATGATTTTAAACGTACTAAGTGCTCATATTGTGCACAACCATATTAAATTAGAGATTTTATAGAATACATTTCCAAAAGAGATGATTGAATGCATCAAGGAAATCATGGACTTTGAGTCTCAGAACAAGGAAGAAGAACTAATTCTACACCTGAAGAAGGAATACATATTATCTCTCACCAAGAGAAAATAGAACATGAATCAACTAAGGCAATGCATAAACACAACAAAAAACATTTATAACTATTGTCTTTGATGGCCTCATGCAATCAGAAAGTACAAAGAAAAGTTGGAAGAAATTGAAATAGAGCTAAACATTATTGGAAAATATTTTAACATGTTTCAAGATCAAGATGGTGAAATTAAGAAAAGGATTCAAGAATTAAAAACAAAGCATAAAAATTTTCAAAACACCAAAAACAAGATTGTTAACACCTTTTGGAAAGTGAAGGACATAACAAAATGCATACCAGAAAAATTAATTGAGATATTGAGGACAGGAGAGATATTAGAAGAAGCCATCACCATTCTAGAATCCCTCATCAAGATTATCAACTGGACATCTGAAAAAAACAACATGATCATAATCACCAGGATTGCAGTAGAAGCATGGAAGAATTTTCTACCAGAGATGAAGGAAAAATACAAAATAATTTTTTGACACAGTAGCGGCTGTATTTCTTCAAAAAAAATTGTTCATTTTTTTAATAAGTAAGTTTTTGGTTTCACTCCAAAAGAGAATACTATTGGAAAATATTTTATTATCTATCATTGATGTCAAAGGGGGAGAGAGAGCAGTGAAAAATGACTTATCAAATTCTGGGGGAGTTGTGTTAGCTATGACTTTTTGAAGTCTTGAAGGATTGTAGTATGTTGGTTCTAAACCTTAGTCATTTTTTACTAAGTGTTGCCATCAATTCCAAAGGAGGAGATTGTTGGCATATGGCTTCTAGTGTTGTTATTGATGGAAACCTAAGTCATTGATCCAGTCCACACTTCAACATTTGTCCATACCAAGAGATAGAGTAAAGAACAGGGTATCTGAGTGAAGCTGAATCTGTCAATCCATTTGCATTACCAGTTTATCAGTTTGGGTTTTGGATCTTAGGGAAGGTCATTGGGTATTTGGAATACCTTATTCTCAAGTTTTGTGCCATCACATCAATTGGTGTACGAGTTAGGAGATCCAACTGATTGAATTTATGTTTAACAGTGCTAGAAGGCCGACTAAGTGAATGTGGCATGTTGTAGTTGTTCAAGGCAAAAAAAATTGAAGTATTTTTGGGTTTGAGGATTTTTTTTTGGGTCCCCACTATGCTATGGCCAACTTTGGTTGATGCGCATTGAAAATTATTTGAGATTTGGGCTGACAGTTTGTAAATATTTTATATTTTGTTGGAGCCGACTTGTAGTAATTAAATCTTTAGTTGCGGATATATATAAGTAATTGATTATATCATTTTGATATACAAATGAAGTGTTTTGATGTATTTTTCAAAATTCAAAAGGATTGTAGAGTGATTATGCATAGTTTCACTTATGCATAAAAGGATTTTGTGATGCGAGTTGAAGTAGAGCAAAGCATATCTTGAGCAGAATCAGACAGAAGGTCCATAATTTGATTGATGAGCTTAACTGGAACTATTCTTAGGAATTTGTAGATTCTATTTCATAGTTCACCACTCCAATTATCTTTTGACATTAATTGTAAGGAAATGAGCCTTTTTTTTTTAGCAGTGAGCTCTAGGCAGTGTGCTTGAATGCAAGTGCATTCCCATTTTAGTAAAGCACTTATATTTGAGTACTCAAATTGTGGATTGACCTCCACCATGTTTTTTCCCCTAACAAGGTTTCCACGTAAAAAATCCTTGTGTTATGGTGTTGTGGTTGATTGCTTTATGTTCTTACATCTTTCTTTTGGTTCAATGTTGTAAGTGGTTTAGAGATCAGATTAATATTGTTTAATTTTTCAAAACACTAATTCACCCCCCTCTCAGTGTTCCTTGATTCCAATAGTTAGTGGACAACCCAAAAACATGGTGAAAATTATTAAATGCTCACATGGCCTTCACAGGAGAGCCTAACCCATAACCAATCAAAATTGGTGAATATCAAGTGCTCCATAGCACTATGATAGCTCAAACACATAACATATAGGCTTGGGTTCCCAACCCAAGATAATATGAAAATAACATGAAAGAACATGTACTTCTAGGTGGTTGGATCTGAATAGGAATATGCCCTTGGGATGCTCTTTAACTATCATTGTAGGGTATGTGCAGGATCATGATGGGCCAAAAAGTGGCGATATGATGGGTATGTGTAGGGTATGTGGCTGACGACTTTTTTAAACCCAAAATTGATGAAATGAAAAGGGTTTTTAAAAGAGACTATCAACTTTCCACCAATATAAATAATGCTTTACTTTGAATTTAATAAATTATTATTATTCATTTTCTATTTAAATTACAACTAAAGTCCTAATTGATAGGCTAATTGAAAAACATCTATAGCTTTCAAATGGTATCACATTTTTTGAATCCAAAACATGCGTCACGTTATACGCTTCGCATACTATAGGATTAAAAAGAAATGAATTTCATGAAGTTTTAACCAAGTTAAGGTGGTCAGACATATGAATTTTAATATTTTTTAAAAGTTGTAATAAAAAATTCATAATTAATTTGCTATAGATTCTCTTCTTACATATTTTTGAAATAATATAGATAACTTATTCATTTATTTTTACGTCAAGTTGCCTAACTCTGATTTTTCTAAATTTTTTGCCACTTAAGGGCCTATTTTTTCCATGATGATCTTGCACATACCCTATATTGGGTCCACCTCTATGAATGCAATTACAATTTTTCATAGAAAAATAAATAATAAATATTTTTCCCCTCATGTCCTCTAGAACGCTTTCCAAAACAATTATCAACTTAGAATAGAAATTATATTGTTACCTATCCTAACACTTGTCCCCTCTCTAGGTCTCTCAGTCACTCCTTTTCTACCTCTTCATCCCTTCTTAGCCCTCTCTTTCTCTTCATTATTCTCTCTCTCCTCTTTTCTCTCCCTCCCCTCTCTAGGTCATAACAAATCTTCTTCTTCTGGAAGATCTCTCACTTCTTCTGTCTACCTCTCCCTCCATCCCTTGTTACTCCTATCTCTTTTTTTTTGTATTTTCTCTTCTCCCTCCTTTGCCTCCCTTTCTTCCTCTCCCCCTCTCTATCTCCCCCTCCATCCTTAAACCCCCATCTCTCTCCCCTCCCTCCTTAAAACCCCCATATCACCTCTTTCTCACCATATAGGTCTCTAGCCTCTCATCCCCTCTATCTCCTCTTTCCTTGGGTCTCTCACTCTCTCCTCATCTACCTCTCCCTCCATCTCTTCTTACTCATCTCTTTTATGATGCATTCACATTTCAACTACGTGGATAATATAATTTGCATTCTGAAGGATGTGAGAAATGTTCACAATGATCTATGATGATGTTATTCTAGAGAATGTTCTATGGTGATCACATGGGGCCAAACTTGTCTATTTAGTGTGCAAAACAACTAGCCTTGAGTGAATCTTAAGTAAACTTGGACTTAAATTTTCACATTCTTTTGAAGGAAAATGAGATTCACACCTTTCAAGATCTTTCTCACCATCAAAATAGGGCATAATGGTAGCATTTGAATTATTAGAGGAGCAATAATTCAAATCTTTTCAAAATTATAGTGGTTGTCAATATCTTTAATGGGAGGTAGATTCTTTTGACCTTCAAAATTTACTTTATCTATAATATTGTATTCATTTATAGTTTTTCCATTCTTGAGACATCCTCTCTTACATGTGCCTATTTATGTCCAAAATTTCATTAACACATTTTTTCCTCAAAGTGCCTTGGTTGCTTTCTTCAACAAACAAAAAGCCTCCTACTTGTTAAGATTTTAATGCTTGGTAATTTTCACCCTTCACAACATCCATCTTGTTCATGGCCTGGTCTATGAAAGGAAATCCAAGTGTGGAAACACTTACCTAATGCAAATCAATCAAGGAAGAGATTGCAAAACTTTGTTTCAAATATTTAACTTTAATAGTTTCACTTAAGAATACACATGCTATTAGATTAATTTCAAATTTAAACCATCAAAACACATAACATAAAATTTATGTGGGAAAACCCTTTTGGGAAAACACACACAGAACAAAGCACATATCAATGGTATTCCAACAAAAGCTATTACAATACAATGTGTAGAGTCTATGCTCTTGTAGGTGTTGTTACATTGTGATAAAAATCTAGAGTGAATCAAATAACATAACAATGTCTCATAAAATTAAAATCAAAATCTCTACAAAAAATACATTAAGGCATCAATAAATACATCTCATACATGGGTTTTTTTTTAACTATGTTTTAATCTCTTAGACTTCTCTACATGCATACAAATTGAAAATCGACAACTTGCATGAGCCCCAAGTGACCCAAATAGAAACCTATTAAACATGCAACAACATGCAAGTACATGCAAGACTTACAACTCCAAAAATAAAGATACCTCACATGCTAGGAATCCAATAGAGAAAATCAAATTTAGTGCAAAAATATAACTCACCCACAACTCCTTGTCACTTTGAATGACAACTCAGTCTTCGTTAAGCAATTTTCCATTCAAAGCTTCAGTCAACAAGTAAAATACATGCCACATTTCATAAGGGAAATCCTCCTTGATATTTTTACAATTTACAATGCTCAAATGAGTTCCTAGGTGATAAGTGTCAATTTCTCTTGCTTCCACTTTTTCAAAGAGATAAACACTCACACAAGTGGACCCTGCCAGTGCTTGCTTCCAAAAAAACCTACCACATGTCAACATGTCACCCATTTTAGAAGTAGAAATAGTCATCTTTTCCCAATGGAGTGACTATGTGAAATGTGTCATAGTTTTTCCTTTTTACACCTTACAATGTAGGATGCCAACTCTATGTTGGGTCCCACAAAGTAACTTAGCAATTTGGAAAAAAAAACTATTACATTTAATAAATTAAATCAAAAAATTAGGGGAAAATAATTAAGAAATTAGCCAATAGTGGTATGCTATGATGGTTAAATTTTTGTGTTGTTATTCTTGCAATTAAGGTTCAAACCCCATTACGGTGTTATTGTTGAGAATTTGTAGTGGAGATGAGGTCCCCCATTTGTGACCTCACAGGTTCATAGCTCTGGGTCAAAAGTGTTTACCCCTCTTAATAAAAAATAATAATTAATAAATTAATCAAGGGACTCACTAAGGTTGAGACACCTTAATACCAACATTATCCCACTTGTCAAAGACCTTTAGGAGTCTCTGTATCATTGCTCAGGCTGCAAGGCCCATTAAACTAACACACCATATAAACTTCTCTATGCTCACTAGCTTCATTAATTCATCCACAACATTCACCAAAGTTTCCAAATTTTCCAAGTTAACCTTTCCATATTCCACCATATCACAAATAAAATGAAACTACACATGCAATGTGCTTTGTTCTATCATGGAAAGTAGGATTTTTTGCTAAACGTATAGCACTCTAGCTATCACAATAGATAGTAATCTATCCTACATCAAAATTAATATCCAAACATAGTCTCTTAATCCAAATGGTTTCTTTACAAGAATGAGTAGTTTTCATATACTCAGGTCTAGTAGTGGACAAAGTGACAACTTACTGGTTACTCATCCAACTTGTAGCACCACCAAACATCATGAAAAATATCCACTTGTTGATCTCCTACTATCAATGTAATGCACCCAATCTAGATCCATATATCCATGAAAGCTCACTGAATGTTGAGGTCTATTATGATAACCATGAAAGAATAGGGCATGCTCAAAAGTACCCCACAAATAACTAAATACTCTCTTAATCACATCTCAGTGCATACATCAAGCTACCAATAACACTCACATAAGGAAATCTAGTCATGTCCTGCATCTCAATAGGAGAGTTTGGAAAATCCTCCACAAAAAGCTTCATCCCTTGCATAATCAAAACAACTAGTTGTCTGCAAGTAGTCATGTTGAATCTCTCCAACACAAATTTCACATACTTGCTCTAGATAAGACAAATATTTCTATTATCTCTATCTCTTATGATCTCAATCCTTAGAATATACCTCACTGCACCCAGATCTTTCATCTCGAATTGTGCTAACAACTAAGACTTCAAATCTAAAATCATACCTTTTCCATTCCCAATAAACAACATATCATCCACCTACAAGATAATAATAATAATGTGACCATTATTAGTCTTGTAATAGATACAGTGGTCATATTTAGATCTCAGAAATCCCAAGGAAAACACATGTATCAAACTTTTGGTACCATATCCTAGGAGATTGTTTCAGACCATACAAATATTTTCTCAACTTGCACACTAGATTCTCTTTCCCTTTCACAACAAAGTGCTCTAGATATAACATGTAAATTTCCTCCTCCAAATAACCATGAAGGAAATTTTTCTTCACATCCATTTTCTCGACTTAAAATTCATAATCTACTACAATTGATAGTAAGAATTGAATGGATGCCAATTTATCTACAAGAGAGAAAATATCCCTATAATTTATTCCCTCCACATGGGAATATCCCTTCACAACCAACCTTTCCTCATGCTTCTCAACACTACTATCAAGAACCATTTTCTTCTTGAACACACATTTTCATCCAATAGGCTTACGTCCTTCTAGTAAGGGTACCAAATCCCATGTATCATTCTTCTTCAATGCAACCATCCAGAAATTTGCATCTTGCATACGCATAGCCTCTCGAACAGTCCTAGGCTCATCAGTGTTAGAAATCAAAGAAAATATGCAGCTGGAATCCAACATAGAATGCCCAAATCTGTCAGGTTGTTTCCTTTCTCATGTAGACTTCCTCAATGGCTAAGGTTGGGATTTTGACTCTTCTTCAAAGCTATCAAAGTTTCTAGAGTTCTCCTCATCATCTAGTCTAATAGGAGTGTGTAGTTCATCTCTCTCAAGAGTAGGTGAAATTTTAACTACCTCTTTCTTTTCTTCCTTATTTGGTTGTAGATAAACTATGGAAGGTTTCAACCCATGGAATATAACACTTATACTATAGAGCACCTTCTCTATAACTAGAGCCCAAATCTTGTACCCTTTCATATTGACACCATAGTCGATGAAGATACACTTCACTACCTTTTTCTCCAACTTGGATCTCTCCACATCAGGCACATGAGAATATGCCTCACAACCAAATACTTATTATTTCTCATTGAGGGCTTCTTGCCAAACTATGCCTCAATGAGTGTCTTTTCGACAAGAGCCAAAGTAGGAGACCCATTAATTAGGTAACATGTAGTAGCTACAGCTTCATCCTAGAACTTATGTTTAAGTCCAATACCACTCAACATACTCCTAGACCTCTCCATCAGTGTTTTGTGCATTCTCTCTACAACTCCATTTTTTTGTTGGGTGTATGGAGTTTTCTTGTGTCTCTCGATCATATGGTCCTTATAGAACCTATCAAATTTTTCAAAACAAAACTCAATATTGTTATCTATCCTCAAGCACATGATTTTTCTATCATTCTAGTTTTCAACCAAGGATTTAAATTCCTTAAGCTAACTAAAAAATTCATATTTAATTTTGAGGAAATACACAAATTTCCTTCTAGAATAGCCATCTATGAATGAGACAAAATACACATATCTAGACAATAAAGGGACATTAACTAGACCAAATATATTATTTCTTTGTTGGGATCTCCATCACCAAAGAATTAGCACCCTTAGGTACCCAAAAATAATGATCATCAAATGTATACACCACAATCTTCTTCTATTCTTGATCTAATGGTGAGGATGAAGAATCCAAAAACCTTTTCTTGGACTTTACAGAAGTGAATTTTCACTTAACAATGCATGCATCTAACTTATACAAGGTGCCTTGATATAAACACCCTTAGCAAGTACCATAGCACCTCTAGTCATCTTGCATTCAATACTTGAGAAAAAAACCTACACTCCCACATCACCTAGCTTAATCACTAAGTGTAGTTTTTGTGCCAAACTAGGGATGTGTATAACACCATCAATCACCATCACTCTAACATTAGGGAATCAAATCTTGACTCTTCCACATCCAATGATCTTGAAGTGAGAGTAATCACCTAGATACACCTTCCCACTATCATAATCTTCATACTTTGAGAACCAACCTCAATAAGAGGTTATGTGGAAAGAAGCACATGATTCAATCATCCACACATATTCCAATGTATATGTTTCCAAGGATTCAACAAATACATTTGCATCTCCATACAAGAATTTAGAATTAGATTCATCTATTTTCTTCTTTTTCTCCTTTTTGTAGTCTTTTCAGAAAATGTTTGGATTTCCCATACTTCTAGCATTTAGGCTTGGATTTTTTACCAAGAAACTTAGATCTCCTTAGAGACTTGGACATACACTTTTTTTTTTTTCTTTCCTTTATCCTTTGATCTACATGAATAGATAAGGCCTCCTTGGCCATCTCATAAGACTTCTTCCACATCTCTTTAGACAACAGGGAATCAACCACATATTCCATCTCGAAAGTGGTTGTTGTGCTTCCAATATCCATCACTAGGTGGTCTTATGCATTTGGAAAAGAACATGGAAATAACATGCAATGGTCTTCGTCATTAATCTTCACACAAAAAAATAAAATCAAGAGCCACTAGCATATTAAATGCATTCAAGTGATCGACAGCTGATCCTCCTTCCTCCATCCTCAACTTGAACACAACTTATTTCTCAAGAAAAGATTATTTACCAAGGATTTTCCTTGATAAATGTCACCAAGCTTCTTTCAAAGACTAGCTGCAACCTTTTCATGGAAATTTAGGAGCACAAAATCAACCAAAAAGAGTCTTATCAAACACTTGGATTTCTGATCATGTAGATCCCAATCCTCTTAAAAGATTTTTGTTGGTTTTGTACTAGATATTGCAACCCATAGAACTCTATCTATGAGCATATGCTCGATTTTGAGTTCCCACAACTCAAAATTGTTGCCATTGAACTTCTCCATATCTATTCTTCCAGATGTGCTTGTCATCTTAAAATTGCAACAAGATTTACAAAGTTCTCTTTGCAAGAACTCCCATTAGATCTACATAAGCATAAAAAACCCTTCTAACCCACCAAGGATAACAAAGCTATCTAGGCTTCGATACCAATTGACAAGAAATTCGAGTGAAAAATGCTTCCCTAATGCAAATCAATCAAGGAAGAGGTTGCAAAACTTTGTTTCAAATATTTAATAGCTTCACTTGCACAGGAAATTAGAATAATTTAAAATTTAAACCATTAAAACACATTACACATAATTTACATGGAAAAGCTCATTAGAGAAAAATCCCACACAACAAAGCATAGATCAATTGTATTCTAGTAAAATCTATTACAATACAATGTGTAGGGTTTTTGCTCTTGCAGGTGTTGTTTTACTGTGATACAAATCTAGAGTGAATTTGTTAGTATAATGAAAACTCAAAAAATTACTATCAATCTCTACATATTCACAATTCCCAGGATTGAACACTGAGATGGCTGATCAAGGACAACAGACACATGATACTACAGATTACTGACTTTTTGAAGTTATAAACACTCACAAAGTGGACCCCACCAACTCTTGCTTCAAAAAATTTTTGTCACATGTCAACATGGCACCTATTTTAGAGGTATAAAAAAATTCCTTTTTCCCAATGGAGCACCCATGTGGCATGTGTCACAATTTTTCCTTTTCACACCTTGCTTGTAGGATTCCAACTACCCTCTAGGTCCCACAAAGTGACTTAGCAATTTGGAAACAAATATTATTGTATTTAATAAGTTAAATCAGCAACTTAGGAGAAAATAATTAATAAATTAATCAAGCGACTCACTAAGGTTGAGATACCTTAATCCGAATAGTTTGGATGGTCACTTGAGTCTCTAAAGCTATCAGAAGGGACATTTCTTCTATGGACCTATCCATGTGATGCAGTTGAATAGCTAGATCTTCTGGCATTAATATCATAAGAGACATTAGTTTGTAGATGGGTAATATGACTTTATATTTCATATGAAATTTCAAACACTTCATGCAGAATATCATGTAGTGGAGCCTCATCACTTATAATTTTCTCAACCAACTCTTTGTAATAATGTGAAAACTTTCTTGTTTCCCAATTTACCAAAGTCTAGTCCACAAGACCTTTCATTCTTATAGAGAAGATGAGAGTTTTCATTGTAACATGACTTGTGTTTTTTTTCAAATGTGGTGTTAGAAAAATAGATCTTAATGAATCAAATCCATCAAAGTCATTACCATCAGGTACCAACTTCTTTGAATTATTTACATTTTCACCTATTTGATTATGATCCTAAAATTTTCTTTCACCAATAAATAATTCCTTTCTTATATGCTTTTGTCACTTACCCTTACCCCAAGAAGAAGCAACTATTTTTCTCTCCCTAAATTTTTGTATCATATATATTCTCTCCTACTATTACTTGTTCACCTACATTTTCAAAATTATAACACAATGTTCTTTTGATACCTCTATAAGGACAAATTATATGATCATCAAAAAACCCACTCCCTTTATTTCTGATATTTGTAATCAAGCAAGAAGAATTACTAGCAATTTCATTGTTAATAGGATTTAATCCACCCTTTCTAGTCTATATGGTATCACAATATTCTAATTCAAGCCAACAACTATGGAAAAGGGTACAATTTTTAATCCTTACAAAAAAAATTGATCCCTAAAAACCCATTATCTTTTCCATTGGTATTATAAAAATTGTTGTACAAAATGAACTCTAATTGTAGGAATGTCAAGCTGCTCTTGCTCCAATTAAACTTTTGAGTTAAGATCCATGATAATTTTTTCTCGCTTTCTTTCCTTTCTCATTGAATCTAAGTGTTCTTATTTTTGTTTGATAAGACATGCTTCACTATGAGGATCTTCATTAGTACTTTCAATACTTGTGAAAATAGGAGATTCAATAGTAGTATTTAGAATTTCAATTTTGTTTTTTTTCCCTATAAGGATGTAGGTATATTATTTTGTGAGCCCATAACCTCAGAACTAGAAACATGATCTCAAAGCAATACCTCTGAATTAGTGACAACGTTATATATAGTGTTTAATCTATCATTAGCTAGTTCCTCCATCTTGAAATATTTTGATGATATAGATGGCATATGAGGATCACTATCAACTACCTCATTCATGATAGAGAAGAATTTCACAGGTTTCAACCTTCATTATAACTATCCCTATCCCTCTCTATCTATGTCACACCTCTCTCTCCCAATCTACGTATAGGATATAAGGTAAAGGATATAGGGTTTAGGGTATAGGGTAAGGGTTTAGGGTATCTATAAAGGGTTTATGATACATAGGGTAAGGGTAAAATATTGATAGTATAAGGTTTATGGTAAATTATAAGGTATAGGGTTTAGGGTATTGGTATATGATTTAGGGTATACAGTTTAAGGTAAATAGGGTATATGGTTTAAGGTATTATAGGGTTTAGCTTTTAGGATATTTTATTTTGTTGAACACACCCAAATACTGAGAGGGGGGTGGTGAATTAGTATCTATTAAAATTTAAACCCTTAATTTCTTGCAAACCCTTCAACAATACTTTAATTCAAAATTTTAACACGATGAATAACTTATAAATGGATCAACAATACTTCATCAAATTAGTAGAAATGAAAGATATGAAAATGAACATACATGCACAAGATAACACCATATTTACATGGAAAACCAAATGAGGTAAAATCACAGTGAGAGTTAACTCACAATATAAGTATCTCACTTCTTACAAATATTACAAAGTTATTTTAGGCTCACTACCAAGGACTTGAAAGCTAAGGAACAAAAATTTAGGGTAAGATACAAGACCTACTAAGACACACTATCTTAGTGTAGGATACATTAAAATTATAATAAGCAACTAGAACATGAACTACTATGAAAGAAGCTTTTGAATTATGTTGATATTGCAGTCCCCTCTTTACACAATTACATCATACTGATTTCACACACTTCATTTTCAAAATTATGCTCAATTCCAATTCATCATTCAATAATCTCTTCACAAATTATTTTTATCTTCTATAAATATACTCTGCATCAATTCAAAACCCCAATTAGGTCGGCTCTGAGATGACCTTTAGATGAAACACATGATACACCATAGGTAGACTCCAAACAAATACATTGTAAAGATAAAAAGTGTTGTGGATTAACAAATGACATAATAGGCTCCAAATACATCACAAAATATCCTCTAAATAAAAATCAATTGGTCAAGATCAACCACAAACAAAGGAAACAAACATGTCGGCCCAACCAATGACAACACCACCAAAAACAATGAACTATTCAACTTTACACCAATGGGGAGAGACTAAAAACTTCATGTGGACTAAGATGTGAACAATGTAGTCTATTAAAAATATCTCTTCAACTTTATCTTAGAAAAATTGATCATCAAATGCTTGTGCAAGAAGAGAAACATATTGAATTGATGAAAATTAAGCATCCTAGATGAACTGTAACACTCCAATACTTAGGATATTGCATTGTTGTAAATCAAAACCTATGAGACATACATGGAAGAACTCTTATACCTATTTGAACATATCCCTAAGTCTGCATAGTCACATCTATCTTACCAAAGGAATGCTTAGCATTCCAATAGATCTTTATCAACACTTTACTCTACTTGTAATGCCCCGTCTTGTAACCTAAGGAATGTTGCAATTGTCTACGAAAGTGAAATAATTTTTTTTTAAAAGTGTTAACATTAACTTCATTAGTTCCATACATTCTCTAAGTTACGCGACAACACACTACTTGAGAATCCGATAGACGACTTTAGTATTTAGCATTGCATGAATTTAGTTAACATAAACTTAAAAGTAAACATTGCATAACATTTGAATTCCAATCATGAAAGTATAAAGTACAAAGAATATTCTTACATTGCATTTGAAATGATATTACAATAATAGTTGACAATTACATATTACAAATGTTCACCTCATTAACAATTGAGGAAAGTTACAAATACAAGATTTCCAATGATACAATTAAGGAAGTACACATATATCCAAATACGAGCTCTCCATCCATGAAGCACTCGTAGCCACGATCAAGAACTGGGGACCCAACGAAGTAAGGTGCATGTTCCACCCAACCATGTGGTACCCATAGGTCCACCCCCCATGCTAGGAGATAGTAATAAGGTTCCCTAGACATAATCTACTAACCCTAGACACAAGTACATACTTAACTTATTGGTTACAATGCTTCTAGATTTAGGATAATCAAATATACTAAGTTCACAAGGTTACTATTATTTTAGGTGGAGTGTCATCACAATGTTGCAAAGGTTACCTTGGTGTTTCTTCCTAGGTTTCGGCCCCCAACTTGGGTTACCTTCGTAACCTCTTACGAAACCCGGCCCCACATGCAAACTATTGCGGAATCAAATATCTTTTAAAGTAACAAGATATCGATTTTCCATTCCAGGCCTTCTCAACTTAATCTCAAAACTGAACTAGCTCTTGAGTCTATAAGTGAGGCTTATTAATCTAATTAAAGATTTTAGTCTATCTAATGTTTTGTTTTAGTTTCCACTGACTTACCAACTCTACGTAAGTTACCCTGGCACCACTTTGTGAGCTGGCCCTCACACAAAGCCACTTTCCTAAAAATAACATAAGGAATCTAAGTTCCCTAACTAAGGTATACAAGGTGCATAAGAATTCAACATATAATTCTACACATTTCATAATGAACATCAAGTCTATGTTCATAAAACCAGGTGTCTAAATACCATGCAAAACCATGTACACAACCTTAGTCAACACAAGAATTCTATTTAAACAATAACAACTCCCACATTATACAACTTATCTGGAAGACTTGTACATCTAATACATTCCCAATTTTCCAATAAAAAAAACACAATTTAAAGCAAATCGAAACATTAGAAATCTACATTAGGATTTACTAAATCCAGTCAAGTCAAATAAAATTGCATGAAAATAAATCAACTTATTTACAATTCATTTCTCAAATAACAAAAGAAATTAAACCAATTATTCTAAATCTGATTTTCTCAATTTCACTAAAAATAAATAAATAAATGTAAATATCATCTTTTCTTTTCAACCTTATTATTTTAAAATTTGCTAATCTCATGCATTCAAACATCTAATAAATAATACCTTAATTATATGCTAAAGTAAATTTTTTTTTAATACTAAAAATGTAAATAATAATAAATATTTATATATTTATATATTTTAAGTTAAATTAATATAATTTTCCAAATACACAAATACCAAACAAATTTGAAATTTATGAATTAACTCATATGATGATTAGGGTTGAAAGACTGTGATTTACACAGCTGCCTATGTGTGTATAGGCAGCCATATGCAGCCTACCCCGTATGGGGTAGCGGCTGTGTTGGTAGTCATCGCCCTATATGGGGCGGCGGTGGAGGTAGCCCCTGCAGCCCCCCATAACATTTAAAAAAAATTATTCCAAGTTTAAACAATCAAACAAGATTCGCGTTAACACAGATTCGACTTCGGATTAAATTCTTTTTTCTTTTAAATAAAAAAAATAACACCCCAATTCTGCCTGTACAACAATTACTAAGAATTTCAAAATAAAATTATCACAATTCAATTTATATATGATGGTGTATATATATATATATAAAGATAGATATAATATTAAATTAGGGAATTACTTTCAACAGGGATTTTCATTGGGAAATTGTGAAATTTAACAGTGCAACAATTGTTTCCCTCAACAAGTTCTAATTTAAATACAAAGGGTTTCTATTTCATTTTCCAAACAAATGATTTCCTTAACAATTATTCACTCAAATCATTTTCTACAGGAAGTTTTTAACAAAGAGATTACAAATTCTCTATAGATTAAATTGCCATAAAGAACAGAGATTTAATACACAAACAATTTCCTCAAACAAACATGATTTTTAAACAATTTTATCAAAACTTCACAATAATAATCCTTTTCATAGACAAACTTTTCAAAAGAAATAAATTAAATAAATAACTAGTGAGGAACTTGTTTCCTATAGCTTGAAAATTGTCTGTAGAAGAGAAACTTGGTTGCTTGTTGAGTGCAACCTTCAAAGCCCCTCCAAAGCACCAAATCCAGAAAGATGCTAAAACCAACCCAAAGAGATCTTCTAGAAATATACAGCAAATCCAAAGAAAAATTCACAAATTTACTCAAACCAATATTTTTTTTTACAGAACCCTGTTCTTTCATTTCCCGTGAAGTGATTTTTTCATTTTCCCAAAATCCCAGATAACCTCCAAGAAAATCCTCAACAAGAAGCAATTAATTTAACTGCCACACATGTCGAGAAGAAAATATCTTCTAACAAACTCACGGTAATCATTTCTTCCTTATCAAAAATTGAATGCATTTCAAGAATTACAGAATTCAAATTTTAAAAAATACAATTTCCCTTTTCTTTATTTAATTTTATTTATTTAACAATTAAAATACCATTTCCCACATAAAAATTAATTTTAAATTTAAATATATTCACACAATTAAAGCAATTTTAATTTAATTAAATAATTTTAATCTCAGTGATCAAATTACTTAACCAAACAAACTAATTAATTAATTAAATAAAATGTAAAACTTTATTTTCAACATTTAAAATTAATTTAAATAAACAGTAAATTAAAGAATAATAAACTATCATTAAATTAACAAAATTTTCCTTTCAAAACAATTAATCCAATCAGGCACATACGAGACAACCAAAGACACCAAACTTAACTGACGACATACTTGACCGGGTTTAAGACTAGACTAGGATAAACCTTGTTACTACCTCCCAATCAACATTTTCATTGAGTCTTGACACGCTCAGACCTGAGTAACTAGGTGGAGTCAATGTCATGTACCTGCAATCCTGCAATCAACAAATAACATACATATATATATAATCCATTATACAAGCACACCGTGTGGAGAAAATCACGAAAATCACAGGGCACTCGCAAGTGAGTGATGCAACTCTGTTCTCCACACTAATACACATCACATCAAACTGACAAATAAAATAACTGTTAATCTACCATAAACATATATATAGCAATAACATCTGAAGGAAACATCTACACTATTACAAAGCATGTCAGAAATTAATTATCACCATACAATGTATCATGATATCACCAAAATGAATCCACTGTCGCTCTAAAGTTAGCGATCAAAATATCCAAAACAAAGTACCAAAGTCTAACAATGTGAAAACATGCTAACATAAAACATAAGCAAAATGGAGGGGTACTACATCCTCCCCCCTAGGATCAGGCTTGCTCCTGAAAGCCTGCGAATAGATAGGGATAAAGTTCCCTCATGTGTGTTGCATCCTCCCAAGTAGGAAAAGCCTCATGACTAGGATCCCATTGGACCCTCACCTGGTCAACGTCTCGACCCCTGAGATGAAGCATCTGACGCTATAGAATGGCCACGGGCTCCAAAGCCAGCCGCTTGTCCTCTACCTGTAATGCATTCCAATCAAGTACATGAGAAATGTCAAGATGATATGGTCTAAGAACTGATACATGGAAAACATCATGAATACGTGACAAATTGGGTGGTAAGGCGAGTCGATACGCCATAGGACCAATCCTCTCCAGGATCTCAAATGGTCCAATGAAACGAGACACAAGCTTAGATCCTTTTCCATAACGGATTGTACTCTTTCGCGGTCGCACTCGAAGAAACACTCTATCACTAACTACAAATGGTTGGTCTATTCTATGCGCATCAGCGTACTTCTTTTTCCTATCCTGTGTTGCTATCAAATGTTGTCTAATACGATCAACCTATTGCTCCATGTCTCTAAGCATCTCAGGACCAAGTAACACTCTATCCTCAAGTTGATCCCAACTCAATGGAGTTCGACAAAGATGTCTGTATAATGCCTGAAATGGTGGCATACCTATGGAACTCTGATATCTGTTATTGTAAGAAAATTCTACTAAGTACAGATAATCCTCCCAACATGATTTTTGGTCCATTACATACATTCTAAGCATATCCTTAAGTATTTGATTAACTCTCTATATTTGTCCATCTGTTAGAGGATGATACGCTGAACTGAAGTTCAACTGTGTACCTAGAGCATGTTGTAATGAAGTCCATAGGGCTGAAGTAAATACAAGATCTCTATCTGATATAATCCTATTGGGAATCCCATGCAATCTAACTATGTCCTCCATAAATATCCTAGCTACCGATGAAGTATTATAAGATGATCGTACTGGCAAAAAATGAGCTACCTTAGTCAATCGGTCAACAGTTACAATAATGGCATCATGTCGACATGATGATGTAGGTAATCCAATGATAAAATCAACAGATATAATATCCCATTTCCATTCAGGAATGAGATGTGGCTGTAACAATCCAGTGGGATGTTGATGCTCAGCTTTGACTCTTTGACACTCAAGACACCTCGATACATAATCAACAATATCACGTTTCATACCAGGCAGGAAATACAATTGCTGAAGATCCGCATGCATTTTCTTAACACCTGGATGAGCTGAGTATGGAGCTCGATGTTCTTCAGTCATAATTAATTTGCAAATACCCTAAGAGTGTGGTACATAAATACGACCTAAGTGTCGCAATATACCATCTAGTTCAAAGGTGAACCCTACAAATTGACCCTCTAAAGGTCTACCAAATTCAATCTTTGACTTCACTTCCTGATACAATCTATCAGTAGGAAGTGTTGCTAAAATTTGACCCCTCAAATATAATTTAAGAGTAGTAGCAGAGATCTCATGTCGACGATGACTAAGAGCGTCCGCCACTACGTTCTCTTTTCCCTGAACATATATTACCTCAAAATCGTATTCACATAGGAACCCTATCCATCGTCTCTGTCTAGCATTTAAGTTAGGCTACATAAATATGTATTGTAGACTATGGTGATCAGTGTGAAGTTCAAAACGATGACCCAATAAGAAATTCCTCCATCGAACTAATGCATGCACAACTACAACAAGTTCCAAATCATGAGTGGAATAATTTATTTCATGATCCTTGAGTTTGCGAGACTCATAAGCAATCACATGCCCATCTTGCATCAACACTGCTCCCAAACCCTCTAAGGATGCATCAGTGCAAAATACAAAATCCTTAGTAGGATCAAGAATAATCAATATTGGCGCATTAGTCAAATTTTCTTTAAGTGTCTCAAAAGCCAACTAACACTGCTCTGTCCAAACAAACTTCTTCCCTTTTCTCTAAAGAGAAGTAATAGGATGACCAATCCTAGAAAACCCCTGAACAAACTGTCTATAAGAAATAGCTAGACCCATAAAACTATGAACTTCACCTATGTTAGTAGGCACGGGCCAATCAACAATAGCTTGAATCTTTGAAGGATCCACAACAATGCCCTTTCTAGATATAATGTGACCAAGGTATTTCACCTCAGTTTGAAAGAAATCACACTTCTTCAGGTTCACATACAACTGATTTCCCCTTAAGCATTGCAATACCTATCTCAAGTGTTCTTCATGCTCCTTCATGTTTCTTGAATAGATTAAAATATCATCGAGAAACACAAGGACAAAGCGATCAAGGTATGTACAAAAACACCATTCAATAAACTCATGAATACTGATGGTGTGTTCGTTAACCTAAATGGTACTACTATGAATTCGTAGTGACCATAACGAGTTCAGAATGCAATTTTATGAATGTCTACTTCAGCAATACGCAATTGATGGTAACCAGATTTTAGATCAATCTTAGAGAACACATTAGCTCCCTTGATTTGATTTGAATAGATTAAAATATCATCGAGAAACACAAGGACAAAGCGATCAAGGTATGTACAAAAAACACTATTCAATAAACTCATGAATACTGATGGTGTGTTCGTTAACCTAAATGGTACTACTGTGAATTCGTAGTGACCATAACGAGTTCAGAATGCAATTTTATGAATGTCTACTTCAGCAATATGCAATTGATGGTAACCAGATTTTAGATCAATCTTAGAGAACACATTAGCTCCCTTGATTTGATCAAAAAGATCATCGATTCTAGGCAAAGGATATTGATTCTTAATCATTACCTTGTTCAATTGACGATAGTCAATGCACAATCTAAGTGATCCATCTTTCTTCTTTACAAAGATGATAGGTGCTCCCCAAGGAGAAACACTTGGATGAATACAACCCTTTTCTAATAGTTCCTCTAACTGGATACGAAGCTACTCTAACTCCTGAGTAGTCATTCTATATGGAGCTTGAGATATAGGATCTGCTCCAGGAACTAGGCCAACTCTGAAATCAATATCTCTCTTTGGTGACATTCCAGGTATATCATTAGGAAACACGTCAACGAATTCCCTAAGAATAAGATGATCATCAAGAGATATCTCTCAACTCTCACCTTCTTCCACATGCATAACTGTTGTTGCAAACAATTGACAACCCTGACAAAGACATCTCTTTAATTGCATAGCAGATATCATCCACAAAGAGATAGGTCTTTGAACACCTATGATTTCCACTTTTGCACCTAAATCATTAGTGCAACTAACTATCTTAAGTCGACAATCAATCATAGCATGATGATATGCTAACCAATCCATACCTAAAACTATATCATACAATCCTAAAGGTGTAACATGAAGATCCACTAAGGTAGTTAACGTACCAATTCTAAGTTCACAATTACATACAACGTTCTCTATCGCTACTTTCAACCCAGACGAAAATTCTACTTGCCACTTACTACCTTGCTTTACTACCACAAGACCACATCGTTCAACGATGATAGGTGAAATAAAGGATTTGGTAGCTCCGGAATCAAAAAGAATAGAAACACTAACACCCTGTAACTTACCTGAAGTCTCAACCACTGTGTTCTAGTGATCAGCTTGGAGGTTATTAACTGCAACATAAACTGTATGAGATTGTCCTACATCACCCACTATAGGCTCAGAAGCTGTAGGTTGTGGCCCAAAACCTAAAGAACCTCTCATCGGACACTGCCTAGCAATGTGTCCCTGCTGACCACATGAGTAACAACTAGAGCCTCTACCAAATCCTTTGCCACCCGAAGGTGCATTAGACTGCTGAAAGCTACCCCTACTGATAGTAGACTGCACACTCTGAGCAGGTTGATCCTGTCTATTGTGCTTGTTGGCCTACCAGTTGCGGTTCTTTCCTGACTGTGGGCTATTACCTTACTGTGGTTGTGGATTATTATTCTTTTGAGGTGTACGCTATTGCTGTTGTTGCCCACCCTTTGAGGGTGTCTGTTGGTTCCTAGAGGAACACCCTATCTGCACCTATCCACCCCGTGGACTAAAACTTGCTGCAGGAGCACTGCCTATTTGTACTCCTGTGTGCCCACCTAATGCCATAACGAGATTCTCTTCCACTATACGAGCCTTCTCCATAGCAACTTCCATAGTCTTTGGCTCAAAGACTCTGAATCCACTAATGTGGGTGTTTAAGCCCTTGATGAAGTGTTGAACCAACATAGACTCATCATCACCAACACCTGCATACTGCTTGAGCTCATAGAATCTACATTCATATTGCTCCACAGATAGAGCCATCTAACGTAAATCATGAAACTCGTCAGCCCGTCGTTGCCTCCAATGTTCAGATAAGAATTGTGCTCTAAACCTCTCCAAGAATATCTCCCAAGAAATTGACCCAATCTTTAAGTGGAGCTTCTACTCCTCCAAACGCCACCAAGTAGAGGAAAAGCCTCTAAAATGCATTATGGCACAATGAGCACGTTTTTTTCTACCATAAGGATGCATCGCAAAGCATCGCCCTAAGTCAATCAACCAGGTTTTTGCTTCTAAACCACCCCCAGATCCATCAAACATAGGAGGGCGTGCCCTCAACAAATCCCGCATGTGACCTACAATAATAGCATCCTATTGCACTATATCATCAACTCTCCTTGGAGATCTATCATGTTCCCTTATCACCTCCTATTCCACTTCCTATCTAGGTCCAAGTCGAGCTAGGACCTCCTCTAGTAAAGGCCGTAACTGTGATCCCTCTACTCCTGACTGTTCTGGAATCTGTCCTCATTTCTCTGATCCAGCTGTGGAACCAACTGTTCTGCATGATCACTCTGATGAGGGCTTAGAGGGGGAGTAACCTGAGGGATTGGCCCTTGGCCTCCACCTCAACCTCTACCATGACCTCTACCACGTTGCCTAGGCATGATCCTACACATAAACAATAACGAGTCTCAGATACTTAATCAACCAAGGCTAACAGATAACGATACTACGTACTAGGTCAACCTAATGGGCTCGCAATTACCCAGAGCATCCAGTGTTAGAACCTTGGCTCTTATACCAATCTATAATGCCCCGTCTTGTAACCTAAGGAATGTTGCAATTGTCTACGAAAGTGAAATAATTTTTTTAAAAAGTGTTAACATTAACTTTATTAGTTGCATACATTCTCTAAGTTACACGACAACACACTACTTGAGAATCCCATAGACGACTTTAGTATTTAGCATTGCATGAATTTAGTTAACATAAACTTAAAAGTAAACATTGCATAACATTTGAATTCCAATCATGAAAGTATAAAGTACAAATAAGATTCTTACATTGCATTTGAAATGATATTACAATACTCATTCTTCAGATGAGGTAGATCAAATAATATTTGACAATTACATATTACAAATGTTCACCTCATTAACAATTGAGGAAAGTCACAAATACAAGATTTCCAATGATACAATTAAGGAAGTACACATATATCCAAATATGAGCTCTCCATCCATGAAGCACTCGTAGCCATGATCAAGAACTGGGGACCCAACAGAGTAAGGTCCATGTTCCACCCAACCATGTGGTACCTGTAGGTCCACCCCCCATGCTAGGAGATAGTAATAAGGTTCCCTAGACATAATCTACTAAACCTAGACACAAGTACATACTTAACTTATTGGTTACAATGATTCCAGATTTAGGATAATCAAATATACTAAGTTCACAAGGTTACTGTTATTTTACATGGAGTGTCATCACAATGTTGCAAAGGTTACCCTGGTGTTTCTTCCTAGGTTCCAGCCCCTAACTTGGGTTACCCTAGTAACCTCTTATGAAACCCAGCCCCACATGCAAACTATTGCAGAATCGAATATCTTTTAAAGTAACAAGATATCGATTTTTCATTCCAAGCCTTCTCAACTTAATCTCAAGACTGAACTAGCTCTTGAGTCTATAAGCGAGGCTTATTAATCTAATTAAAGATTTTAGTCTATCTAATATTTTGTTTTAGTTTCCATTGACTTACCAACTCTACGTAAGTTACCCTGGCACCACTTTGTGTGTTGGCCCTCACATAGAGCCACTTCCCTAAAAATAACATAAGGAATCTAAGTTCCCTAACTAAGGTATACAAGGTGCACAAGAATTCAACATATAATTCTACACATTTCATAACGAACATCAAGTCTATGTTCATAAAACTAGGTGTCTAAACACCATGCAAAACCATGTACACAACCTTAGTCAACACAAGAATTATATTTAAACAATAACTCCCACATTATACAACTTATCTGGAAGACTTGTACATCTAATACATTCCCAATTTTCCCAATAAAAAGAAACACAATTTAAAGCAAATCAAAACATTAGAAATCTACATTAGGATTTACTAAATCCAGTCAAGTCAAATAAAATTTGCATGAAAATAAATCAACTTATTTACAATTCATTTCTCAAATAACAAAAGAAATTAAACCAATTATTCTAAATCTGATTTTCTCAATTTCACTAAAAAAAATAAAATAAATGTAAATATCATCTTTTCTTTTCAACCTTATTATTTTAAAATTTGCTAATCTCATGCATTCAAACATCTAATAAATAATACCTTAATTATATGCTAAAGTAATTTTTTTTTTAATACTAAAAATGTAAATATATATATATATATATATATATATATAGTTAAATTATATAATTTTCCAAATACAAAAATACTAAACAATTTCAAAATTTACTAATTAACTCATACGATTATTAGGGTTGAAAGACTATGATTTACACAGTAGTCTGTGTGTGTATAGGCAACCATACACAGCCTACCTCGTATGGGGTAGCGGCTGTGTTGGCAGCCGTCGCTGCCTATGAGGGCACTGTCGGCTACCTCCACAGTCGTTGCCCTATATGGGGCAGCTGTGGGGGTAGCCCCTGCGGCCCCCCATAACATTTAAAAAAAAAAATTCCAAGTTTAAACAATCAAACAAGATCTGCGTTAACACGGATTCGACTTCAGATAAATTCAATTTAAAAAAAAAAAAAAAAATAAAACCCTAATTCTACTGTACGGCGATTACCATGAGTTTCAAAATAAAATTCTCACAATTCAATTTATATATATATATATATATATATATATATATATATATAAAGATAGATATAATATTAAATCAGGGAATTACTTTCAATAGGGATCTTCATCGGGAAATTGTGAAATTTAACAGTGCAACAATTTTTTCCCTCAACAAGTTCTAATTTAAATATAGAGGGTTTCTATTTCATTTTCCAAACAAATGATTTCCTTCACAATTATTCACTCAAATCATTAAATTCTACAGGAAGTTTTTAACAAAGAGATTACAAATTCTCTACAGATTAAATTGCTGTGAAGAACAAAGATTTAATACACAAACAATTTCCTCAAACAAACACAATTTTTAAACAGTTTTATCAAAACTTCACAATACTAATCATTTTCACAAACTTTTCAAAAGAAATAAATTAAATAAATAACCAGTGAGGAACCTGTTTCCTGTAGCTTGAAAATTGTCTGTAGAAGAGAAACTCGGTTGCCTATTGCGTGCAACCTTCAAAGCCCCTCCAAAACACCAAATCCAGAAAGATGCTAAAACCAACCCAAAGAGATCTTCCAAAAATATATAGCAAATCCAAAGCAAAATTCACAAATTTACTCAAACCAATATTTTTTTTTACAGAACCTTGTTCTTTCATTTCTCATGAAGTGATTTTTCTGTTTTCCCAAAATCACAGATAACCTCTGAGAAAATCCTCAACAAGAAGCAATTAATTTAACTACCACACATGTCGAGAAGAAAATATCTTCTAACAAACTTATGGAAATCATTTCTTCCTTCCTTATCAAAAATTGAATGCATTTCAAGAATTAAAGAATTTAAATTTAAAAAAATGCAATTTCCCTTTTCTTTATTTAATTTTATTTATTTAACAATTAAAATACCATTTCCCACATAACAATTAATTTTAAATTTAAATCTATTCACATAATTAAAGCAATTTCAATTTAATTAATTAATTTATTTAATTAAATAATTTTAATCTCAGTGATCAAATTACTTAACCAAACAAACTAATTAATTAATTAAATAAAATGTAAAACTTTATTTTCAACATTTAAAATTAATTTAGATAAACAATAAATTAAAGAATAATAAACTATCATTAAATTAACAAAAATTTCCTTTCAAAACAATTAATCCAATCAGGCACATACGAGACAACCAAAGACACCAAACTTAACTGACGATATACTTGATCGGGTTTAAGACTAGACTAGGATAAACCTTGTTACTACCTCCCAATAAACATTTCCGTTGAGTCTTGACACGCTCAGACCTGAGTAAATAGGTGGATTCGATGTCATGTACCTGCATTCGTGCAATCAACAAATGGCATACATATATATATAATCCATTATACAAGCACACCGTGCAGAGAAAATCACGGAAATCATAGGGCACTCGCAAGCGAGTGATGCAACTTAGTTCTCCACACCAATACACATCACACCAAACTGACAAATAAAATAACTATTAATCTACCATAAACATATATATAGCAATAACATCTGAAGGAAACATCTATGCTATTACAAAGCATGTCAGAAATTAATTATCACCATACAATGTATCATCATATCACCAAAATGAATCCATTGTCGCTCTAAAGTCAGCGATCAAAATATCCAAAACAAAGTACCAAAGTCTAACAATGTGAAAACATGCTAACATAAAACATAAGCAAAATGGAGGGGTACTACACTACTAGAGCACAAACCAAAACTCTATCACCTATAACTTTCACAGTACAAGGTGTGATGACTTGAATTATTAGATATAAAACTTTCACATCTTGACCATGTTATCTTTGGAACTGCAAGATAAAATCTTGCTCTGTGGAGGGATGCAGACCAAAATACCATGACTCAATCTTAGAGTATACTTTGTGATTTCCTTAGCAAAACTTTTGCAACATATTTCTAAGTGTGGTATAATAGACTAGTAAGATATCAATGTAGGCATGTTGGAAACATAGGAGCAAGTGTAACCACCTCTGTATCATACATGGAAATTAAAATGATCACCAATCTTCCTCACACTACATTGTTTATTAGTATCAATAGGTATCTTTGTACATTAACTAACTCTAGAGTATTAATCAATAATTAGCACACACATTTTTCATCAATGAAAACACATCTTGAGTTGACATCAATGACAACACTTATTTCCAACAATCTCCCCCTTTATCATTGATGACAATACTCATTTATCTACAATTCTTCTCTCCCCTTATAACATCAAGGGGAAAGGGAATAATATCTTCTATTTGTATGAATTCCCTCTTATTGTATGATTTCTTAGAAAAATATACTCCCCCTGGTATGGAGATGCACAAAACTAATGCTATGTATATAATATTCTAAAAACAAACTCTAAAAGGTTCTAAAAAACCTCTGCATGATAATACAGATACAAAATTCTCATATATGCGCATTTGCAACATCTTTATAAGGTAAAATATTCTTCTGAATTACCTTAAGTTGCACTAGATTTTCAACCAAATTTCCTTTTACTGAGGTGAGAATTTGGTTCTAACATTCAAATTGCATGCATAAGTCCTTAGCCTCATTCACACTACTTGGAGCCTTCATTTCTTATCTATCTTTTCTGCTTCAACAAACAACCCAACTAATGAAGCAAGTATCAAGTTGGCATCCTCCCTTAATTGACCAAACTACATCTTTATTTCTCCCTTTGGTCTTAAAGAAATTCCAATTGCAAGTGAATATTTTCTATTTGAGTTCTTATTTAACCATTCTTATCCTTTGAAAAATCATGTCTTGGCCAATTGAGTAACCTATGACTCAATGGAGTTAATTTTACCTTTGATGTTCTTGGTGGGGCTTGGCCATTTCAAATAAAATTGATAAAGTGTAGTGACCTCATCAACACAATCCTTAAACATTTTTATGTTTTCTTGTAGTTTATTGTGTGCTCTAGCACATTGATTAAATGCTTCAACCATGTAGGAGTTTAGTTGAACTCCTCAAACACCCCAAAATCACCTACAAGACAAAATAACTTCCACAAGAGAGAAATGGCAGAAATATTATGCTATCATTTGTTAGAAACCAAGATCTGAAATGCAAACCAGAAAATCACCTTCCACAGAAGAGAAAAACAAAAAAGTAGAGATTGCATAAAGATGTGCAAGTTGATATATTCAAAGTACAAATAATTACAAGAGATAATTTGCTTTATAAAAGAAAAGATGCATAAATACCATGTTAGAAACCAAGATCTGAAATGCAAACCAGAAAATCACCTTCCACAGAAGAGAAAAACAAAAAAGAAGAGATTTCATAAAGATGTGCAAATTGATATATTCGAAGTACAAATAATTACAAGAGATAATTTGCTTTATAAAAGTAAAGATGTATAAACCTAATCTTATCTTGAGCAAAAAGATAGCTCAGCAAGATAAGGATAACAACCTATAACTTAGGAATTAAATATGCCTAAGTAAACTTATGCAAAGTGTAATTAAATATTAATTACACCAACATCATTAAGATGCAAGGATGTCAAATTGAATATGACATGATTACAAATGTACAAAATGCCTTGAATATATAGGCATCAGTGAAAACTTAAAACGTGTAAGATGTTGCCAAGTGTTAAAATCATACTATATGTGACAACATGTGAACCCTATCTAGGAAATAATAAAAAGATATAGATAAGTTCTAGAAGGACAACTCATCTTCTATAAGGAATCTTATCTCCTACAAACAAGGAAGGGTGAATTACCCCATTATTAAATGATTTATCTAATTATGTAGCCTAGTACTTAATTAATTAAATGCAAGACCTAAGTTAACTTATGCAAAATGTAATTAAAAAATTAATTACACCAACAAACCATTCTCTTATTAGCTATCTTTCTCAAGGCCTATTGCTTTGGATTTTGTTTAATGTGTGAAGATTAATCCTTAAATTAATCCATGAAAATATTCAACCTTTTTTTAGAGGAAAAGAAGCATCAAACATTACTTTTGGTAAACCCTCTTCAATGATCTTCACAACATCATCAATCAATCCACTCTTATTCATATGTTATTGTAGAATCTCCTTTCTTGTTGAAGCATGCATAATATCTCCAAGCTATAACTTATGAAGGGGAGAAATGTTTGATAAGTCAACTTGAACATCATGAGTAGGAATCTGTAGAAGCTAGGGTGTTACTATAAGTTGAAACTTCATATGCATCCCTAGTAGGTCCTTGAAAGAATCTAAAAATGAAGAACCTTTACCTATGTCCAACGAATCATCTTGCCTCTCAATTGTCTTCTCCTTTGCATCCTCTTTTCTTTGCTCATCATTCCCTGAATTCTTGATAGGATGAATATTATGTTCTTTACTAGAATTAGGGTTCCCTAGAATAGGAACACTCACATCACCTTGATCTCTTGCAGTAATTTTCATCGGAGGATAAATATCCTAATTTTTGTTATCATTTTTCTCTTTTACATCATCATCTATCATATTTCCCTAAAAAACTAAAATATCTATGTCTTGAGTAGACACATCATGTATATCCTACATAATAATGTCATCTGGAGGAACTTGATCCTCATAGGTCACCTTAACTTTCTTCATTTCTTTAAGGATATCGGTTCTCTTTTCTTCTCTCTTTCTCTTCTTCTTTTTCCTTTTCCATGTCAATAAATGCTTGCATTTTATGCATACCAGAGACACCTTCTTTCAATCCGAAGGGTGGGTTATTGTACTTCTTCATGAATAGATATGTTTTTCTCATTTGTATTTTCCAAATTAGGCACGTGTGGATCAACATTAACTTCATTATCCAATGCATTAATTATTTTCTTTGTGGCATCTTCAGTCTCACTTTGGATCTTCCTTTCAAAATCTTCATCCATGCTCATTAGTAGATCTATTCTTCTTTTAGTGTGGAGCTTCTTGGATTTTCTTTGAACTTTTTTTCTTCCTAGAAGAAAAAGATCCTAGATTTTTCAATTGCTTGTTGTTTCATTTCTTCATCAGCCTTGATAGCTTCTTCTCTTCTTTGTCTCAAGGCCTCAACAAGGCTATCCACCTTGTCAATAATTTCACTGAAGAGAATGTTCTACATGAGCATATATTCAATGCCAATCTTCTCAATTACCTTTTGTATTCTAAAGGGACATTCGGATGTAGCTCCATAGTCCTATCTAGTGGCTATACTCAATAGTTCCATTCAATATGGCCCTAAAATCAAGAGGTTCATGAGTAACCATAGGGGTTTTCTTAGCATTGTCTTTTGTAATCTTCTTTCCTTTTTTCCTATGCAAGGATACATCTTCTTCAACCTCTTCAACATCATCCAATTATTCCTCATTTGTCTTTTCTCTTTTTGCATTTTGTTTAGGCGTAAAATGCCTAGCTTTAGCAGTCTTTTCTTTGTAGAGATTACAAATGAAACTTTTCTTTTACTACTAGTTTTTTCGTATAGACTCAGAGGGTTGTAGAGAAAAGAAAATAGGAGAGGATTTATTGGATATCCTTAGAACTTTACTTGCTTCTAGAGGAACAAATTTGGTTTTGGAAACCTCTGCAGGGATTTCATATATAGACTTTGAAGAAATACCCAGTATCTTTTGAAGCTCTTCTTTATCTTTTATCTTTGAAAATAATGGAGCATGTATATCCTTAATAGCCCTTTCCACTTTATTTTCATTAGATTCCTCTCTCGTTCTAGTAAATTTGATCCATGATTTCTCTATATGTGCTAAATATTTTTTCTTTGGTATCATTAGGTTTTGACAATAGAATATCTATATAACCTTGTACAAATTCATGTTCAAACTCATATGGCAAGTCATGAATCCATGAGGTTCTAGGCTCTACTACTTCCATGAAACATTGATCATTGTTGATCATAAAATTCACCTCATTCTCATACTTCTGGACCAAAGTAGATGATATCATATCCCTTCTTTGCATTGCATTTTACAAATTCTTGAAAAATCCACACTAGAAAGTAGTATATGCTTTCTCATTCAAAAGAAAATCATATTTGTTTGATCTATATTTCTACCAAAGTGAATTTGTCCCAAATATTACCCTTAAAACTAGGTAACTCATTCAAAAAGAAGAAATTAAGGCTTATAATAAAGGAACCAAACCTAAAGTTATATTTGGGTTATTTTGTTCTCTTGAGGTTCTCAATTAGTTGCTCTCTCAATAGCTCAAAACGATCAAAGTTGGTACCTTCCTTTACCATTTGATATGTGGTGTGAATAGTAGTGGTGGTGGCAGACACTTCCCTATTTGTGAAGTAAATCTTATATGAAATCCCCATTGATGCGTACCAGACACCGAGATTAATGATATTCTTTATTGTTAGGGTTATCTTATCAAATTTAACACTAGTGAGCTCCATAACAATTTCATTCTTTACATATTTTAGCACTGATATTGGTTTGAAGGCACGAAGACTAGTAACTAGCCTAATTATATCTTTTGTGATCATGTAGGGTTTTTCTAGCTAAATGAAATTTCGATGAATGCGGCTCAAGACAATTTTTACTCATTCCTTGGTTTCATAGAAATCTAGAAAGTCTTTCCAAATTTCCAACTCTTTTGTAAAAAATATTTGCATACTTCAGCTTATATACCCCATTCTTATTTAGTAGATTATTTCATACCACTTCAAAGGAAGGGGTATGACCAATCTCATTCAACTAGGTATGGATGTAAATCCTTGTCTTTTTAGTACACAACACCTATTTGAACATTTAAAAATGGGCCATCTTTGTCCAGCTCCATTTCTTTGAATGGAAACTTCTTGTATTTGTGCCTTGGATTCTCAAAAAAATTAATGACAACTGGTGTAGCCATCATAATATTTTCTAGAAACTAGGGTTTTATAGGAAAACTAGAGAAATGAAAACTATTGTTAGGCTTTGTGCGTAACTTGTTGAAAATGTCTTCTCTTTCCTAGAACTTTCATATACTCGATATATTTAAGATTAAATCAATTTTGATCAAATACGAATTAAATATGCTTCACACCAACCCTAGACATTTTTCATTAAATGCATTTCTTAGTCCTTGACATAAGCAACTTTTTACTGTGTGAGATATCACAAAGATCCATGATCATTTAGCGATCTTCTACAAAGGGTGTATTTGCGCTAAAAATTTGAGAAAATAAATATATATCACCATTAACCATTATGTTGAAGTCTTCAACATCTCATGCCTTACAAGGGTTTTAAAAGATTTTCAATTGCAACTCTCCCTAAGCCAAGAAATTTCTTTTTAGTTACCAAAGGATTCATTTGCGCCATGCTAAGGTACATATTCATTCTTTACTTCACTTTCTTCCTTCTTCTACCATACTTTTTTCATTTCTTTCTTTTTTTGGCTAATCTTTGACTCCTTTTGAGGAGAAAAATATATTACATTCTTTCCCTTGTAGAACCTTGCAATGTGCCCTAGTTTATTGCAATTGTAGTAGGTGATACTAGTTTGTGGAGTATAATTATGTCTTCTCATATTAGACTGATATTGTACAAACTATCTCATTGACACCTCCATCATACACCTAAGTAGTTAGGAACATCATGATTCTGAGCAATCATCAACATCTCGCCATCACAGATGACATTCCAAGTGATGATGAGGTAGACCAAGATTAGCCCCTAATGTTGCCCATAGATGACGTGGGTGTTGTGGTCAACTTTAAGATCTAGTGGTCGCGGAACAGTCTTGCTCTAGTTTTCCCAATAGATTCCCCCAAAGGATATGCCAGTTTCCAAGAGCATGCACCACTAGTAGGAGGAGGAGAAGGAGGAGGAGGAGATGTAGGTGGTAGAGGTAGTGGTGCTTAGCAACAAGCAGAGGAGGTAGGCACACTGATAGTAAGACCAAGGTGGTGGTGTAGGCTGTCATCTCCCCCATGTGCCATCCCAATTACAATGATAGTACCATCAACATCCATCAACCCAGTTATAGTAGGAGTAGTAGCAAGCGTAGGAGGCATAGGTCCAACATTTCTCCTCCCATTGACCCATACTAGTAGGCTAGGACCTAGGCACCAAAGTTATTTATGTTATTTCCTTTAAGTACTTCTATTTTCATCATATATGTGTGTGTGTGTGTGTTTGCGCACTTATGTTGTGATATATCATTCAATATTGATGGGTCCACTTACTCTATTTTTTAATTTCCACACATGAGTGGATTGCATTCATCATGCAGTGTGTTTCAAAGGTGGACCCAACCATCCCAATGCAAGGAAGCATCTTGGATGCATATAGGTTGACATTAGTGGGTAAAAAATCCCATTTATTTGAGCTTGTTGTGTGTCTCAAGAAAACATATGAGGAGTCATGGGTAGAGGTGGTGCAGAGGATATCCAACATCACCACCCTCACAAGAAAGAGGGGTTAGCGATTAGTGTTGTTGTAAACTATGATCAATGAGAGATACATGACAAGGATGAGAGTAGATATTTTCAAGAGGGAATGACACTCTTCAGATCCACCTTGATGACCTTGATGGGTGGGAAGTAGTTTGTGATGTCGACGGTTGATCCATAGCTATGGGAGGGATTGAGCAAGGCAAAGCTAAAGATAGCATCATTGTATGGTGAGATCAAAGGATTATGAGTGAGCATGTCGACCTGACAATCACATAGATCCTACTCTATCACTTCTATTAGACCTCGCTTGCCACTAGAACCAAAGGGCTCAAGGAGCCATGCACCTAGGGGCTAGATGCCCATTTTGATATATATTAGTTTTTGTACCAATATACATTATATTATATTATTTTGGATGTATAGACATTGATAAATATACAACCACCACTATTTTTTATCATAGTTGTATGATACATGTGCATGACATACATTTGATATATATATATATATATATATATATATATATGAGATTCTAATTTCAACATCATGGTATTCATTGTTTCATGTGTATGCTTTTACTTTCATGTATGATTATGTGGTGAATGTTATACTTAGGGATATATGTTTAGATTAGATGTTATCATGATCCAATAAACACACACATGGATGTATATTAATTAAATACAATGATGATCTAATTTCCTAACCAAAATATGTAATCAAATGCAATGCATGGACACATAGCATAATAAAACATATGTACATGTATATAATTCCTAATTAATTAATTAAATACACACACACACATTTTCACATCATAACACAAAATGCAATAATGTGTTAATGAAGGAATTTCATAATATGATATGTTGCAATCCATGAGGGATAAGTGTTACACACATAACACATAGAAACTATGCATAGTATCGATAGAGATGCATCACATTGATAGGTTCTTTAGAGGCATTCCATCCATATATGATAATTCATAAGCACAAGAACCATACACAGAGATGAAAATATAAAGGCCTGACCAATTAGGACTAAAATTTCCCTTTTGATAGGAGATGCATTTTTATTTCTCTGATTCTCATAGAGAATTAGGTCACCTCCCTTAAAATTCCTAGGAAGGAAACCCTAATTGTAGTATTTAGAAAGTGATCATTGATAAGCTTTAAGGTGGTCGAGGGCCTATAATAGGAACTCATCAAGCAATTCAAGTTGATGCAAATGATTGACATGGTATGTTTCATCATCAATTATCCCTTTAAGGGAAACTCATAAAGATAGAATTTCCAATTCTAAAGGAAAGATAGCCTTAGTGCCATACACAAGGTTGTAAGGAATTCTTCTGAGCACCACTTGAACACTTGTGTGATAAGCCCACAAAGCATATGTTAACTAAGTATGTGAATATTTACCTTGTTTTTTTACTATTTTTTGAGAGAATGAGCTCAAGATTTTTGTTAGACGCTTCAACTTTGCCATTAGGTTAAGGATAGTATGGTGTAGAAAATCTATGCTAAATGTGGAACTTCTCTAGGAATTGCTTCACCTCTTTGTTCTTAAATGACATAGCATTATTAGAAACAAGGGTAGAAGGAAAACTGAAGTGAGCAATGATATTGCTTAAAAGAAAGCTACAAATGGCTTTGGCATTTGTGGATCGAAGTGGAATCGCTTCGACCCATTTCGTAAAGTAATTTGTAGTGGTGATGATAAAGACATGTCCTTTAGAAGAAGGAGGTTATATTTTACCAATAATATCCAACCATCATTTTGTGAATGGGAAAGAAGAGTTTTGATTTTCAAGTTCTTGAGCAGGAGTGTGAAAAAGATGGCTATATTATTGACATTGTGGACACTTCTTGAAAAATGAAAAGGAGTATTTCTCCATTATTTTCCAAAAGTATCCCATGTGAATCAGTTTTCACACTAGGGATTTACCACCAAAATGTCCACCCCTTGAACTTGAATGAGGTTTCTTAAGGGAAAGGGGTATTTCCACCTTAGTGAGACACCAAAGAAGAAGACCATTGTAGGATTTTTGGTAAAGAACATTTGATAATACAACATATTAGACTAAATTTTTTTGTATCTAAGTGTAATAGTTATTTTTCGCATCATCGTTAAAATTTCTAATCTTTAGATAGTTATAAATGTTAGAATATCATTCCTTGAATTCCACATGAGCACACATGAGAGCATCGGATTTAGGTTGATCAACGAAAACAAGAGAGTGAATAATATGAACCATAAAATGGTATTCTTTTGTATCTTTATTTGAAGGCACAAGGGACACGACACTCACCATGGAATCTGCATGCCGGTTTTCTCTCCTAGGAACACTATCTACCATGAAAGAAGAGAGGTGATCAAGTAAGGAAAAGCCTAGATCTATATATTGAGATAGCTCATTATACTTAGCTTGATACTTTTTCCCCATAATTTTATTTATGATAAGTTAAAATTTTCCATATATATGAAGATATTTTATGTTTGAAGAAAATTTTGGCACACAAACGAGTGATAAGGGATTCATACTCAATGATATTATTAGTACAATGAAATTCCAATCAAAAGGATGGAGGATCTAGCTTACCTTCGATTGAGATTAAGACCACACCTACCCTAGAGCCAATTTGACATCTCTATCTATTAAAGTATATCTCTTATACGAGCTCATGATCAGTTGTAAGAAAATATTCATCTGGAAATAAATCTAAACTAGGGAAGGAGTGAGATGAGGGAGCTTCTACCAATTTATTTACAATAGCTTGACCCTTTATCAAATTTTGAGTTACAAACTTGATGTCAAACTTAGAGAGCAACATTACCCATTTTTCCAACCTTCCACCAATATCAGTTCTAGTGAATAGACACTTCAAAAGATCAATTTTTATAATGACATGAGTTTCAACATGAAGAAGGTAATGTCTTAACTTCTACATTTTAAAGACAAGAGCAAGACATTGTTTCTTCCTGGATGAGTAATGAGTTTAATAATCAACAAGAACATAGCTAATATAGTAGACCACTCTTTCTCTACCATCATCATCATACTAAGCTAACAAAGCTACTAAAGCATTAGGTGACACAATAATATAAATCATAAAAGGTCTATCCTACATAGCTGACATCAAGATATGAGGATTGGGCAAATAAATTTTGATTGACTCAAAATCTTTCTCTCACTCATCATCCCATTGAAAGTGAACATCTTCCTTTAGTAAATTTGCGAAGGGAAGGGCATGATCAACTAACTGAGATATGAATCTAAGAATTTCTTGAATCTTCCCCTCTAGACTACATAGTTGGGAGATGTTTCTAGGTGGAGACATATTAATAATTGTGTCAATCTTATTTTTCTTGACTTTGATTCCACAATGAAAAAACTATAAACCCTTAAAAATTTCCAATGCCTATGTCGAACACACACTTAAGGGGATTTACCCTCATCTTATATAGTCAAATCCTTTCAAATATAAGATGAATATTTTCTACGTGGTCTAAAAGAGTCATGGATTTCTCTAGGATGTCATCAATGTAGTCCTCTAAAATTTTGTGAATGAAATCATGAAATATCAAGGTCATTGCCCATTGCTAAGTTTCATGTACATTTTTTAACCCAAACAACATGACCACATAGTAGAAGGTCCCCCAAGGGGTAGTGAATGTTTTGTCGTACTGATCTACTGTATATTATTTGAGACAAAGAATTCAAAGAAATCCAAGGACCCCCAATCATCACCAAGTCGTGCATTTGATTTAGAAAAAGAGGTGGAAGGTGAAGACTATCGTAAGATTGAGGTGGATGGGATCTACTTTATATTATTTGAAAAATAATTCAAAGAAATCAAAGTACCCCCAATAATCACCAAGTCATGCATTTGATTTAGAAAAAGAGGTGGAAGGTGAAGACTTAGGATTCTTAACTTTGGGTTGATCTTCTTCAGGAGCATTCATCTTAGGGGAAATGTTTGAAGTAGGCACCATCAAAGAGCATTCCAATACATTGAAATATAATTATGTAATATGATTCTTAAGAGTGGAAACAATTGAGGCTTGGCCAGTGGTTGCTAACTCACAAAGGTTTACAACCTTAGGGTCAACCTTGATTCTAATTACTTGATTATTAGCAACAAATTTTATGGAGTGATGCAAAGTAGAAGTTACAGCTCTCAAAGAGTTAATCCAAGGTATTCTCAAAAGAATATTGTAAGGTAGAGGACCAAGAATCACATATACTAAAGTGGGAACAATAACAGGGCCTATCCTTAAAGGAAATATTACCACGTTCCTAAGGCTTGATGACTAGCATTATCGAATCCATGAATATACAAAGAAGAATCAACTAAAGAAGAAGAACCAATTTTAATCTTAGGTAACAAATCTATGCCACATATGTTGAGAGTTGAACTAGTGTTAATAAGAGCATGTCTAATACCAATAATATTAATGTTAAGTATAATCATCAAAGGGTTTACTTGCTTTTGTACTTCTAGGGGTAGGAGTTCTTGTAGATAGAACATAATATTCGATGAATCCACATCTATTGGCCTAGTAGAAGAAGGCAAGAAAACATTTTACAAAGCTTCTTGAATCATACCTTGAATAACTAGAGAAGTCTAAAGAAAATCCCATAATAAAATCTTTGTTGGAGTAATGTGGAGTTGCTTGACAAGATTATAATCACTAGATGCTTTAGTCATGGGTTTAGGTGTTGAAGGAAAGCTACATTGATAAAGTGGTAAATAAGTAGGAACAAAAGATGATTGATTCAAATTTTTTTTGTTTTCTTCTAGTATTATATGTATTCCCTATGGCATTATAGGAAGAAGAGTTTTTAGCTCTTAAGAATCTCGTATATAGGTCTGTCGAGTCATCAAAGTATGAGATCCACAGATAGAATGGATCCTCTTAGGAGAAGGGGTAGATGGAGCCAAGTAAATGACATGTCTCTTAGGTTTTGGAGGAGCTACAGGGACTACCGGTACATTTACAAACTTCTCAACTTGCAAAGAAGTAGATGGTTGTGATAAATAAATTTGTCTAGGAGATCAATGGATAGGAGAAGATTCCTTTAAGAAATCATCTAGGACATCATCTAACATATCAAAATATTCCTTAGAAAAAGCATTATCATAAACATTAAAACATTGTAGAAAAAGATCTAAAATGATTAACATGTTCACATTAGGTTCACAAAATATGTAGAGGAGGATTTTCTTCTCATGAGTCCCTTGGTTTACCAAGAGAGTCTTGAGGAATGAACTACCCTAAAATACCTCAAAATACCTAATAAATTGAAAAAGATGAAATAGATTGTAAAGAATAGGTTGGAAGTATATTTTTATGAAGTAATAATAGACAAATGACTTCAGGGACCGAAAGAGCATACAGTTGATATGTTTTTCATAGAAGGAGAAGCTCTCAGCCAAAGTATGACAGGGTAGGAGAGGTACATCAACACGAAACACTAGATTCCCAAAGGTGTGTTGGTGTCCTATATGAACATAGCACTAATCCCTCAAACAAAACTTCAAAGGATCCACTATCTATTTTAGATCTCAAGTTTATTTAACCTACTAAATTAATATAAAACAAGAAATACTAATGCATGACAAGGAAGGTAGAGAACCAACTTACAAGGATTCCTATGCTTTGAAACCATCCACCAATCTCCACACAAGCAATCTACACAGAGGATGAACGAGAAAAAATATTGGGGTTATTGTGGGTCTTTCCACAGTCAAACCCATATTTTGGTGTTCCCACCTCCATGGACAACCAGATAGATAGAGATAGAAAATAGACTGTAAAGTAAAGTAGACACAAGGTGATAAATTCAAACCTTGCTTGGTAGGAGAGCCCCTATCACGAGATAAAGACACAAAGTGATATAAGCAAACCTTGCTTAGGAGGAGAGCATATTTCATGAGATAGAGACACAATAGACAAGAAGAAAGAGATCATTAGCAATAGTTTATGGCTCCCTCTTAGCTTGATAAACTTGGCATTAGGAACTTGCAAGAGAGCTTTGGTTATTGGAGAGACTTCAATTTGGTAAAGCTTTACCATAGAAATGAGATCGAGAAGAGAAGAGAAAGAGAAGAAAGATAGAATGAGAGGAAGGTTGAATGAATGAGAGAATAGAATGAAAGAATGAGTTTGTGCAGTTGCATGGGCAGCAAGAGTAGTTGCTCTTAGAATCTTTCCATAGAGATATCTTTCATGGGTCAAAGATTCCAAGATTCCTCATTTGAACTCGTGAATGTATAGGGATGCTAGTGTGCTACACGGATGTTCACATGCCACACAGAAATCCAACTTGTTATTTCACAAGAAACGAGGTGAAGACTATTATTTCTTCATTGTTGGTCATGTCATGGAGTTGAAATCACAAAATTATGACTCATAAGGTTCTTGTCATAATTTCGGCTAGGTTCCATAAATGAGAGGGTCAAAAGCACAAATGTGAAATTGTTGTGGGGTGCAATTTTATGGCATTACACATACATAAAGACATACATACATACATACAAGCATACATTCATACATACAAACATACAAACATACAAACATACAAACATACACATATTCACACATAAATACATCAAGCATACATACATTCAAGAACACAAACATGCATACATACATACAAGCATACATACAAACATACATACATATAAACATATATATAGAAAACATACACTTATACAAACATACACAAAAACAAATTAAAGTGGGGCGTAACACAAAACATTATAACATGCTCATGTTATATCAAAGCTATGACATAATGTGAGAACATTATAATGCACTCACTTTATGTCAAATCTATGACATAATGTGAGCATGTAAGCACATTATAATGTGCTTGCATTATGTCAAAGCTATGACATAACATGAGCACATTATAACACACTCATTTTTTGTCCTGCTTTGGGAATCCCTAAGCTTTTGGCTTGGATTTGCATAGGATTTCCAACCCAAAGGCTTGGACTGCCTTTCCAACACCTAAAACCATGTTTTTGCATATTCTACAAAATTGAACATAATGTGATGCAGAGCTAGGAGGATTCAAAACACATATCACAAACCTTCAACAATAATCCAAAACAATATTTGTATATAACACATGCTATTAGGCATTGTATATCACATTGGAAACATAACTATGGCAGCCCATAATTTATTACCATGAACAGTCATTAATAACTTCTACAAAACAAATAATGAATACAATCCCTCTGGTGAGATCGAAGAAAGAATAGTTATAGTATTTTCCTCAAATTATTATGAAGATCCAACGGTTGAAATGAAAGTTATTGTATTTTTCCCAAAACTGCAAACCCTAGGTAGGGTTCATACCTGCCCTCACAAAAATATTCATAACTTATTCAAATATTAATTAAATTTGATGAGACTTGAACCAAATGAAATTATATTTACATGGAAACAAAATACAATTGATTTTATATCCAAAATATAGAATTATTTTCCGTACCATCACACTTCTTTAGACTGTAAATTCTGCACAATATTGTTAGAAAAGGCAGTCTCACCAAAATAATCATATCTTCCACAAAACTTGATAAAATTCAATGAGACAAAAAGAATTGGAAACTAGAAATAGATATATTTCCATCAATATATGATACTCTATCATTTTAATCCATACCAGGCCGTACAAATCACAACTTCAATCTGGTAACAATGTAAAAATCAGAAAATGCATACCAAACTTGAGGTTGCCATTCATTTAACTTCAACAATAATGTCTACAACCCCCAATTCGAGTTTTGGAGGTTTTATTTATACATTTTCAACCAAAACCAACTATTTTCAACCAACTTTTGATTAGTGTGTTGACAAAACACCTTAATGACATTTCATCTACCTAATTTTGCACTTTTGACAATTTTTACAATATATGAGAAATGAACAACATCCTAGGACCTATAACACCATAAAGGTGGCCTCTTGGGCTTATTAAAATCTCAAAACATAAAAATGGAACAAATTACTCAATATGGCCTCATGGAGGCATGTGATCAAATAGGTGCTCCTGCACCATAATGTCATTCATGCTAGCCATCAGGTTTGCACGTGTTTCAAGGTTGAGTAAAACAAAAACCTAGGTAATGTTAAGCTCTCTCTTAGATATTTAATGATGCATTTTTTTCACATTTTGACCATGTTAAGGATTTCATCTTTAATTTTTTTTGTTGGTGTATCCGTTTTTTGTCAAAAACCAATGTTTGGTATTTTTTACTTTATTTTTTAACCATTCATTGAAATTTCAAGTAAATTACATTTTTATAAACTAGACTCCATTATACACATATTGAAAAATAAAATCTTTTCTATTATTTTTCAAAAGTTATAGGGGTAGCATAGTCAAATTTTTGTTTTTCAGGATGTGTCCATTTTGAAAATTAGTAAAAAATCATATATAATTAAAAAAAATATCAAAAAAAACAAGAATAAACTACATATTGTTAGCTAATTTCTCACCGAAGTGATTTTAAAAATGCTAAAAAAAATTAACCTTTTGAGGTACCCACAACAAATGTTATGTGATGTTGCAGATAGTTACGTTTAGATAGGAGTAGAAACGATGGCTCTGCAAGTGCTGCATGAGGCCGCAGCCATCTAGGCTCGGCCTACATGTGGTCTTTTGGTGGTTGCATGTGTAGTTGGGGGTCGGATTTGTTCTCTTCGTCTCTGAAGCTTCTTGGGGGTGGGTTTTTTTACACTATTTAGGGGGAGGCTCTTTTCTTTTGCAGCAGGTGTGTATTCTGGGGTTGGGGGGTTGCGACCTTGGTGTCCAGTGGAGTGTGCCTTCTTCGAAGGGCTCTTGGTTTTATTTGGGCCTTGCTTGCTCATCTTGCGTTGTGTGCTCTTTGATGGATACTGGAGAATCTTCTAGGGTTTGTCCCAATATGGACTTTCGTTCTGCTTTTGGATCGAAACCCTCTCCACAGGGTTCGAAGATTTTTGATAATAATCTTTTCTCGGTGGAACCTGAGAAAGTCGAGATGGGCTCAGTAGGGGGGCCTAGAATTCCGAAGATTAATGGGTGCCTCGAACGGTGTAAAGAGAGGCCGAGCGTAGTCATTCCAATGGAGATGTTGGCTGAAGACATTGATTATTATGCACGACATTCTCTTTATTGCAAATTCTTAGGTTTGAAAATTTCTTTGCAATTCTTGGAGATGTGGGCTCAAAAGACATGGATGCCTGAGGGAGAGATGGAGATCCGCCTCCTGGCAAATAACTACTTCATGGTTACTTTTGATTGTTTGGCTGATCGGAATAGGATTTTTGAAGGGGGCCCGTATTTTTATAACCAGGTGGGCTTATTTATTAAGCCATGGCATGCTGGCTTCAACCCGGCAGAGGAACTTCCGAATCGGGTTCCGGTTTGGGTCCGTCTTCCAAGGCTCCCTGTGGAATGCTGGCGAGAGGATGTGTTGTGCCTATTAGCCTCGAAGCTGGGGAAACCTGTGGGTTCTTCTCAGCAAACACAATTCAAAAAGGTAATGACTTTTGCCCGGTTTTGTGTAGAAATTGATTTAAGTAAGCCATTGCCAGACTCGTTAGAAGTGAGTGCAGGAGATTATTCATGGGTGCAACAGCTGGATTATGAAACACTTCCCTTCCGTTGTCGTTTCTGTCATGAGTATGGTCACCTCCTGCGCAGATGTCCAAAGGCCAAGCCTTTGGAGGCTCATTCTTCTCAACCTTCAGCTAATCCACCTAGGGTGGATAAGGGCAAGGACCCCATTCAGGGTTCTGGTGGTAGGGAAGATGGATTTATTCCCGTTAGAGGCCGAAACAGAAATAAAGGTCATAAAAGGACTTTGAAGGACAGGCAGGAGGAGGACACCTTCAACAGGTTTGAGGTGCTAGAGGATCTTAGTCAACAGGAGGTGAACCCAGGATTTTTGGATCTAGATCATGGGACTCTGGATATTGATCAGCATGGCCCTTTAGTTGAGGCAATGCTTACTCCCCAACAGGAGGGGGGTATGGGAGTGCCATGCTTAGATGAGGTTGGGAAAGATTCTAGTCAGGTTTTGCTCAACTCAGAGGGGATTATGGCTCCGCTTACTGATGGGACTTCGGCTCTAGGGACAGATCGTCAAATGGAGGTTCAGGTTGAGTTGGGTGGTAGTGCTGAGGTAGTGAAAGATAGTGTAGATAAGGTTCACCTCTTGCAAAAAGTTGGTCCAGAGGTGGGCAAGAAGAATATTAAGGCGTCCTCTCAGTTGGGTGTTCTGCAAAAAGTTCTCAAGAAGGGGGGGCCGGAGAAAATTTCTAAGCTGGGAAGGAAGAAGGATGAGGAAAAGATTAAGATGATAGGGGAGACTTTGGTGGAGTCAGGGTCAGTCAAGACTCTGGATTCGCATTTTTCATGCCCCTCGAAATGATAGTTCTCTCTTGGAATGTTAGGGGCTTGAACAGTGGCCCTAGACAAAAAGCTGTTCGGGATTTGATTAGGTGTCATTCGCCTGATGTTCTTTTTTTGCAGGAGACTAAGCTCTCTGTGGAGGGTATGATGGATCTAGTTCCTAAGTTATGGGGGAATGGTGGATGCCAATGCATTGGTGCTCAAGGGTCTTCTGGCGGGGTGGCATGTTTATGGAACCCGCGTAAGATTTGCCCCCTTTGGTGGGTGTCTTTCAGGTCCTCCCTTTCCATGGTGGCCTCTTGTTTTATGTCAGGGGAAATTGCTCTCTTCTCCAATGTGTATGCGCCTGTGGAGTTGCAAGGAAAGCAACTTTTGTGGTCCAACATTCGTTTAGTTCGCAGCTTATTTCCCTACCATCCTTGGATTATTGGAGGCGATTTTAATGCTATCACGGAGCTTGCAGAAAAACGAGGTGGTATTGCAAGGTTGGAGGCTTCTGCATTATTGCTCCAGGACAATATCTCTGCTTTGAATCTTGTGGATATCAAACCTGGCAATGGTCTTTTTACTTGGAATAATAGGAGAATTGGCGATGCCTCTATTTCTGAAAGACTTGATAGATTTTTGGTGTCTAGTTTTTGGGTGGGGGACAGGTGGTTGATAAGCTCTGAAATTTTGGATGGTCGTGGTTCTGATCATTGGCCTATTAAGCTAGTGGTTGATGTGCCTCAACGGTGTGCTAGACAGACCTTTAAGTTCCAACTCATGTGGCTTAGGGATGAATCTCTTCATGTTTTGCTCCCTAGTTGGTGGGATCAGGGGAAGCCAGCATATGGCACTGCCATGTACTCTTTCTCAAAGAGGCTCCAGTATGTTAAATACAGATTGAAAAGATGGAATAGGCAGCATTTTGGTAACTTATTTCAGGAAAAGCAAAAGGCGCGAGATAATCTAGACCTAATTACCAGACAAATTCGAGATCAAGGCCTCTCAGAGGAGCTGAGTTTATTAGAGGTTGCTGCAACAAAAGAGCTTGAGGAATGGGAGTTAAGAGAAGAGATTTTTTGGAAACAAAAGTCTCGTATTGAATGGCTCCAGGCTGGGGATCGAAACACTGCTTTCTTCCATAACTCAGTTAAGGATCGGAGACAAGGTAATGCTATTTCTTCTATTCTGTTGCCTAATGGGGAATCTTTGTCCTCTTCAGCCTCTATTTCAGCTGAATGCATTCGATATTTCTCTACCCTTTTCTCTGAGGATTCGCCTCCTGCGGAGGAGGATGAAGCTAAAATTTTAGATTGTATCCCGAAGCTGGTGACTAATGAAATGAATGAATCATTGCTTGCTCCTATTACCTTGTCGGAGCTTGAGAAGGTTGTATTCCAGATGAAGAAAGGTAAAGCTCCTGGGCCTGATGGATTCCCCATTGAATTTTTTCAGGAGTTCTGGGAAGTGGTTAAATTGGACCTTTTAGAGGTTGTCCAAGAATCCTTTATGCATAAACAAATGTTGAAGTCCCTAAATGCTACATTTTTAGCTCTTATTCCTAAGAAGGTGGGAGCTAACTCCTTGGATTTGTTTAGGCCTATAGCTCTATGTAATGTTGTGTATAAAATTATTACTAAGTTGATCGCAGAAAGGCTGAAGCCTTGGCTTGATGACTTAATTTCTGAAGAGCAGGGGGGTTTTGTTGCTGGAAGACAGATCATGGATGGGGTAGTTATTGCTGCTGAGGCCATCCATTCTATGGAATCCTCAAAAGATAAATCTATGTTTATCAAGTTAGACATGGCTAAAGCTTATGATCGTGTTAAATGGAGTTTTCTATTTAAAATCCTTGGAGCTTTTGGCTTTGCTGAGGGTTGGATTGAATGGGTTAGGAGTTGTGTCACTTCCTCCTCCTTTTCGGTGCTTATCAATGGTGAGCCCACTTGTTTGTTTGGTGCTTCTAGAGGCCTTAGGCAAGGAGATCCCCTATCTCCTTACTTATTCATCCTCCTTGCGGAAGGCCTGGGAAGACTCATTCGTGCTCAGGTTGCTAGTGGATTGCTTCAGGGATGGAGTTGGGGAGATGGTATTCCCCCTCAGTCTCATCTGCAATTTGTAGATGATACTGCCTTGATGGGTAGGGCTAAGGTTGAGGAGGCTCTCAATTGGCGCAGTGTTTTGGACAGTTACTTGGCAGCTTCTGGGCAATGCATAAATGAGGGGAAGTCCTTCATATATTTCTTCCACACTCCTAAAGGTATTCAAAGGAGAATTGCTGGTATCCTTCGGTTTCAGATTGGTTCGCTTCCTTTTTCCTATCTTGGAATCCCTCTTGCTGTTCGCTCTCTCCCCAAAAGGTTTTGGCAAGAGACTCTTGATAAGTTTCGAGGATTGGTCAGTCATTGGACTTGCAGGTGGCTTTCTTCAGCAGGTAGAGTGACTCTTTTAAAGTCGGTGGTCCAGGCTCTTCCTATTTATAAATGCTTTGTTCTTTCTGCTCCTTCAAGTTTTATTAGAGATTTCGAGAAATTGTCTCGTCAGTTTCTGTGGGCTGGTAATCTTCTTCATAGAAAATGGAGTCTTGTGAAGTGGGATGTTGTTTGTAGGCCAAAGCAAGAGGGGGGTCTTGGTTTACGGCGGGCTGATTTGAATGGGCAGGCCTTGGCTGCTAAGTTGTATTGGCGCTGGTGCTCTCAACAGCATATGTGCTGGGCTAAAATTCTGACCTTCAAATATTTGGGGGCAGTAGAAAGTAGGGAGGTATCAAGGTTTAGTATGGAGGGGAAAGGCTCTGTGATCTGGAGTACCCTTAAACGTGGTGCCAAGTTGGTTAAACAGGGACTTTTTTGGATTTGTAATGGGGGTCGAGATGCTCTTTTCTGGTATGATTCTTGGGATGGATACCCACCCATTGTGTCATCTCATCCCCATCTCCAAGATTTGTGCCAGATTTTTGTGGAGGCGGGTTGGAGTCATGTGGCAGATTTTAAATCTCAACAATCTTTGGGTCAAATTTCTGTGTCTAGGTGGAAGAGCCCCTTGGATTGGCCTCCTGGTGGTGCAGTGGAGGATCGTCAAGAGCTTGCTAAGATTTTATCGAGTCGTGTCTGCAATTCTCTCCAAGGGGCTGATGTGCTTGCTTGGGGACCTGACTTGAAAGGAAAATTTTCAGTTGCCTCTGGTTATCAGGTTTTGGATAAACAGGTCTTTGGAAGCTCCCAGGTTTCTTGGTGGAAGCATGCTTGGAATAAATTTGCTTGGCCTAAGTGTAATTTTTTCTCTTGGCTCGTGGTTCAAGGTAAGTGTCTTACTTGGGATAATCTTTGCAAACGTGGGTTCCAGGGCCCCTCCATGTGCATTCTATGTGGTCAGCATGATGAATGCTTATCACATCTATTTTTTCAGTGCTCTTTTGTTAAGACTATCTGGCATCACTGGTGGAATCTTTGGAGCTTACCGTGTTGCCATGTCTCTTCTTTGGAGGATTTTTGGAAGAGACAGGGTTCTTCTCCTGCTACAACCTCTTTTCTTAAAATTGCTTGGAGCATTGGTCCTAGTTTGATTGTTTGGCAAATCTGGTTGGAACGTAACAGAAGAATATTCTTGGATAAAAAATTGCTCGTGGGGCAACTTTGGAGGCGAATTCTTGGGGCTTTGCTGGAGACTTTGACTGCAAAGTGTGACTTGTCTGTGCCGATTGCTCCTGGGGACTTGGGTGTTGTAAATTCCCTGGGTCTTGCCACAGGGGGGAAGTGTATTATGAGTAAAGTGCATCGTAGGCGTGGGCGTGAGAGGGTTGCTCGTGAGGGCTTTTGGTGCCCACCTGCTCTAGGGGAGTTGAAAATTAATACTGATGGGTCTTCTAGAGGTAACCCTGGGCATGCTGGGGTTGGTGGTATTGGTAGAGATAGCCTTGGAGTGGTGGTTTTCTTCTTTTCTATGTATCGTGGTTTGCAAACTAATAATCTTATGGAGGCTAGCGCTATTCTCTTGGCGGTTGAGCGTGCGGTTTCCCTTGGATGGCGGCGGATTGTTTGTGAAGCTGATTCTCAGGTGGTTATTGATATGTTGAATAATCAAAATTTGGAGGATGTGAATTGGCAGCTAGCTGTGGTTGTCAAACAGATTATTTCTCTGTGCTCTACCTTGGAGTCCATTGTTTTCCGTCATATTCCACGGGAGTGGAATAGGGTGGCTGATGGGCTGGCTAGATGGGCGTCGGAAAAGACTGATTCTTGGTCTGTGGATGATTGGAGCAATCTCCCTGTTGATATGGCCCCTGTTCTTGAGGAGTGGGTTGCTGAGGATATGAGGTGCTTCTTGGGTGTGAATTAATTCTTGTTGTTTTGGCCCCTTGTGGCTTCCTTCTTTGGACTTTGTAATGCTGTTATGATTCAATAAAGTTTTTACCTCTTTTTATTTAAAAAAACAAATGTTATGTTATTTTAAAAAAAAAAACAAGACCAATTTGTGTTGGTGCCTTTTTTGAACCCCTTAATCTCTACCATTTTCAAATAAAATTATTATTTTAGAAAGTAAATTCTAAGCACTACAATCCTTGTTTTTGTTGCATCTTAAAATTTTGAGTGTAACTATCCTCATTTTCTCATCCAAGGTCATTATTTCCTGATTTTAGAAGAAAAAGTGGCCACTTAAGACCCCATTTTGGTCCCTCATCTTTGTGCACTTACCCTACTACCAAGAAATTCTTATTTGGAGGGCCAACTCTTCTCTATAGGGATATGCTGATCTATATATTGTTCAGTGTATAAATAGTAGGAGGAGCACCACATGGAACCACATTCAGTTGGATTTCTAGATTATAAAATGTTATTACACTTTCAACAACAAAAGTATAGTATGTTGCTTCTAAAAATACTAGTAAAGAGATTATTTGGTTACAAAGGTTTATTGAGGATTTGGGAAAGAAGAAAAACAATAGAAGGTTGTGTAGTGATAGCTAGAGTTTCATTCATCTTAAAAAGAAATCAACCCTTTACTATAAGATTAAACATATATAGTTTAGGTACCATTTCATATGATTAGTTTTGGAAGATGGATAGTTGAAGTTGGAAAAGATATATACTAGCCAAAATTTGTAGACATGTTAACAAAGGTAATAAGTCAAGAGAAACTAATTTCCTTCTCAATTTCAATTGACCTTCAAGGATAATGGTGTAGATAAACTTTTATTCCATTTATTTTGTTTACATTCCCCATGAATGGATTTTTGTTGCTGATTGTCTTGCTAAATGGGCCTTTGTTGCTAATAGAGAATGGAATGTTTCTATCTTGGATTCATTATCTCATGAACAAGTTACTTAGTTTCTCCATCTTAATGTTGACAACCTATGATGTGATTTATTCACATGTTTTACTAGTTCTCTTGGTTTCTAGTGGTGGAAGATTGATGGAAAACCACTTTGGTTGTTCCTTATTTTATTTTCCATGACTTCTATGGTTGTTTGGAAGTATTTATGTAATAATTTTAGACTTATTTGATTAACATATTTTTACCCTTTTTTCCAAAAAATATGGTGTAGAGAAACTTTCTAAAACCAATGTGGAGCCTATTCTATTAGGTGTAGTAGTATTGGAGTTGTTTTAATCAATCTCTAAGTGGGAGACTATTGGTTATGGAGCCTAATCTTGTTGGTTTTGGATCCCATTTCATTTCAAGGGTATGCATGGTGGGTACCCCCTTGTGAGGTTTAGGGGATGACCCCCTCAATGGGAGGTCTAGAGGGCATTCAAGAATTCATGCCTCTATGTTTTTTGTTATTTTTATATTTTATTTATACATTCATTTTATTTTATATTTCTCTATGATCTTATTCCTAACAAAATCTAGTTTGATTTTGTTAGCATATTTATTCCCTAGTAACATTGTATGCTAATGATATTGATTTATGTTCATTGGTAATGATAGGATATTCCTTACTATCAATCTAAAACTTCTTAAGTTAACAATATATTTTCATTTATGAGCTTCCTAGTTGGATTACAAGTTGTAACCAAGATTATAAAAATGTCGTATGCTCTCACCTCACCTGCTTAGGAACTTGGTGATCAAGAAATGGTGTATAATATGTTTCTTAAATAATTTACAAGACACTAATATATATATATATATATTGGAAAATAGAATATTAAATAGTTGGTTGTTAGTGAAATAACATAAATTGTATTATTGAGTATGGAATATAAGTTTACATAATAGTTCATGGAGCTATTGATCTAAAATGATGTGAATTATTAATAACTATGGATTCTTGTAGATCACTCTCAAGAAAATGGTAAGTTATTTATTTATTATTTTCATAATGTAATTATTTATGTAGAGTATTTAATATGTTGATTATATATGTGATCTAGTTATTATAATAAGTTGGACTTGATAGTAAAATAATAAATAAATAACAGTGTGAATTATTAATAACTATGGATTCTTGTAGATCACTCTCACGAAAATGGTAAGTTATTTATTTATTATTTTCATAATGTAATTATTTTAGTAGAGTAATTAATATGTTGATTATATATGTGATCTAGTAATTGATTATTTTTAAGATGTATTGAGTTAAGCTTGTTAGGTATTTGATATTATCTTTGATTGTTTAACAAAGACTCATCATGGATGCACCATCAACTTCCTATATAAAAAATAAAAATAATGTAAGACTATAAATGTATGTACATATAATCATAATATATTTGAAATTAACATCTAAATCACTACAACAAGCTCTTTAAGCTCTAAATAATTTATTAGTTCAATTACCTCAACTCTATTTGATTGATCTAAGTCATTTTATGAATGAGAGTCCCTCAAGACGATCAAGTGATTTAGTATAAGATATTGGAAAAGGTGTCACATCATTCACATATGGATTATACTACAAAAGTAAAATAATATCAAGATATAAATTAATATATTTAATTATTCATAATTTAAATGATACGCATAGAATAAAAATAGCTAAACATGTACAAAAAATTATAGCATTTCTAGGCAAAATTCAATGGCTGAAAGAGTACCATGATGGACTTCTCTAAGTTCACCCTATTGGAATAATGAAGAAGAACATCTTATTATACAACTTTAGTGTTTTCATTGATGTCACCATGTTATATGAGCTGCAATTGCAATTTTAAGCTCAAGCTTGATCCGATATTCTAAACTGGTATTCTGAACTGGTATGCAGTTACTATCCTCTGGTATTTTGGTCCACAATCCTCCACTAATGATTATTGTTGCTTGCAATTTTGGGAAATGGTTTTTAGATGTTGGAAGCTTTTAAGTTCAAAATCTCATGTGCACAGGTGCTCGTACGATGAGTTGGCATTATTCTGTTGTTGTATTTTGGCATTAGGTCTATCTCTGGCCAACCTAATGAATAGCTGATGTTGTAATGGATTAATATTGTGTTATGGATGTATGTGTGACCTATCTTAGGTCCATGCCAACATGTTGTAGTGTGCTACATGCTTGAATTTTTTTTGGAAAGATTTTGTACATGCTTGAAGCCAATAGTTGATCTTTTTGGTGAATAAGGGTTGCATCTAATTAGGCTGGCCTAATTGATGCTTGTGGATGTATCAGATATATATATATATATATATATATATATATATATATATATATTGGATAGTTTTGATATTTTTGATGGAATAAGAATGCGAATTTGAGATAGAGAAGAAGAAACTTGTATGCGAAAATGATGAAGTGTGTTAAGTCAATTTATTGAGCCTCAAAGGAACTGAATCAACACTTTTTAGGTGTACTTTATTAGTTCATATTCTGGCTGTAAGACATTGTGTCATTGTATCTTTTGTAGGCACTGAGCCTCCCTTTTTAGATAGTGAGTCTTAGCAGTGAGCTACCCTTTGTAATATCTTATAACCTATTATACTATATTGTGAGCTAATCCTCATCGTGGTTTTCCCCACTTTTGATTTTTCCATGTAAAAATCTCGGTGTTCATGTGATGTGTGCTTTTATGTTTTGTTAATGCTCTTTCTCATTTTTACTGTTATATGCATTGGAGTAATTAGATGGTGTTTGTTTAATAAGTCTAAGAAGATACTAATTTACCCCCTCTCAATATCTTGGGTATTCAATAATTGGTATCAGAGCATTGGTTCCTCCAAAGAATCCTAAAAACTTGAGGAAGATCATGAAGATTGAACAAATGGATGACAAAGAAGAACTATGGGTTGTTCTTGAAGATCTTGACAAGGTTGAAAGTTAAAATAGAGATTTGAAAGAAAATATTAATGAGGAAAAAGAATGTGTCCAGAAATTGAAAGAGCAATTGAAGAAATGCAAAGAAAGACATGGAGAAGTGAGTGAGCAATTAAAACAAACAAATGAAGAGATCACTAGATTGAAGGTGATAGTGGAGGAAAAGAAGAGAATTAAAGATTTTATGAATACAGTGGTGCAAAAGAAAACTGATGAATGCACAAGACTTGAACATGAGGTGGTAAACTTGAAACCATATTTGGAAAAAGAAAAACTCTATGAAGATAATTTCAAGACAAGCTCCACCAAGCTTGATGAGTTGAATGCGGGACATAAACAAAGTAAAGAAAAAGGTAGTTTGGGAATAGAAGCAGGTGAAAGCTCAAAGGTTGTGTAGACCTCAAACATAGTGGATAATCAAAAGACTCAGAATAAAGGGAAGCAAGCTAGAAATCCAAGAAACTTTGCTAGAAGAGCACCTGTCAGACAACCAAATACTCAAAGGTACCCATCTTTCAATGGTGTTTGTTTTTCATGCAATAAATTTGGTCACAAGGAAAGAGAGTGTAGAAGCAGAATAAATCAGTATGCTAGTCCCTTCTCTGAACAATATTTTGCATGCAAGAAAGTTGGGCATAGAGCTAGTGAATGCATAACTCAAATGATGAATTGGTCTAATGGAGGTAGAATGAAGCAATGTTTTGTTGGATACTACTATACATGTAATAAGTTTGGACATAAAGCAAATCAATGTAGATCAAGGGTTAATGGAGGTCATAAAAATTAGAAAAATGTTGTTTGCTATAACTGTAACAAACCCAAACACATTTCAAGAGTTTGCAGAAGTAAAAAGGGAAAGAAATTTGATTCAGTAGAGAAGAATGATCCAGTGATGAGAATTGACAACAATGAGGTGAAGAAAGAAATGAACAAGATATGGAAGAAGAAAGAAGAGCCAGAAACATCAGATGTGTCTGTGCCCCCATTCGGTGCCGACAATTCCTCTGGGAATTAAACCCAATATCGTCTTAGTGGGAGCTTTAGCATAAAATTGTTTGAACCCCTAGATATTTGGCATGTTTATATTTGGCACAAAGATATGTTCTAAGGAATGGATAAGAAAAGGTTATGCAAAAGGAACCGGAAGAAAATATGCAGGCATGATCATTTGCGGAGCAAATTGGCATTTTTCTATGTAGAGAACAAAGTTTTTATCAACTTTTTGAAACCTACTACATTTAATGAAAATTAGGGTAGATCATTGGTTTATAAAGTGAATTAGTAAGGAATATTGATCACTTGCAGATTTGAAGAAAGTGGAGAGCGATTTGGAGCATTCTTGAGGCAATTTGGAGAGTGAGCTATGTAAACCCTAGTTCTAGTTTTCATGAAGGAATAAGGTATTTTACTCTTTTGAGTTGTTGTGGGTTTGTGTGAATCATATTTTTGAAATCATTTGAGCTCGATTTGTTGAAGAATGGAAAATCTTGTAGTCGTAAATGTGTCAGTAAGACCTAGACAGTCATATAAGAAGTATTATATGAAGGTTTTCGATGACGAACCTCTGGGTGCCTTCTCATCGATTCCTCATAGTGTCATGCCCACTAAAGACACTAGGATGTTTATTCAAGTTAAGAATGAGGAGTATAATCACATGAAGTTGATAGAAATTTGGAAGAATGAGATCACTAGGGATGATTTCTTGATAAAACTAGAGCATTTAAATGTTGTTGCAAATAAATTGGATCGATGGAATTACTTTCCTAACTTCAGCTCCACTGTTGATGATAAATATGTTAAACCAACTCTCAGTAGAATGCATGACAAGTTTTTATGGACTGAAAAACCACATCTTATAACTAAGGAAGTGATTAAGGCTATCACCGAACTCTGTGATACCAGACTAGTACTAGTGTTGAAATCTGTGAAGAATGAAGTGGTGATGGAACTCACTAGAGCCACATATGACAGAAGGGCTCTTACAAAAAAGCCTATTACTAATCTTGCTATGAAGTATGCTGCAATAATGATTAGACACAAGATCTACTTCACGAATAGAGAAAATTCAGTGTTTGCTACTACAATTTATACTGGTTATGACATGGTTGCTAATGGTGCAAATTATGATTTTTGCAAACTTCTCTAGCAATAGTTGTTTGAGAATCTGAAGATGCCAAGGGAGAAGAAATATGCTTTCAAGTTTGGCTCTTGATTGTGTGTTTGATGTTCTACTTTCTTAGGAGACTTCCTATAAGAGATGATGTGGTGATTTGGGACACATCTAGACCAATTGCACATAAAATATTTGATTACATGCACAATTTGGGTGATTTGAAGAATCAAGATAATGCTCTAACAACATTCTTTGTTGTGTTTAAGAGCAACATGAATGAAAGATAAATAATTCCTAAGAAAGTTTTTGATAAGTACAAGAATGATATCATTTTTCATGTCTCCTCTGATGAGTGCTTGATTGAAGCTATTGAACCCCAAACTATATGGATTCAACCATTGGGCTATGAGATTATAGAGGATGAAGTCAAAGGCTATGTGCAAGTTTTGTTGAAAATTCCTAAGGATGCTAGTGAACCTAGAGTTGACACTTTTTTAGAAAAATCTATGTAAGTTCACTTGGAGCATAAGAAGCCTATGATGAGAAAGAATGTGGATGCAATGCTTAAGAAGGCTAGCTTCATTGATGAAGAAGTTGCACAAGGTAGAGCTATGGGAGAGCAGGTAGCCAAAGAATCATCGGGACCAAGGATATCCAATAGGACTACTCCTTCAAATCCATCTGTAGCTCCTATAATGAATGTTGAGCCCAGTGCTTCTAGTAAAGGTAAAGGTATGGCTCCTTCCAAACCCAATACAAGATCTGGTAAGAGGAAAGAGACTCCTTTGGTGGTACCAGTCAAGAGAGGAAAGAAGGAAAAATCTACAAGGGAAAAGCATGCCAGCATAATCGAAGAACAAGAGGAAGAGGAGAATGACCCTACAACAAAATTGGTGAGAAAGAAGAGAGGTAGCATGTCCTTTGGTGAATTTTCTTCACAAGAAGCTAGTGTTGGTTCTAAGAGATTTCACTATGTATCATCCTCTAAAGAAGATGACGAACAGGAAGTTGGTGTTCATGTGCACACCAAATAGGAAAATAAGAAGGAAAAAGTGTTAGATGAAGCTTCTCTAAACTAGGAAGAACAAAAGGCCTCTCTGGTAAGACCTAGTTCCCCTCTTAGATTAGAGGCTTTGGTAAATAGCTCGATACACTTTGAAGATATATTGCAGCCTACTGCAGAAATTTATGATCAAGTTGGTAGAGAGGACATGAAAACAATAATTTTAGCTATCACTCAGTATGTGATCACTTTGGAAGTTAGTTGGGATTATGTGAAGAACAATGTTCCTAAGAAACTGTAGGAAGCCCTGATGAAAAGGAGATTAGAGGTTGTTGAATTGGAAGAAAAGGTCATAAATAATGCATTTGAGAAGATTGGGTCCTCTTTGACCTCGAATGATTTGGAAACCCTAAAGAAGGTATGCTCAAAGATGTTTCAGATGAAGAAAAGGGTGAACACCTTGATGAAAAAGGACATGAAGGAGATAAAGAAAATAAGGAAAGATATTGTAGAAGCCATCAGGGGTATGGCTAAGAAATATGGCATGTTTGGAGCACTCCCATCTAGTTTTGCACCTAAGTTAGGAGAAGAATTTTCTACAGAGGTTAAGGAAGGCATTCCTTCTAGTACAAGTGATTTAGGCATTCCTCCAAAAACAAATGATGCGGATATCCCTCTGAATATAGATGTTTCAAATGATCCTCCAGATATTGAAAATAAAAATAAGGAAGAAGATGAACTAAAGAAGCATGAAGATGTCCCTCTGCAGCATGATGAAGGTGAGAAAGATAAAGTTGAAGAAGAAAAGGATAAAGTTGAAGGTGAAAGGGATGAAGGAGTAAGAGATAAAGATGAAAAAGAAGAAGATAAAATAGAGGAAGAAGAAAAGGATGAAGGAAATGTAGAAGAAAAGAGAAATGGGGAATCTATTAGGAAGAATGAAGAAGATCAAAGGCAGGTTGTAGATTCACATAGCCCCCCTAGAGAATCCTACTTTTGTGATGATGTTTTGAAAGGCTTGTTATCCAAGCAGATTAGGTTCTAGCCAGTGATTCCTTCGGAACTTCTACAACTCTCCATGATTCAAGGTAGTGTGGACTTGGACAAGATTTCTCCTATTCATAAGTTGGTGTTAGGGGATGCATTACATGCATCCAGAAGAAAAGAAATTATGGAAACACATCATAAGGGAACACAACTTATTGATGATGCTCTCAAAGCTTTGCAGGAGGCCACCCCCAGTATATCTATGGAAACATCTCTCACTTCGGCAGAGAATCTGAAAATTTTATTGGACTCCTTTAAGGAGTATGCCTCTGAACTTGGTGAGAAGAAAAGGCAAGAAGTTGAAGAGAAATTGGCAGAGAAAAGGTTGTTGGTAATTCATGATAAGTGTGCTCTGGAACACACTAATGTTGAAAAGAATCTAGAAGTTGTTTAGGCTTGTGAATCTAAAGAAAATTGTTGTCTTTGCTTACAACATAAAGTGGTAGGATTCCACTCAAAACATTAAAGATCTCATAGACTCCATTGAGTCCTAGTTGACTATTGTCTATGGTACTTATAGTGCTTCTAAAGATAGAGACATGGCAAACTAGAATGCTATCTCTGCTCACAAAGAAAAATTATTTATTCTACAGAAGCATAAGAAAGATATCATCAGAAGATTCAGTCAACTAGGTGACCTAGTGAGAATGGAGTAGACTTTGGTTTCTAATGATTTGGAAATTGTAGAGAAATTAGAGAAGATCAATCTGACTCTTGGTACTCTAAATTATACAGAGGAAAGTCTGGTGGAATTGGAATACCTGAACAAAATGTTGATATCTACTAAGAAGAGTTGGGAGAATGGTAAGACAACTTGGCAAGGTATTCTTAAAGAGCTTCAAGGCTCACCTTCCTCTAGGTAGTATTTTTTAGTTTTCATACTTTTTTGGAGCGCCCCTTTTCCTTGATGTCAAAGGGAGAGAGAATGTGTTGCATAGGAAAGTGGGGGAGAATGTTATGGGGAGAAAAGGAGAGTATGTGTACATAGGAGGTTTGTATATTCTTTTGGCATATGTTTCCATCAATGAAAAAGGGGGAGATTGTTGGAAGAATGAAGAATAACATCTTCTTATACAACTTTAGTTTTTTCATTGATGTCACCATGTTATATGAGTTGCAACTACAAGTTTAAGCTCAAGCTTGATCTGGTATTCTGAACCGGTATTCTCTACCGTATGCAGTTACTATCCTCTGGTATTTCGGTCCACAATCCTTTGCTAATGATTATTGTTGCTTGTGGTTTTGGGAAATGCGTTTTGGATGTTGGAAGCTTGTAAGTTTAGAATCGCATGTGCATAGGTGCTCGTATGATGAGTTAGCATTATTTTGTTGTTGCATTTTGGCATTAGGTCTATCTCTTGCTGACCTAATGAGTAGTTGATGTTGTAATGGATTAATCTTGTGTTGCAGATGTATGTGTGACCTATCTTAGGTCCATGCCAACATGTTGTAGCATGCTACACACTTGAATTTTTTTTGGAAATATTTTGTACATGCTTGAAGCTGGTAGTTGATCTTTTCGATAAATAAGGGTTGCATCTAATTAGGCCAACCTAATTGATGCTTGTAGATGTATCAGATATATATATAGGTCAATTTTGAGATTGTTGATGGAATGAGAATGTGAAGTTGAGATAGAGAAGAAGACAAGTATGCAAAAATGATGAAGTGTGTTAAGTTATTTTACTGGGCCTCAAAGGAACCAAATCAACACTTGTTAGGTGTACTTTATCAGTTCATATTTTGGATGTAATCCATTTTATCATTTTATCTTTTGTAGGCAGTGAACCTTCCTTTTTGGACAGTGAGTCTTGGTAGTGAACCACCCTTTGTAATATATTATAACTAGTGATACTATATTGTGAGATAATCCTCACTGTGGTTTTTCCCATTCTGGGTTTTCCACGTAAAAATCCTAGTGTTCATGTGTTGTGTGCTTTTATGTTCTATTAATACTCTTTCTCATTTTTACTGTTATATGCATTGGGATAATTGGACGGTGTTTGTTCAATAAGTTTAAGAAGATACTGATTCACCCCCCCTCTCAGTATCTTGGGTATTCAACACATCCTTTGTCATCCACTCTTCAATCAAACTTAAATAAAAATTAGTATTACTATTTTTATATTAATTTTAAATGAAATGCAATATGACATAACTTTCCTTATTTTACCTATATATAAGATTTCCCTTTCTCCTCTTCTCTAGACCTTGATCGCTCTCCTTGTGTTCTTGTCTCAGGCGTCTCCACACATGTTCTCGCCTATGATGCCTTCACATATGTACTACACCCTACTAACTCATCTCTTGTGGGTGTCATATGATGGACCTCATACTAAAATATGTTTAGGGGAGGCTCAATAGTCTCTCTAATAGGACCTACACACACATGATTGCACATAGTGAAATGATGTGGCACACTAATGTGTGTAGATGATGAGGGTCCACCAACATCAACTGGTCCACCAAGAATATCACTGCTAGGTGGCTAGGAAAATTGAGTTGTACTACCACAATAGTGGTTTACAATTTCTGGGAGGAACTAATTTTTACTGAAATCACATATTTTTAGAAAAATAATGATTTAAGCCTTGAAAATTTCCATTTAAAGAATTCCAATTGAAGAGGGTTTGATCAAAGTACCTTAAATCAAACCCCCTTGGATAGAACTCCGCTAGTTTTAAACCATACCTATAACAAAGTCTCCTTTACACCTATCAAAATCTTGATAAAACCACTTTTTGATTTACCTTTTGGGGGGATCAAATGAATTCATTTTAAATTTAGTTTTTTGTAAGTATGTAGTCCTTGTTATAAGCTTTCCAAAAAGTATATTTTTAAATAAATTTAATTTTATTATTATATTTATTTTTTATTTCTTGTGAATGTAGGTTTTTCACCGAAAATCAAGCTTTTTGTTCTGCACATGTGGAAAATAGTAGATTATAAAAAAAAAAATGAAAAATATCAGTGCACTAGATATTGAAGTCCTTGATTCAACAAAAAAAATTGAATCGATACATACAAAAAAGTTCGTGTTATACGATTACGGCTATGCGAGATTATAATTGGTTTGAACTTGATTAAAAAGAAAAATATTCAATAAAACTATCTAACGAGTGGAAGCACTAGATATCGAGTTGTAAATCTAAATTTGAAATAATTAGGAATTGTCGGAAAAATTTATGCGTTATACGGTGAGCGTCACTTTTTAAAAATGTTGTTTCCTGAAATAAACTAGTTTTCGAGGGAGATGGAAAAAGAAGTGCAATTTGATTCCAAAAATTTTGGAAAAAATATATTTATAATCTATAGACAAAATGTCACGAAACTCTATTTTGCATTATCTTCAAATTGCTCATGGTTTAGCTGCTATAGTTGCCTGAAAGTGAAGATTTAGTTAAAATAAATAAATTCAGTGTCCAGTTTGGCCAAAAATTGTAAACCACTATTGTGGGATCAAATCACCAATCAAAGAGTGTGTGGCCATGAGGCTCTACATCATTGTATATACAATAATGTTTGGGTGTGCTATTGGAGGTGGGGAAATAATAGGAGGCGAATATATGGACCTTGCATTTGTCACATTGCTCTAGCTTTGTCTTGGGGCATTCTGATGCAGGAGCACCTATTTGATCACATGCCTCCATGAGGCCATATTGATTCATTTGTTCCATTTTAATGTCTTAATGTTTTAATAAGGCTTAATGATCCATTTTTTATATGAATGAGGTCATTTGAGTCCTAGGAAATCATATTTTAGGTTATTGATTCCATAATGTTCAAAGTTACTCCTCATTGTAAACATTGTCAAAAGAGAAAAAAATTAAGTAAATGTTAAGTCCATTAGTTAGATGGAGATTGGAATCAGTTATAGTCAGTTGATCTGAGTTAGTTTTAGTCCTCAATGTATAAAATTCCTCCATAGGTCAAAAAAAGGGGAGAAATTGATTTGTAATGGAAGAATATCAATGGAATTCTTATTTTTTCTCAAAAAACACTGTAAAAACGTGATTCTTTGCTCTTGTATGGACATGTACGGCTTGATACTGAAGGGGAAGTCATTGGAGAAGGTATTAATATTTTTCTACATCATTTTTAACTTGGTCTCATTTAATTTCATGAACGTATGAGAAAGATATGGTAGTTTTTGTAAAAACAATCCAAAACCCTCAATGAGGGTTACCAGTTTAGAAAAAGGGTAATAAATTTTGTTTTAACCATTGGATTTGGCTACAAATTGGAGAAAAATTCTGTAACTAGGAAATATAAAATTTGACTAGAGATATTTTCTTCATTATCATTCTTTTGAAAGATATTAATGACTGTTTGTTACAGTTTATAGTGAAAATCAGACTGGTAAAGGCAGGAAGGATAGTTGTTTATTGCCTTATTCTTGGAACTAACATTTTCATATGGTGTGGTGATATAGAATAGGTGTAAAGGAAGTTTTAAACACCCTTGGATCGAGGGATGAAGCCTTGGGGCCATTCCATGTTATTGTTTATCAAAATGGATTTGTCATAGCCATAAATTAGACTGAGTGAATGTGCTTTTGCAATTGTAAATAATCATCTACTTCCTTGTGTTATTAAATTGTCATGTTGAGGGTTGCTAAGGGTGTGTTAGTATTTAATTTTGTATAAGATATGGTGGTTGATAGATCTTTGATTCTTGAAGGATATCAAGGGTGAAATGATGTTGTATTGAGTTGCAAAACAAAGTTGTTTCATTATTTTACATATTTCAAATTGATCTAAAAGGTGTCCCAAAAGTTTCTTATAGTATGGATCTAGGGCTAGAATGGTGTAATTGTGATTTTATGGGGCCTAAAAGGGCCTAATTGTTGTGACATTCAACATTATAAATGAACATGTTTGAGAGTTTGTGTTGGGAAAAGAGTTTGAGTTCATTGTTTTGGTGATGTCAATATGTTTTGAGGAATCTACAAGTAGTTGTATGCTCTAATCTCAGATTGGCTATGGAATCAAGTGATGTTTTTGAAATTAATGATGAGTTGAGTTGTGATCCTTGTAGCTCTACATCACATTCCTCTACCTACTCCTTGGAATTTTCTAAACTCAAAATAATTCACATGCTTTCCTAAAACAAACTCTACATATAATTTGCAGAGAAAATAAAGAGGGACATCAAGATTGTTGTTGGGTGGTTTATCAAAAACCATCCACCAACAATCCCAAAAATTTCTTATAATACCCTCATGTGTGCACCATTTGATTGAAAATTTGGGCTTATGTACATTAATAATTATCTATTTTTGGGATTCACAAAATAATGGGCTAATTGGACCTTGGATATTTATAATTCTTTGACTTGATCATAAGAAAAATCATTAGAATACTATAACATCTTGGATTCTCTCCACTCTTGAAATGAATTATGTTATCTTGTGAGGGATTTAACAAGATAAATTATTCCCTCTAAGTTGAGTTTCATTAAAGATAATCTAGGGTGTCAATGGTATATTTCAATAATGTTCTTCAAATTAGTAACATTTCTATCAATTAAGTCTTGAATTGAAGGAGGGTTTGGTAGGGGATGGTTTGGTGGAGGAGGGTTTTGTGGAGGGTTTTGATTGTCAATTTATTCTACCATTTTTAAGTTTATCTATAATTAAAATCTTATAATTAACAATTTTTTAACTAATACAAACAAAAAGCTAATTTATACAAAGAAATTGTGATAAAACAAAAAATGAATGATAAATATAAATATTTGACTTGATAATTTTAATCCCAAATATCAATGGAACAAAATGGATATCTATTTTTCCTATGTAGATATCTTTTTTCGCCTCTTGAGAACTCTTTTCTTTGCCCACAATTGTGTAGAAATGAACATAAATTGGATTTTTACACATATATATAGCTTTCCAAAACAAATATCTATTATAGAGAGATTTTTTTATATATAGCTCTATATTCATTTTTGAGATTTTGTTTTTTAATTTACTTAATATATTATTATATTATATGATATATATCATATATGCCATATATTATAAGTAATATATATTATAATATATAATATATAAATCATATATACTAATATATATTTATATATAATAACACTGTTATATTATAAATAATAATAATATTACATTCTATAAATAATATGCATATAATTATTATTTTAATAAATAATATATTATAATATATAGCATATATTATAATATCATATTATTTATATAGTAAATTCTAATATATAATCATTTATACTTTCTTATAATATAATTTACATAAAATAATAATATAATATAATAATACATATAATGATATCCATTTTTGGATTTTAAAATGGATACCATAGCAAAATGTACTTTTTACCCAACCCAAGCAAGAAGTTAAAGATGCATTTTGTGATTTTTAGCTAACTAAAAACACATTTTCTTTCCTATTGCTACTGTTTGGCCCATCATGATCATATGCATGCCCTATTCCTTTCCTTGAAAATTTGTTCTCACATACTAAAATATCAAAGAATTATAGGGTCTAGAATCATCTTTCTCCATTACTATATTTAATAGAGTGATTATGTCTCTAACTTCTTGTTATAAATTTGACATGGGAAAATTCTTGGGGATCTTAGTTATGTATTTTCTTTCTTTAATCAACCATTTCTTGTTTAGGTATCTCATGTTGTCTGCCTCATCTCTCCCAAATACTCCAATGAATTATCATTCTATTATTGTGGTTAATTGTGATTTGGAGAGTAGGAAAAAAAAAGGAGATCATTGATAGAGTAATATCCAAAATAATGTTACTATCTTTATCTCTAGAGGTTATTGAGACATGGTCATAAACTTGTGCATATTCCAAGAATAACTTTGGACTCTACATTATAGAAGGAAAACTTGTGATGTGTGCTAGACTTGAGTGGTGCAATCACAGTTAGGAGGGTCCTAAAAGAGAATAGTCCAGACCGTGTATCAAGAGTAAACACAACAGAAAACAACTCAAAGATATGAAACAAATGCAGATCCAATCATTCAATATATATGTGATAGAATTCAAATACAAACTGGTCAGCAACATGTGGGCTTATAATTAGGGCTCACATGCCTGATCTCACAATTACAGCATATGCTCAAGATATAGCAGTGAAGCTTCTACGCAAAGAATCTAAAGTATCTATCTAAATCCCCAATTGAGAACTACCTCCTAAGGATCTATTCCATCAATATATATATCATTTTTAGAACACTAGATTCCTCTGCATTGGCCCAAGAAGGCTACAAGCTCCAAGAAAGAGGTGTAACGTGTATACGCAGATAGGTCAAACCTAAATGAATAGGACTCTGCAAATGGATGAAATGAAGTGTGGAATCCCAATGAATGAAATGAACATGTCTAGATGCTAAGCCCAACTCCGCAAGGTCTGAAAGGAAACTGTGATAGAATGTAGACCAAAATACAAAACTGCTTATGACTGAACTAACTAAACTGAACAGGGAAAATAAAAAGAAACAAACTGAAATGTAAATATTTTTGGTTGATACAAGATTGTTTGTGAACCAGGGATGCTCCTACATCAAACACCCAGGGTTTATTTGAAAGTGATTACCTCACTTTGATGGGGCTAGAAGAAAACAAAGCCAGTCCACCTCAGCCTGAGAAATCCAAGATGAATCTTTTGTTGGTCTACCTTTCCATTTCACAAGATACTCCTTGTACTGATTTCCTCTGGTGCTTCATGCAATTCTACTATCCAAGATGCCTTCAATATATTTTGGTACTTGTTATGGTAACTATTTCATTAATTCTTCTTTCATGTTGTCACTAAACTCTGTTTGATGATACTGATATAGGTTTGCAATGTTGAAAATAGGTGATATACTAAATGTCTTTGGTAACCCCACTTCATATGCATTTCTTGAAAAAAATTTGTTGAGTATCATACAAGGTCCAAACTTCTTCATCTTCAACTTGTTATATGTCCCAACTGGAAATCCCTCTTTTCTCAATTAGACCATCAATTCATCTCCCACTTCAAATTCTTTGTGTCTCCTCTTCTCATATGCTTGTTCTTTGTACTTATTGTTCATCTCCTCCATATTTTTCTTAACTTAACCTGATTGTGCATTGTCTTCATGTGATCTACAAATTCTTCTACTTTTGCACTTTTCTTTTCTTCCATACTAATATCTCAACTTTGATACTCCTCTAGAATTTTAAAGAATCAAATCCCAACCTCCTTCCTTCTCTCCAACTAAGCATCTCAACAAATTTCCCAAACTCATATTCACTACCTCTGTCTATTCATCTATCTGTGGATGAAATGTTGAAATGAACTTCAAACATTTCTTCATCTTCTTCCAAAGTGTCTTAAAAAAGTAACCAACAAATTTAGTGTCTCTATCTGAAACTCTGCTCTTAAGTAATCCATGCAATCTCACAATCTCTTTAAAAAATAGGTTTGCTAAATGTACTGCATCAATTGTCTTCTTACACGGTATGAAATGAGCCATATTTTAAAATCTCTCTACTACCACAAATATAGAATCATTCCCTCTTTGTTTCTTCGACAATCCTACTACAAAATCCATACTTATGTCTTCCCAAGGTCTCTCTGGTACTGTCAAAGGTTTGTATGATCCAATGTTCTGACCACTCCCTTTTGCAACTTGATAAAATCTATAACTTTGAAAAAACTTCCTTACATCCTTATAGGTTTGAGGCCAAAATTATTTTTCACTCACTAATGCCATTGTCTTATCAATGCCAAAATGCCCTATAAATCCACCACTATGCTTCTCCTTTATTAGATTGTATCTCAATGAACTTCTAGGTATGCACAATTGATTTCCTTTCAACAACATATCTTCCTGAATGAAATAGTCCAACCACTTACTTTTATTTATCATAAAAAGTTCCTTACATGCTTTCCAAGGTTATGAAAAATTAGTGTCTCCCTCAAACATATGCTTCAATTCATCAAAACCTAATACTTCAACTCTCATCTCTGTCAACAAGTTCCTTCTCCTACTCAACACATCAACAACTTTATTTAATTTTCCACTCCTATGCTTCAAAACAAAAGTATAACCCTGCATGAACTCTACCCATCTCATATGTCTCTGATTCAATTTACCTTGACTATTCAAGTATTACAAAGCTTGATGATTTGTATACAAAACAAACTCCTTAGGAAATAAGTAATGTCTCCACTTCTTCAAGGCTTAAATTATAGCATAGAACTCTTGATTATAAACTAAATATCTTCTCCTTACATCATTCAACTTCTCACTGAAATATGTTGCAGGTCTACCTTCTTGACTTAACATTGCTCCTATTGCATTTCCACTCGCATCACAATCAACTTGAAATACCTTATTGAAATCCAGTAATTCCAAAATAGGTTTCTTTGTCACTTTCTACTTTAATAATTCACAACTATTATCTGCTCTAGATATCCACTTAAAGTCCTTTCTATCACCTCTCATTTTCTTTGTCATAGGGTTACATACTGAACTAAAATTTTGGATGAACTTCTAGTAGAAACTAGCTAATCCATGAAATCATCTGACTTCTCCAATGTTCTCAAGTGTAAGCCATTCAACAATTTCTTTTACTTTCTCAGGGTCCATCTTCAATCTTTTCACAGAAATCACAAATCCTAGATATACCAACTCTTCATGAAAATACACTTCTTAAGGTTTATCAACAATTTATCTTCTCTTAGTCTCTACAATGCTTGTCTCAAGTGTTGTAAATGTTCTTCCTTTGTCTTACTAAAAATCAAAATGTCATCCAAATACGCAATCACAAACTTGTACCCAAGAATATCTTCAAGACTTCATTCATCAACCTCATGAAAATACTCGGTGTGTTTCTCAATCCAAAAGGCATCAATAACCACTCATACAACCCTTCATTTGTCTTAAAATCAATCTTCCATTCATCTCCTTCTCTAATTCTAATCTGGTGGTATCCACTCTTCAAATCTATCTTTGTAAAATACTTTGCTCCACTCAAACAATCCATGATATTTTCCATCCTAGGCAAAGGGAATCTATACTTAACTATGATTTTTTCTATTGCTCTAGAGTCTATACACATTATCCATTCTCCATCCTTCTTAGGTTCTAATACTGTAGGTATTGCACAAGGACTCAAGCTTTCTTTGATCAAAGCTTTCCTCAACAATTCTTGTATCTATCTATTCAATTTTTCATTCTCTATTCGTGTCAGTCTATGTGTTTCTTTATTAGGAAAACTAGCTCTAGGTATAAGATATATATGATGATAGATACTCCTTATAGGTGATAATCCTTCAGGTACATTATTAGATACGATGTCTTCATACTCTATCAACAACTCTTTTATCTCCTTCGGCTGTGATTCTTCATTCTCCTTCTTCAATGTTTCAAGCTCCTTAAGGATCAAAGCATAACACATATTCTCATGTCTCAAACCATCCAGAAATTTTCTTCCATCTACCAAACAGATTCTAGTATTCTCACACACCTCACTCTTAGGATCATGTTCCAAAGGAATCAAGATAATTCTCTTTCCATTTGATGTTATGATAAACATATTCTTTCTCCCATCATGTATATATTTTCTATCATACTTCCAAGGTCTACCCAAGAAAATATGACATACATATATAGGCATAATATTAGACAAGACTTTGTCATGGTAAGATCCAATATGCAATTTCACCAAAAAAATTTCACTCACCAGTACCTTATGATCATTCTAAATCCATGCTATCTGATAGGGCTTAGGGTGTTTCAATATTTCCAACTTTAGCTTAGTCACCATCTCCTATGAAACTAGGTTATCTGAACTACCACTATCAATTACAACTTTACAACACTTACCTCCTAATTTGTATCTAGTTTTGAAAAAAAAAATCCTCTATGGAGGTTCTTCATTTGTCTCTACTTGAAATAGTGCTCTCCTCATCACACACAATTCTCCTTTCGCAGGTTTACCAACCTAACTCGGTAATCCGATAGGTTCTTCTTCAACATAGGCCGCTCTTCCACTGTTCTATGTCTGTTTTCTTATACTTCCTTGAATACATTCAAATGATCTATGTCCTTCACCTCCACACTTAAAATAGGTTCCTTTGAATGTTCTCTTATCAAATTCTCTTCCTTCTCTTCTAAATCCTTCACTCTGGTATGCATTAGGGTTTCCTCTTTGGTAGAATTTTTTGTCATCTCTCTGGTATACACTATCATCTTTATCTTCCTTCTTGAATGTATTCTCCTGTCTATTCTACTCTACATAAGATCTCTCTCCAAAAAAAATTCTTCTTCTCTGAAATTTAACTCCTCTACCTCTTTGTCTCTACTCTTACCTTTTATTTAATTTCTCTTCAACTTTCAGGGCAAACTGATATGCTTCTTCCAAAGTAGTCATCCTTACCAAACTCAATTATTCTTGAATGTTCAATCTTAGTCCATTGATGTATCTAGCCACTTTCTCCTTGCTTACTTCACTATGTCCAGTCCTTATGATCATCTTATGAAATTATCCGGTGTAATCCTTCACAAATTTCTCCTTTTGTCTCAAATTTGGTAGTCTCTTCAACAACTCCAATTCATAGTCAGTAGGTATAAATTGATTCTTCAACTTTGTCACCATTCTATCCCATTTTGTAGTATTTTCTTTTCCTCTTCTATTTCTATCCAATTGTACTTCTTTCCACCAAATAGCAACATGTCCCATCAACTTTGTCTTTTCAAATTTCACCTTGTTTGAATCTTCAATTTCTTTATACTCGAAGTATTCTTCTAGGTCATTTATCCAGTCAATCAACTCCTCAAGATTTAAATTACCAGTATACTTGGGCACATTAACTCTAGGTCTCTTTCCAATCTTTGAAATAGCTTGCAACATCTTCACTTCATTTGATTCTTCTTCTTCTTTGCTTCCTAGGGTTTCACCAATTTGATCAATAGATTAAAATTCATCATCATCATCACTTTTGACATTAGGTCTAGGTGTCAAGCCTCTTCTTCGATATTCTTCAACAACATCCAAGTGAACTCGCATAGTACTCATCATTTCCATCATCTCGTCTATCCTTCCAGCCATTGTTCCAACAATAGGGATTCTCCTCAGTGACATCTTCCTAGGATCAAGTGCAAACTACCTCAAGTTTGGCGATCTAACCAGAAGGTGGCAACTGCCTTACAATCAGAAATCAATTGACAATACCGGTAGGCTACCTTGAATTCAGCGGTCTGTTCAAAACAAGATCTTATGGAAATCCTTTGCAAAATTCACTCATTTCACTCCCAAGGATTCAAACCTTCACTCTGATACCACTTGATGTAGTCATAGTTAGGAGGGTCCTCAAAGAGAACAGTCTAGATCGTGCAACAAGAGTAAACATAGTGGAAACAACTCAGAGATATGAAACAAATGTAGATCCAGTCATTCAACATATTTCACAATTACAATATATGCTCAAGATATAGCAGTGAAGATCCTACACAAAGAATCTAAACTATCTATCTGAATCCCCAATCGAGAACTACCTCTTAAGGATCTATTACAACAATCTATATCATTTTTGGAACACTAGATTCCTCTGTGTTGGCCCAAGAAGGTTACAAGCTCCAAGAAAGAGGTGTAATGTGTATACATAGATAGGTCAAACCTAAATGAATAGGAATCCTCTCCAAATGGATGAGATGAAGTGTGGAATCCCAATGAATGAAATGAACATGTCTAGATGTTAATCCCAACTCTACAAGGTTTGAAATGAAACTGCAGACCAAAATACAAAGCTGCTTATGATTGAACTGAATAGGGAAAATGAAAAGAAACAAACTAAAATGCAAATATTTTTGGTTGATGCAAGATATCTTGTGAACTAGGGATGCTCCTACATCATTGAATTTCCAATAATCCTTGATATAAGGGACGTTGAGTCTCCAAAAGTCCTATTATATAAATATTACAAGCTTATATGTCATAAGCCAATGTATATGATATCCTATACAGTTGAGGCTATCTTGGATGGTTTTACAACACCTTGAAACTTTTACTTGAGTATAGTACTCGAAGCTTCTCAATGTTATCAAATTTCTCATCCTTATCAGCTCTATCATACTTTCTACAAGTCATAATTAATCTAAAGAAAATAAAGACAATCCATCATTAATTTTAATGAACATGTTCTTAAGCTTCTTTATGTGAAGCATTTATAAGAGAAACTAACCTTTAAAGAGCCTAAAGGATATGTTTAAATTATTAAAAGACCTCATACATCATAAAATAAAATTAAAAAAATTACTCATTAGCAAGTTAGAGGTTAGGATAGAAATATGATCTAGAACCCAAGTTCAAAGTGGGTTGTGCTTAGGTCTATGGAGATGAATTGGAACTTGAAATTTAGGTTCCAATTTCTAACTCAACTCTAATATTCACTATATATTATATTTAGTTTGGGATTCATTACATGATAGGAAATATTAGTCCACATTTATAATTCTAAATTATTGACTACATATGAAATATTGATAGTTGAAGGAGGTCCTTCAAGTATATTTCTCTCTTGGTTTGGGATCAATCTATAAGAAGACAAAGAAGCAACCTTCTATCTCCTTATCTACAACAAAAGCTAATAAATAGAGTGTGAGGGAGGAAACATTTTATCCCAAATGGCTTTAGATTATATTTCACAAACTCATTTTCTTCAAATAGTTGTCATAATTATCCAAAATTATAGCATTAGAGTCATTTAGATGATATTAAATCTGGTTCACCATTAATAGATAAACATGCCTAAATTCATATGCACTACGCTAAGTAATTATTTTAGCATGACTATGTGGATTGTTATTACATTCCTTTTATTTAATTAACATGTTTACCAAGGCTCTTCCTAAGAATAAATTCAATAAGATTTGTTTAGATGAGACTTCATGACCTCATACATCATAAATAAAAAATAAATAAAAAGTCATTAGCAAGTTCAAAGGTTAGGTTAGGAATAGGATCTAAAAACCCAAGTTCAAAGTGGGTTGGGCTTAGGTCTATGCAGAGGAATTGGAACTTGGAACTTAGGTTCTATATTCCACCTTAGTTTTAATGTTCACTATACAATATATTTTAGTTTTAGATTGATTACATGATAGGATATATTAGCCCACATTTATGATCCTACATTATTGACTATGTAGGAAATATTAATATTTAAAAGAGGAACTTCAAGTATGTTTTTCTCTTGGTTTGAGATCATTCTATAAGAGAACGATGAAGGAATATTCTATCTCCTTATCTACAACCAAATTTAATAACTAGGGTGTGAAGGAGGCAACATTTTATTCCAAATGTCTTTAGATGCTATTTCACAAACTAGTTGTCCTCAAACAATTATCATAATTATCCATAATGATAGCTTGAATGCCATTTAGATAATATTAGATCTAGTTCACCATTAATAGAAAAACATGTCTAGATTCATGTATGCACTATGTCAAGTAATTATTTTAGGATGGCCATGTGGACTATCAATAAATTCATTTTATTTAATTAACATATTTATCAAAGCTCTTCCTAAGAATAAAATCCTTAAGCTTTATGTTTGGATGAGACTTTGTGACTGACGGTTTAAGGGTTGATGCCAATTAAGGTGATACATGTAGGCCAACACTCAACATTAAGGGAGGATATTAGGGTGTGTGGATATTAGGGTGTATAATGTAAGTTAGGTTTTCATTGGGGAGGCATCTTTGTGCGCTTTGTGGTCTAAGAAACCTTGCACACCTTATGCATTGTGTAATCTATATCAAGCATTTTTGTACCCTTATTTTTCTAATGACTTGGATGCATATACATTACATGGTATGATAACTTTGTATATCTCATTCCTCATTACATTATACTCAAAATGATTCATTTATCTCATAAGCACCAATATAGAATCTTGTGTCTCTTCTACTTGTGTGACTTGCTTCCAGTTGTTCATTCTAATTCTATGCTTATGCTACATTCATTCCTTCTATTACCATAGTGAATAATTTCCACAATTGTGTATTCTCATATATTTAAAATAAAAATTGATGTTTCTACATTAATAAAAATTATAACTTTTATTCCAAATACAATTGTTTTAATTATAATTATAAATAATAATATATTTCAAGTAATGTATAAGCTATTTAAAATATATATTTATTTTTAAATACAAATAAGTGATCAAACAAATATTACAATGATTTAATATCAAGAATAAATTCATTATGCATCATCTAAAAAATATATATTTATGATCAAACATAACTAAACACTTCTAACCTTCTCACTAAAAATATTAACTATATTATGTAGTAGTATCAAGTCTTATTTGTCTACGTTTTACAAATATTATTAAACTTAAATAAATTTTATATAAAGATGTATTTTCTATACAAAATTAAATATATATTTAATATTAATACAATTTATTACAGAACTATATAATATTTGAAATATATAAATATATCAATTTTAAATTGTGTTCATTTAAATGATATATTCAACTCGACCACAATAAAAGAGGTGTATTTTTATCATTTATTGGAAATCAAGGACTAGACTTTGCGTAAAACAATAATTACTATCAATTATCTCCATGTATTATTACAACGTTGTCCCAACAAGTGAGCAATCTCAATATTTCCAATCTTGTGCTTAAACCTTGAATTTCCCCAATTTGGTTGCAACCTTCTGCTTTAAATTCTCTGAGAGAGGTTAATCATGCAAGGCTCAGAAGCTTGACCATTTTTCGAAACAACTGTATATCGAGATACTCAAGGTTTACTGGCAATGAGTCGATCTCCGTTAAATGATTATTTTGATGAAGAGTTAGACTCTTAAGGCAGGGATAACGGTCTTCAAAATTGAAATCCTACACACTTTTGTACACGATATGAAAACTGCCTTTAGGTTGCTCAATGCAAAAGATAAAGACGCTGCCCCAAAATCTACTTGGCTGATTGGGAAACTTTTTAGTACTAGACGCTCTAAGAGATTAAGATGCCTAACAAAGGATGGTAAACATTTTAGCTCTGGACAATCTTGAATTGAAAGATTGGTCAAGGAGGATAAATATCCGAGAGAGTCTGGCAAAGATTCTAGGCTGGGACAATCCTGAATTGAAAGATGGGTTAAGGAGGATATATCTCCAAAGGAGGTAGGAAAAGATTTCAGTTTGAGACAATGCCCAATTGAAAGATTGGTCAAGGAGGATAAATCTCCAAGAGAGGTCGGAAAAGATTATAGCTTCAAACACCACTCAATTGAAAGATCGGTAGTCAAGGAATCCTTGACAAATCTCCAAGAGAGCTTGGCAAACTTAACAAGTGGTTTCCTATCTTAATCTTAAGTTGTTAAGTCGATTTGATTTCAAAAAGGGATAGTGACACTTCTTTTCTAAAAAGTTGTTTTATTGAATAGTGAGACTTCGTTTCTAAAAAGTTGTTTAACTTGTAAGATCAATTTAAAATTCTTAGATAGAAGATGTTTTTTTTTTCATTGTTTGTTCACACAGTAAAGGAAAATATTAATCTTGCCTCAGTTTCTTTGTTGGTATTAGTAATCTGTTTAGATGACCAAAGTCGGTAGGGGGAATGTTGATTTTCTATTTCTCTTCCCAGATCTCTTAAGTGGTCGTGCATTCTTATGCAATTTCCATGGTCCAACTCAACTAAACACTTATTTAGAAGCCTTTCCCAACTATATAGACCACTCCACCCTGATCCATCCCAGATTTCAATTGCCAAACTGTTCTTTTCTCCAATTAAAAAACAAGCAGTATCAAGGAATGCCTCTTTCTCTTCATCACCAAGGGAATCATAACTTATTTTGAGCTTCTCTTTGATATCATCATGCAATATTCTTGAGATCCTATGAAGCAAAGACTCCCAAGATTCTTTGTTGGAATTCCCATATAGTTGTGCTCCAAATAGCTTGAGAGACAGGGGCAATCCATGACAAGCCTCTAAGAACTTTTCAACAAGCTCCTCAAATCCATTAAGGGGAGAGGGTTGTAGAAATGAATGCCAACAAAAAAGCTGATTGGCATTATGTGGATCCAATGCTCTCATTTTATATACAGAGGTTATGCACCAAGATGTAAGAACTTGATGTTCTCGTGTTGTCACAATGATGATACTACCTCTTCCAAGGATTTCTTTTACAGGTAAGAGAGCATCCAACTGATCTACATGATCCACATCATCCATAACAATGAGCACCCTACAAGACCTCAAACGTCTGGCAGGAATTGCCTTACCTTTCTCTATACTGTCAAATCTTTCAAACATGCCTTTGGCTTCTCTGATATCAAAAATAAAACTAGACCTCTCCATGGACATCGATCTTTTATTGTATAATTTTTTGGCAAGTGTGGTCTTGCCCAAACCACCTATGCCCCAAATACCCACAATTTGTACACCTTGATCACCCTGATCAAGTTGGAATGTATTCTCAAAATCTTCTACCAAATTTCGTTGAGACCTACTAGATGTTTTGCAAGCACTAGTGGCGCATTGCTTATTTCTATCAATAGAATATTCACAATTTTCTTCAAGAGCCTCATCTCATCACTGAACAAGTAAAAACATATATTTGTTATAGATAGGGAGGCCGAATGTGTGATACTTACTCATTATTTTTAATGATTTCGCCAGTGAAAAATGAAACCTTGGAGAGTGCATCTTCCCACTCCATAAGCTTTTCTCAGCTATATCTGCCTTTCTTTCTATGCGTCTCAAAGGCACCAACATACACTCCTACTCCTTTAGCGACATATTTGAGATCAGTAGGCTCTACAAAGTAGAAAACGGGAACAATCTTAGCACCGCTTTTAAGCATTAATGACAGCTCTTCCAAACACCAAGGTGATTCTGCATAGCCCTTTGAAAAAATTGCTATATATGAATGGTAGCACCGCAGATAGCTGCTTCTATTATTGCAGGCAAGAATTTGCCATATTCCAATTCCTCTGAATCTAAAAAGGCTTTCACCTTCATGTCACCAAGGACATTATAAATTCTGTTGGATAACATCTTTTTGACATCCGGTCCACTATGATTAATGAATACATCGAAAGACGGCTTTTGGATGAGTGTTGAGGTTTTGCCCGAAGTAGATGCAGATGGTGCGATTTCATGAAATGCAGCGGGAGAAGAAGACGCCATGGGATTAGATTTAATTGAACACAGAGAAGCAATGAGAAAAAACCAAAGAGAACAGCATGGAAGAAGGCTCGGTTTTGAGGTAAATATATTTTGAGAGAGAGCAAGACCTGAGAATTAATAAGGGAAGAGGAAACAGTGTAAGATGGCTGGGCTTAACCAGCACACTCTAAGCGTTGACCGCTTAGGTGGCTGGGGTGGGCCCCTTTAATCCATCCCGTTCGCTGTTTGTGATCGCCGTTCCCGTTCTTATTAATCGCGCTCAAAGTTTAATTTTTTAAAACCATTTTCTCCCGCCGAATTATACCCATCAGAAACAAACAGGTTTCTGACCCGAACAGATTCATTTACACGCATACTCGCAGCTGTGCCAAAATGGGAGCTCTGGAACAAGGTATGGGCGTCCATTATTACTGTTGTAAATGCTCTGGTAGACATGTAAGCAAAATGTGGAAGCATAGAAAAGAAACATGAACTGCTTGCCAGGAT
>VDFB02047230.1:204504276-204557023 GCA_007258455.2 Sequoia sempervirens | reverse complement strand
GCCCCCCGAAATGATAGTTCTCTCTTGGAATGTTAGGGGCTTGAACAGTGGCCCTAGACAAAAAGCTGTTCGGGATTTGATTAGGTGTCATTCGCCTGATGTTCTTTTTTTGCAGGAGACTAAGCTCTCTGTGGAGGGTATGATGGATCTAGTTCCTAAGTTATGGGGGAATGGTGGATGCCAATGCATTGGTGCTCAAGGGTCTTCTGGCGGGGTGGCATGTTTATGGAATCCGCGTAAGATTTGCCCCCTTTGGTGGGTGTCTTTCAGGTCCTCCCTTTCCATGGTGGCCTCTTGTTTTATGTCAGGGGAAATTGCTCTCTTCTCCAATGTGTATGCGCCTGTGGAGTTGCAAGGAAAGCAACTTTTGTGGTCCAACATTCGTTTAGTTCGCAGCTTATTTCCCTACCATCCTTGGATTATTGGAGGCGATTTTAATGCTATCACGGAGCTTGCAGAAAAACGAGGTGGTATTGCAAGGTTGGAGGCTTCTGCATTATTGCTCCAGGACAATATCTCTGCTTTGAATCTTGTGGATATCAAACCTGGCAATGGTCTTTTTACTTGGAATAATAGGAGAATTGGCGATGCCTCTATTTCTGAAAGACTTGATAGATTTTGGTGTCTAGTTTTTGGGTGGGGGACAGGTGGTTGATAAGCTCTGAAATTTTGGATGGTCGTGGTTCTGATCATTGGCCTATTAAGCTAGTGGTTGATGTGCCTCAACGGTGTGCTAGATAGACCTTTAAGTTCCAACTCATGTGGCTTAGGGATGAATCTCTTCATGTTTTGCTCCCTAGTTCATGGGATCAGGGGAAGCCAGCATATGGCACTGCCATGTACTCTTTCTCAAAGAGGCTCCAATATGTTAAATACAGATTGAAAAGATGGAATAGGCAGCATTTTGGTAATTTATTTCAGGAAAAGCAAAAGGCGCGAGATAATCTGGACCTAATTACCAGACAAATTCGAGATCAAGGCCTCTCAGAGGAGCTGAGTTTATTAGAGGTTGCTGCAACAAAAGAGCTTGAGGAATGGGAGTTAAGAGAAGAGATTTTTTGGAAACAAAAGTCTCGTATTGAATGGCTCCAGGCTGGGGATCGAAACCCTGCTTTCTTCCATAACTCAGTTAAGGATCGGAGACAAGGTAATGCTATTTCTTCTATTCTGTTGCCTAATGGGGAATCTTTGTCCTCTTCAGCCTCTATTTCAGCTGAATGCATTCATTATTTCTCTACCCTTTTCTCTGAGGATTCGCCTCCTACAGAGGAGGATGAAGCTAAAATTTTAGATTATATCCCGAAGCTGATGACTAATGAAATGAATGAATCATTGCTTGCTCCTATTACCTTGTCGGAGCTTGAGAAGGTTGTATTCCAGATGAAGAAAGGTAAAGCTCCTGGGCCTGATGGATTCCCCATTGAATTTTTTCAAGAGTTCTGGGAAGTGGTTAAATTGGACCTTTTAGAGGTTGTCCAAGAATCCTTTATGCATAAACAAATGTTGAAGTCCCCAAATGCTACATTTTTAGCTCTTATTCCTAAGAAGGTGGGAGCTAACTCCTTGGATTTGTTTAGGCCTATAGCTCTATGTAATGTTGTGTATAAAATTATTACTAAGTTGATCGCTGAAAGGCTGAAGCCTTGGCTTGATGACTTAATTTCTGAAGAGCAGGGGGGTTTTGTTGCTGGAAGACAGATCATGGATGGGGTAGTTATTGCTGTTGAGGCCATCCATTCTATGGAATCCTCAAAAGATAAATCTATGTTTATCAAGTTAGACATGGCTAAAGCTTATGATCGTGTTAAATGGAGTTTTCTATTTAAAATCCTTGGAGCCTTTGGCTTTGCTGAGGGTTGGATTGAATGGGTTAGGAGTTGTGTCACTTCCTCCTCCTTTCGGTGCTTATCAATGGTGAGCCCACTTGTTTGTTTGGTGCTTCTAGAGGCCTTAGGCAAGGAGATCCCCTATCTCCTTACTTATTCATCCTCCTTGCGGAAGGCCTGGGAAGACTCATTCGTGCTCAGGTTGCTAGTGGCTTGCTTCAGGGATGGAGTTGGGGAGATGGTATTCCCCCTCAGTCTCATCTACAATTTGTAGATGATACTGCTTTGATGGGCAGGGCTAAGGTTGAGGAGGCTCTCAATTGGCGCAGTGTCTTGGACAGTTACTTGGCAGCTTCTGGGCAGCGCATAAATGAGGGGAAGTCCTTCATATATTTCTTCCACACTCCTAAAGGTATTCAAAGGAGAATTACTGGTATCCTTCGGTTTCAGATTGGTTCGCTTCCTTTTTCCTATCTTGGAATCCCTCTTGTTGTTCGCTCTCTCCCCAAAAGGTTTTGGCAAGAGACTCTTGATAAGTTTCGAGGATTGGTCAGTCATTGGACTTGCAGGTGGCTTTCTTCAGCAGGTAGAGTGACTCTTTTAAAGTCGGTGGTCCAGGCTCTTCCTATTTATAAATGCTTTGTTCTTTCTGCTCCTTCGAGTTTTATTAGAGATTTCGAGAAATTGTCTCGTCAGTTTCTGTGGGCTGGTAATCTTCTTCATAGAAAATGGAGTCTTGTGAAGTGGGATGTTGTTTGTAGGCCAAAGCAAGAGGGGGGTCTTGGTTTACGGCAGGCTGATTTGAATGGGTAGGCCTTGGCTGCTAAGTTGTATTGGCGCTGGTGCTCTCAACAGCATATGTGCTGGGCTAAAATTCTGACCTTCAAATATTTGGGGGCAGTAGAAAGTAGGGAGGTATCAAGGTTTAGTATGGAAGGGAAAGGCTCTGTGATCTGGAGTACCCTTAAACGTGGTGCCAAGTTGGTTAAACAGGGACTTTTTGGATTTGTAATGGGGGTCGAGATGCTCTTTTCTGGTATGATTCTTGGGATGGATACCCACCCATTGTGTCATCTCATCCCCATCTCCAAGATTTGTGCCAGATTTTTGTGGAGGCGGGTTGGAGTCATGTGGCAGATTGTAAATCTCAACAATCTTTGGGTCAAATTTCTGTGTCTAGGTGGAAGAGCCCCTTGGATTGACCTCCTGGTGGTGCAGTGGAGGATCGTCAAGAGCTTGCTAAGATTTTATCGAGTCGTGTCTGCAATTCTCTCCAAGGGGCTGATGTGCTTGCTTGGGGACCTGACTTGAAAGGAAAATTTTTAGTTGCCTCTGGTTATCAGGTTTTGGATAAACAGGTCTTTGGAAGCTCCCAGGTTTCTTGGTGGAAGCATGCTTGGAATAAATTTGCTTGGCCTAAGTGTAATTTTTTCTCTTGGCTCGTGGTTCAAGGTAAGTGTCTTACTTGGGATAATCTTTGCAAATGTGGGTTCCAGGGCCCCTCCATGTGCATTCTATGTGGTCAGCATGATGAATGCTTATCACATCTATTTTTTCAGTGCTCTTTTGTTAAGACTATCTGGCATCACTAGTGGAATCTTTGGAGCTTACCGTGTTGCCATGTCTCTTCTTTGGAGGATTTTTGGAAGAGACAGGGTTCTTCTCCTGCTACAACCTCTTTTCTTAAAATTGCTTGGCGCATTGGTCCTAGTTTGATTGTTTGGCAAATCTGGTTGGAACGTAACAGAAGAATATTCTTGGATAAAAAATTGCTCGTGGGGCAACTTTGGAGGCGAATTCTTGGGGCTTTGCTGGAGACTTTGACTGCAAAGTGTGACTTGTCTGTGTCGATTGCTCCTGGGGACTTGGGTGTTGTAAATTCCCTGGGTCTTGCCACAGGGGGGAAGTGTATTATGAGTAAAGTGCATCGTAGGCGTGGGCGTGAGAGGGTTTCTCGTGAGGGCTTTTGGTGCCCACCTGCTCTAGGGGAGTTGAAAATTAATACTGATGGGTCTTCTAGAGGTAACCCTGGGCATGCTGGGGTTGGTGGTATTGGTAGAGATAGCCTTGGAGTGGTGGTTTTCTTCTTTTCTATGTATCGTGGTTTGCAAACTAATAATCTTATGGAGGCTAGCGCTATTCTCTTGGCGGTTGAGCGTGCGGTCTCCCTTGGATGGCGGCGGATTGTTTGTGAAGCTGATTCTCAGGTGGTTATTGATATGTTGAATAATCAAAATTTGGAGGATGTGAATTGGCAGCTAGCTGTGGTTGTCAAACAGATTATTTCTCTGTGCTCTACCTTGGAGTCCATTGTTTTCCGTCATATTCCACGAGAGTGGAATAGGGTGGCTGATGGGCTGGCTAGATGGGCATCGGAAAAGACTGATTCTTGGTCTGTGGATGATTGGAGCAATCTCCCTGTTGATATGGCCCCTGTTCTTGAGGAGTGGGTTGCTGAGGATATGAGGTGCTTCTTGGGTGTGAATTAATTCTTGTTGTTTTGGCCCCTTGTGGCTTCCTTCTTTGGACTTTGTAATGCTGTTATGTTTCAATAAAGTTTTTACCCTCTTTTATTTCTTAAAAACAAAATGTTATGTTATTTTTTTAAAAAAAACAAGACCAATTTGTGTTGGTGCCTTTTTTGAACCCCTTAATCTCTACCATTTTCAAATAAAATTAGTATTTTAGAAAGTAAATTCTAAGCACTACAATCCTTGTTTTTGTTGCATCTTAAAATTTTGAGTGTAACTATCCTCATTTTCTCATCCAAGGTCATTATTTCCTGATTTTAGAAGAAAAAGTGGCCACTTAAGACCCCATTTTGGTCCCTCATCTTTGTGCACTTACCCTACTACCAAGAAATTCTTATTTGGAGGGCCAACTCTTCTCTATAGGGATATGCTGATCTATATATTGTTCAGTGTATAAATAGTAGGAGGAGCACCACATGGAACCACATTCAGTTGGATTTCTAGATTATAAAATGTTATTACACTTTCAACAACAAAAGTATAGTATGTTGCTTCTAAAAATACTAGTAAAGAGATTATTTGGTTACAAAGGTTTATTGAGGATTTGGGAAAGAAGAAAAACAATAGAAGGTTGTGTAGTGATAGCTAGAGTTTCATTCATCTTAAAAAGAAATCAACCCTTTACTATAAGATTAAACATATATAGTTTAGGTACCATTTCATATGATTAGTTTTGGAAGATGGATAGTTGAAGTTGGAAAAGATATATACTAGCCAAAATTTGTAGACATGTTAACAAAGGTAATAAGTCAAGAGAAACTAATTTCCTTCTCAATTTCAATTGACCTTCAAGGATAATGGTGTAGATAAACTTTTATTCCATTTATTTTGTTTACATTCCCCATGAATGGATTTTTGTTGCTGATTGTCTTGCTAAATGGGCCTTTGTTGCTAATAGAGAATGGAATGTTTCTATCTTGGATTCATTATCTCATGAACAAGTTACTTAGTTTCTCCATCTTAATGTTGACAACCTATGATGTGATTTATTCACATGTTTTACTAGTTCTCTTGGTTTCTAGTGGTGGAAGATTGATGGAAAACCACTTTGGTTGTTCCTTATTTTATTTTCCATGACTTCTATGGTTGTTTGGAAGTATTTATGTAATAATTTTAGACTTATTTGATTAACATATTTTTACCCTTTTTTCCAAAAAATATGGTGTAGAGAAACTTTCTAAAACCAATGTGGAGCCTATTCTATTAGGTGTAGTAGTATTGGAGTTGTTTTAATCAATCTCTAAGTGGGAGACTATTGGTTATGGAGCCTAATCTTGTTGGTTTTGGATCCCATTTCATTTCAAGGGTATGCATGGTGGGTACCCCCTTGTGAGGTTTAGGGGATGACCCCCTCAATGGGAGGTCTAGAGGGCATTCAAGAATTCATGCCTCTATGTTTTTTGTTATTTTTATATTTTATTTATACATTCATTTTATTTTATATTTCTCTATGATCTTATTCCTAACAAAATCTAGTTTGATTTTGTTAGCATATTTATTCCCTAGTAACATTGTATGCTAATGATATTGATTTATGTTCATTGGTAATGATAGGATATTCCTTACTATCAATCTAAAACTTCTTAAGTTAACAATATATTTTCATTTATGAGCTTCCTAGTTGGATTACAAGTTGTAACCAAGATTATAAAAATGTCGTATGCTCTCACCTCACCTGCTTAGGAACTTGGTGATCAAGAAATGGTGTATAATATGTTTCTTAAATAATTTACAAGACACTAATATATATATATATATATTGGAAAATAGAATATTAAATAGTTGGTTGTTAGTGAAATAACATAAATTGTATTATTGAGTATGGAATATAAGTTTACATAATAGTTCATGGAGCTATTGATCTAAAATGATGTGAATTATTAATAACTATGGATTCTTGTAGATCACTCTCAAGAAAATGGTAAGTTATTTATTTATTATTTTCATAATGTAATTATTTATGTAGAGTATTTAATATGTTGATTATATATGTGATCTAGTTATTATAATAAGTTGGACTTGATAGTAAAATAATAAATAAATAACAGTGTGAATTATTAATAACTATGGATTCTTGTAGATCACTCTCATGAAAATGGTAAGTTATTTATTTATTATTTTCATAATGTAATTATTTTAGTAGAGTAATTAATATGTTGATTATATATGTGATCTAGTAATTGATTATTTTTAAGATGTAATGAGTTAAGCTTGTTAGGTATTTGATATTATCTTTGATTGTTTAACAAAGACTCATCATGGATGCACCATCAACTTCCTATATAAAAAATAAAAATAATGTAAGACTATAAATGTATGTACATATAATCATAATATATTTGAAATTAACATCTAAATCACTACAACAAGCTCTTTAAGCTCTAAATAATTTATTAGTTCAATTACCTCAACTCTATTTGATTGATCTAAGTCATTTTATGAATGAGAGTCCCTCAAGATGATCAAGTGATTTAGTATAAGACATTGGAAAAGGTGTCACATCATTCACATATGGATTAGACTACAAAAGTAAAATAATATCAAGATATAAATTAATATATTTAATTATTCATAATTTAAATGATACACATAGAATAAAAATAGCTAAACATGTACAAAAAATTATAGCATTTCTAGGCAAAATTCAATGGCTGAAAGAGTACCATGATGGACTTCTCTAAGTTCACCCTATTCGAAGAATGAAGAAGAACATCTTATTATACAAATTTAGTGTTTTCATTGATGTCACCATGTTATATGAGCTGCAATTGCAATTTTAAGCTCAAGTTTGATATGATATTCTAGTTTAAGCTCAAGCTTGATCCGATATTCTAAACTGGTATTCTGAACTGGTATGCAGTTACTATCCTCTGGTATTTTGGTCCACAATCCTCCACTAATGATTATTGTTGCTTGCAATTTTGGGAAATGGTTTTTAGATGTTGGAAGCTTTTAAGTTCAAAATCTCATGTGCATAGGTGCTCGTATGATGAGTTGGCATTATTCTGTTGTTGTATTTTGGCATTAGGTCTATCTCTGGCCAACCTAATGAATAGCTGATGTTGTAATGGATTAATATTGTGTTATGGATGTACGTGTGCCCTATCTAGGTCCATGCCAACATGTTGTAATGTGCTACATGCTTGAATTTTTTTTGGAAAGATTTTGTACATGCTTGAAGCCAACAGTTGATCTTTTTGGTGAATAAGGGTTGCATCTAATTAGGCTGGCCTAATTGATGCTTGTGGATGTATCAGATATATATATTGGATAGTTTTGATATTTTTGATGGAATAAGAATGCGAATTTGAGACAGAGAAGAAGAAACTTGTATGCAAAAATGATGAAGTTTGTTAAGTCAATTTATTGAGCCTCAAAGGAACTAAATCAACACTTTTTAGGTGTACTTTATTAGTTCATATTCTGGTTGTAAGACATTTTTTCATTGTATCTTTGTAGGCACTGAGCCTCCCTTTTTGGATAGTGAGTCTTAGCAATGAGCCACCCTTTGTAATATCTTATAACCTATTATACTATATTGTGAGCTAATCCTCATCGTGGTTTTCCCCACTTTTGATTTTTCCATGTAAAAATCTTGGTGTTCATGTGATGTGTGCTTTTATGTTTTGTTAATGCTCTTGCTCATTTTTACTATTATATGCATTGGAGTAATTAGATGGTGTTTGTTTAATAAGTCTAAGAAGATACTGATTTACCCCCTCTCAATATCTTGGGTATTCAATAATTGGTATCAGAGCATTGGTTCCTCCAAAGAAGCCTAAAAACTTGAGGAAGATCATGAAGATTGAACAAATGGATGACAAAGAAGAACTATGGGTTGTTCTTGAAGATCTTGACAAGGTTGAAAGTTAAAATAGAGATTTGAAATAAAATATTAATGAGGAAAAAGAATGTGTCTAGAAATTGAAAGAGCAATTGAAGAAATGCAAAGAAAGACGTGGAGAAGTGAGTGAGCAATTAAAAAAAACAAATGAAGAGATCACTGGATTGAAGGTGATAGTGGAGGAAAAGAAGAGAATTGAAGATTTTATGAATACAGTGGTGCAAAAGAAAACTGATGAATGCACAAGACTTGAACAAGAGGTGGTAAACTTGAAACCATATTTGGAAAAAGAAAAACTCTATGAAGATAATTTCAAGACAAGCTCCACCAAGCTTGATGATTTGAATGTGGGACATAAACAAAGTAAAGAAAAAGGTGGTTTGGGAATAGAAGCAGGTGAAAGCTCAAAGGTTGTGCAGACCTCAAACATAGTGGATAATCAAAAGACTCAGAATAAAGGGAAGCAAGCAAGAAATCCAAGAAACTTTGCTAGAAGAGCACCTGTCAGACAACCAAATACTCAAAGGTACCCATCTTTCAATGGTGTTTGTTTTTCATGCAATAAATTTGGTCACAAGGAAATAGAGTGTAGAAGCAGAATAAATCAGTATGCTAGTCCCTTCTCTGAACAATGTTTTGCATGCAAGAAAGTTGGGCATAGAGCTAGTGAATGCATAACTCAAATGATGAATTGGTCTAATGGAGGTAGAATGAAGCAATATTTTGTTGGATACTGCTATACATGTAATAAGTTTGGACACAAAGCAAATCAATGTAGATCAAGGGTTAATGGAGGTCATAAAAATTAGAAAAATTTTGTTTGCTATAACTGTAACAAACCCAAACACATTTCAAGAGTTTGCAGAAGTAAAAAGGGAAAGCAATTTGATTCAGTAGAGAAGAATGATCCAGTGAAGAGAATTGACAAAAATGAGGTTAAGAAAGTAATGAACAAGATATGGAAGAAGAAAGAAGAGCCAGAAACATCAGATGTGTCTGTGCCCCCATTCGGTGCGGACAATTCCTCTAGGAATTAGACCCAATATCGTCTTAGTGGGAGCTTTAGCATAAAATTGTTTGAACCCCTAGATATTTGGCATGTTTATATTTGTCACAAAGATATGTTCTAAGGAATGGATAATAAAAGGTTATGCAAAAGGAATCGGAAGAAAATATGCAAGCATGATCATTTGCAGAGCAAATTAGGGTTTTTCTATGTAGAGAACAAGGTTTTTATCAACTTTTTGAAACCTACTACATTTAATGAAAATTAGGGTAGATCATTGGTTTATAAAGTAAATTAGTAAGGAATTTTGATCACTTGCAGATTTGAAGAAAGTGGAGAGCAATTTGGAGCATTCTTGAGGTGATTTGGAGAGTGAGCTATGTAAACCCTAGTTCTAGTTTTCACGAAGGAATAAGGTGTTTTACTCTTTTGAGTTGTTGTGGGTTTGTGTGAATCATATTTTTGAAATCATTTGAGCTCGATTAGTTGAAGAATGGAAAATCTTGTAGTTGTAAATGTGTTAGTAAGACCTAGACAGTCATATAAGAAGTATTATATGAAGGTTTTCGATGACGAACCTCTGGGCACCTTCTCATCGATTCCTCATAGTTTCATGCCCACTAAAGACACTAGGATGTTTATTCGAGTTAATAATGAGGAGTACAATCACATGAAGTTGATAGAAATTTGGCAGAATGAGATCACTAGGGATGATTTCTTGATAAAACCAGAGCATTTAAATGTTGTTGCAATTAAATTGGATCGATGGAATTACTTTCCTAACTTCAACTCCACTGTTGATGATAAATATGTTAAACCAACTCTCATTAGAATGCATGACAAGTTTTTATGGACTGAAAAACCACATCTTATAACTAAGGAAGTGATTAAGGCTATCACCGGACTCTGTGATACCAGACTAGTACTGGTGTTGAAATCTGTGAAGAATGAAGTGGTGATGGAACTCACTAGAGCCACATATGACAGAAGGGCTCTTACAAAAAAGCCTATTACTAATCTTGCTATGAAGTATGCTGCAATAATGATCAGACACAAGATCTACTTCACGAATAGAGAAAATTCAGTGTTTGCTACTACAATTTATATTGGTTATGACATGGTTGCTAATGGTGCAAATTATGATTTGTGCGAACTTCTCTAGCAACAGTTGTTTGAGAATCTGAAGATGCCAATGGAGAAGAAATATGATTTCAAGTTTGGCTCTTGATTGTGTGTTTGATGTTCTACTTTCTTAGGAGACTTCCCAAAAGAGATGATGTGGTGATTTGGGACACATCTAGACCAATTGCACATAAAATATTTGATTACATGCACAATTTTGGTGATTTGAAGAATCAAGATAATGCTCTAACAACATTCTTTGTTGTGTTTAAGAGCACCATGAATGAAAGAGAAAGAATTCCTAAGAAATTTTTTGATAAGTACAAGAATGATATCATTTTTCATGTCTCCTCTGATGAGTGCTTGATTGAAGCTATTGAACCCCAAACTATATGGATTCAACCGTTGGGCTATGAGATTACAGAGGATGAAGTTGAAGGCTATGTGCAAGTTTTGTTGAAAATTCCTAAGGATGCTAGTGAACCTAGAGTTGACACTTATTTAGAAAAGTCTATGGAAGTTCACTTGGAGCATAAGAAGCCTATGATGAGAAAGAATTTAGATGCAATGCTTAAGAAGGCTAGATTCATTGTTGAAGAAGTTGCACAAGGTAGAGCTCTATGGGAGAGCAGGTAGCCAAAGAATCATCAGGACCAAGGATATCCAATAGGACTACTCCTTCAAATCCATCTGTAGCTCCTACAATGAATGTTGAGCCCAGTGCTTCTGGTAAAGGTAAAGGTATGGCTCCTTCCAAACCCAATACATATTTGGTAAGAGGAAAGAGACTCCTTTGGTGGTACTAGTCAAGAGAGGAAAGAAGGAAAAAGCTACAAGGGAAAAGCATGCCAGCATAATCGAAGAACAAGAGGAAGAGGAGAATGACCCTACAACAAAATTGGTGAGAAAGAAGAGAGGTAGCATGTCCTTTGGTGAATTTTCTTCACAAGAAGCTAGTGTTGGTTCTAAGAGATTTCACTATGTATCATCCTCTAAAGAAGATGAAGAACAGGAAGTTGGTGTTCATGTGCACACCAAACAGGAATATAAGAAGGAAAAAGCATTAGATGAAGCTTCTCTAAATTAGGAAAAACAAAAGGCCTCTCTGGTAAGACCAAGTTCCCCTCTTAGATTAGAGGCTTTGGTAAATAGCTCGATACACTTTGAAGATATATTGTAGCCTACTACAGAAATTTATGATCAAGTTGGTAGAGAGGACATGAAAACATTAATTTTAGCTATCACTCAGTATGTGATCATTTTGGAAGTTAGTTGGGATTATGTGAAGAACAATGTTCCTAAGAAACTGTAGGAAGCCCTGATGAAAAGGAGATTAGAGGTTGTTGAATTGGAAGAAAAGGTCATAAATAATGCATTTGAGAAGATTGGGTCCTCTTTGACCTCAAATGATTTGGAAACCCTAAAGAAGGTATGCTCAAAGATGTTCCGGATGAAGAAAAGGGTGAGCACCTTGATGAAAAAGGACAAGGAGATAAAGAAAATAAAGAAAGATATTGTAGAAGCCATTAGGGCTATGGCTAAGAAATATGGCATGTTTGGAGCACTCCCATCCAATTTTGCACCTAAGTTAGAAGAAGAATTTTCAGCAGAAATTAAGGAAGACATTCCTTCTAGTACAAGTGATTTAGGCATTCCTCCAAAAACAAATGATGCGGATATCACTCCGAATATAGATGTTTCAAATGATCCTCTAGATATTGAAAATAAAAATAAGGAAGAAGATGAACCAAAGAAGCATGAAGATGTCCCTCTGGAGCATGATGAAGGTGAGAAAGATAAAGTTGAAGAAGAAAAGGATAAAGATGAAGGTGAAAGGGATGAAGGAGAAAGAGATAAAGATGAAAAAGAAGAAGATAAAATAGAGGAAGAAGAAAAGGATGAAGGAAATGTAGAAGAAAAGAGAAATGGCAAATCTATTAGGAAGAATGAAGAAGATCAAAGGCAGGTTGTAGATTCACATAGCCCCCCTAGAGAATCCTACTTTTGTGATGATGTTTTGAAAGGCTTGTTATCCAAGCAGATTAGGTTCTAGCCAGTGATTCCTTCAGAACTTCTACAACTCTCCATGATTCAAGGTAGTGTGGACTTGGACAAGATTTCTCCTATTCATAAGTTGGTGTTAGGGGATGCATTACATGCATCCAGAAGAAGAGAAATTATGGAAACACATCATAAGGGAACACAAATTATTGATGATGCTCTCAAAGCTTTGCAGGAGGACACCCCCAGTATATCTATGGAAGCATCTCTCACTTCGGTAGAGAATCTGAAAATTTTATTGGACTCCTTTAAGGAGTATGCCTCTGAACTTGGTGAGAAGAAAAGGCAAGAAGTTGAAGAGAAATTGGCAAAGAAAAGGTTGTTGGTACTTCATGATAAGTGTGCTCTGGAACACACTAATGTTGAAAAGAATCTAGAAGTTGTTTAGGCTTGTGAATCTAAAGAAAATTGTTGTCTTTGCTTACTACATAAAGTGGTAGGATTCCACTCAAAACATTAAAGATCTCATAGACTCCATTGAGTCCTAGTTGACTATTGTCTATGGTACTTATAGTGCTTCTAAAGATAGCGACATGACAAACTAGAATGCTATTTCTGCTCACAAAGAAAAATTATTTATTCTACAGAAGCATAAAAAGGATATCATTAGAAGATTGATTCAACTAGGAGACCTAGTGAGAATGGAGTAGACTTTGGTTTCTAATGCTTTGGAAATTGTAGAGAAATTAGAGAAGATCAATCTGACTCTTGGTACTCTGAATCATATAGAGGAAAGTCTGGTGGAATTGGAATACCTGAACAAAATGTTGATATCTACTAAGAAGAGTTGGGAGAATGGTAAGACAACTTGGCAAGGTATTCTTAAAGAGCTTCAAGGCTCACCTTCCTCTAGGTAGTATTTTTTAGTTTTCATACTTTTTTGGAGCACCCCTTTTCCTTGATGTCAAAGGGGGAGAGAATGTGTTGCATAGGAAAGTGGGGGAGAATCTTATGGGGAGAAAAGGAGAGTATGTGTACATAGGAGGTTTGTATATTCTTTTGGCACATGTTTCCATCAATGAAAAAGGGGGAGATTGTTGGAAGAATGAAGAATAACATCTTCTTATACAACTTTAGTTTTTTCATTGATGTCACCATGTTATATGAGTTGCAACTACAAGTTTAAGCTCAAGCTTGATCTGGTATTCTGAACCGGTATTCTCTATACTGTATGCAGTTACTATCCTCTGGTATTTCGGTCCACAATCCTTTGCTAATGATTATTGTTGCTTGTGGTTTTGGGAAATGGGTTTTGGATGTTGGAAGCTTGTAAGTTAAGAATTGCATGTGCATAGGTGCTCGTATGATGAGTTAGCATTATTTTGTTGTTGCATTTTGGCATTAGGTCTATCTCTTGCTGACCTAATGAGTAGTTGATGTTGTAATGGATTAATCTTGTGTTGTAGATGTATGTGTGACCTATCTTAGGTCCATGCCGACATGTTGTAGCATGCTACACACTTGAATTGTTTTTGGAAATATTTTGTACATGCTTGAAGTTGGTAGTTGATCTTTTCGATAAATAAGGGTTGCATCTAATTAGGCCAACCTAATTGATGCTTGTAGATGTATCAGATATATATATATTGGTCAATTTTGAGATTGTTGATGGAATGAGAATGTGAAGTTGAGATAGAGAAGAAGACAAGTATGCAAAAATGATGAAGTGTGTTAAGTTATTTTACTAGGCTCAAAGGAACCAAATCAACACTTGTTAGGTGTACTTTATCAGTTTATATTCTGGATGTAATCCATTTTATCATTTTATCTTTTGTAGGCAATGAGCCTTCCTTTTTGGACAGTGAGTCTTGGTAGTGAACCACCCTTTGTAATATATTATAACTAGTGATACTATATTGTGAGATAATCCTCACTGTGGTTTTTCCCATTCTGGGTTTTCCACGTAAAAATCCTGGTGTTCATGTTTTGTGTGCTTTTATGTTCTATTAATGCTATTTCTCATTTTTACTATTATATGCATTGGGATAATTGGACGGTGTATGTTCAATAAGTTTAAGAAGATACTGATTCACCCCCCCTCTCAGTATCTTGGGTATTCAACACATCCTTTGTCATCCACTCTTCAATCAAACTTAAATAAAAATTAATATTACTATTTTTATATTAATTTTAAATGAAATGCACTATGACATAACTTTCCTTATTTTACCTATATATAAGATTTCCCTTTCTCCTCTTCTCTAGACCTTGATGGCTCTCCTTGTGTTCTTGTCTCAGGCGTCTCCACACATGTTATCGCCTATGATGCCTTCACATATGTACTACACCCTACTAACTCATCTCTTGTGGGTGTCATATGATGGACCTCATACTAAAATATGTTTAGGGGAGGCTCAATAGTCTCTCTAATAGGACCTACACACACATGATTGCACATAGTGAAATGATGTGGCACACTAATGTGTGTAGATGATGAGGGTCCACCAACATCAACTGGTCCACCAAGAATATCACTGCTAGGTGGCTAGGAAAATTGAGTTGTGCTACCACAATAGTGGTTTACAATTTCTAGGAGGAACTGATTTTTACTGAAATCACATATTTTTAGAAAAATAATGATTTAAGCCTTGAAAATTTCCATTTAAAGAATTCCAATTGAAGAGGGTTTGATCAAACTACCTTAAATCAAACCCCCTTGGATAGAACTCCGCTAGTTTTAAACCATACCTATAACAAAGTCTCTCTCCTTTACACCTATCAAAATGCTGATAAAAAACCACTTTTGATTTACCTTTTGGGGGATCAAATGAATTCATTTAAATTTTTTTTTTCAAGTATGTATTCCTTATTATAAGCTTCCCAAAAAGTATAATTTTAAATAAATTTAATTTAATTATTATATTATTTTTAATTTCTCGTGAATGTAGGTTTTTCACTGAAAATCAAGCTTTTTGTTCTCACACGTAGAAAAATAGCAGATTATTAAAAAAAAATTAAAAATATTAGTGCACCAATATTGAAGTCCTTGATCCAACAAATAAAAAAAAAATTGAATTTCGATACATACAAAAAAAGTTACGCGTTATAGTCGCGCTATGTCTGAATTATAATTGGTTTGAATTCGAAACTTGATTAAAGAAAAAATATTCAATAAAAAACTATCTAACCAAGTGGAAGCACTAGATATCAGAGTTGTAAATCTAAATTTGAAATAATTAGAATTTAATCCTTCATGGAAAAAAATTTATATGCGTTATATGTGAGCGTCACTTTTTAAAAATGTTGTTTCCTGAAATAAACTAGTTTTCGAGGGAGATGGAAAAAGAAGTGCAATTTGATTCCAAAAATTTTGGAAAAAATATATTTATAATCTATAGACAAAATGTCACGAAACTCTATTTTGCATTATCTTCAAATTGCTCATGGTTTAGCTGCTATAGTTGCCTGAAAGTGAAGATTTAGTTAAAATAAATAAATTCAGTGTCCAGTTTGGCCAAAAATTGTAAACCACTATTGTGGGATCAAATCACCAATCAAAGAGTGTGTGGCCATGAGGCTCTACATCATTGTATATACAATAATGTTTGGGTGTGCTATTGGAGGTGGGGAAATAATAGGAGGCGAATATATGGACCTTGCATTTGTCACATTGCTCTAGCTTTGTCTTGGGGCATTCTGATGCAGGAGCACCTATTTGATCACATGCCTCCATGAGGCCATATTGATTCATTTGTTCCATTTTAATGTCTTAATGTTTTAATAAGGCTTAATGATCCATTTTTTATATGAATGAGGTCATTTGAGTCCTAGGAAATCATATTTTAGGTTATTGATTCCATAATGTTCAAAGTTACTCCTCATTGTAAACATTGTCAAAAGAGAAAAAAATTAAGTAAATGTTAAGTCCATTAGTTAGATGGAGATTGGAATCAGTTATAGTCAGTTGATCTGAGTTAGTTTTAGTCCTCAATGTATAAAATTCCTCCATAGGTCAAAAAAAGGGGAGAAATTGATTTGTAATGGAAGAATATCAATGGAATTCTTATTTTTTCTCAAAAAACACTGTAAAAACGTGATTCTTTGCTCTTGTATGGACATGTACGGCTTGATACTGAAGGGGAAGTCATTGGAGAAGGTATTAATATTTTTCTACATCATTTTTAACTTGGTCTCATTTAATTTCATGAACGTATGAGAAAGATATGGTAGTTTTTGTAAAAACAATCCAAAACCCTCAATGAGGGTTACCAGTTTAGAAAAAGGGTAATAAATTTTGTTTTAACCATTGGATTTGGCTACAAATTGGAGAAAAATTCTGTAACTAGGAAATATAAAATTTGACTAGAGATATTTTCTTCATTATCATTCTTTTGAAAGATATTAATGACTGTTTGTTACAGTTTATAGTGAAAATCAGACTGGTAAAGGCAGGAAGGATAGTTGTTTATTGCCTTATTCTTGGAACTAACATTTTCATATGGTGTGGTGATATAGAATAGGTGTAAAGGAAGTTTTAAACACCCTTGGATCGAGGGATGAAGCCTTGGGGCCATTCCATGTTATTGTTTATCAAAATGGATTTGTCATAGCCATAAATTAGACTGAGTGAATGTGCTTTTGCAATTGTAAATAATCATCTACTTCCTTGTGTTATTAAATTGTCATGTTGAGGGTTGCTAAGGGTGTGTTAGTATTTAATTTTGTATAAGATATGGTGGTTGATAGATCTTTGATTCTTGAAGGATATCAAGGGTGAAATGATGTTGTATTGAGTTGCAAAACAAAGTTGTTTCATTATTTTACATATTTCAAATTGATCTAAAAGGTGTCCCAAAAGTTTCTTATAGTATGGATCTAGGGCTAGAATGGTGTAATTGTGATTTTATGGGGCCTAAAAGGGCCTAATTGTTGTGACATTCAACATTATAAATGAACATGTTTGAGAGTTTGTGTTGGGAAAAGAGTTTGAGTTCATTGTTTTGGTGATGTCAATATGTTTTGAGGAATCTACAAGTAGTTGTATGCTCTAATCTCAGATTGGCTATGGAATCAAGTGATGTTTTTGAAATTAATGATGAGTTGAGTTGTGATCCTTGTAGCTCTACATCACATTCCTCTACCTACTCCTTGGAATTTTCTAAACTCAAAATAATTCACATGCTTTCCTAAAACAAACTCTACATATAATTTGCAGAGAAAATAAAGAGGGACATCAAGATTGTTGTTGGGTGGTTTATCAAAAACCATCCACCAACAATCCCAAAAATTTCTTATAATACCCTCATGTGTGCACCATTTGATTGAAAATTTGGGCTTATGTACATTAATAATTATCTATTTTTGGGATTCACAAAATAATGGGCTAATTGGACCTTGGATATTTATAATTCTTTGACTTGATCATAAGAAAAATCATTAGAATACTATAACATCTTGGATTCTCTCCACTCTTGAAATGAATTATGTTATCTTGTGAGGGATTTAACAAGATAAATTATTCCCTCTAAGTTGAGTTTCATTAAAGATAATCTAGGGTGTCAATGGTATATTTCAATAATGTTCTTCAAATTAGTAACATTTCTATCAATTAAGTCTTGAATTGAAGGAGGGTTTGGTAGGGGATGGTTTGGTGGAGGAGGGTTTTGTGGAGGGTTTTGATTGTCAATTTATTCTACCATTTTTAAGTTTATCTATAATTAAAATCTTATAATTAACAATTTTTTAACTAATACAAACAAAAAGCTAATTTATACAAAGAAATTGTGATAAAACAAAAAATGAATGATAAATATAAATATTTGACTTGATAATTTTAATCCCAAATATCAATGGAACAAAATGGATATCTATTTTTCCTATGTAGATATCTTTTTTCGCCTCTTGAGAACTCTTTTCTTTGCCCACAATTGTGTAGAAATGAACATAAATTGGATTTTTACACATATATATAGCTTTCCAAAACAAATATCTATTATAGAGAGATTTTTTTATATATAGCTCTATATTCATTTTTGAGATTTTGTTTTTTAATTTACTTAATATATTATTATATTATATGATATATATCATATATGCCATATATTATAAGTAATATATATTATAATATATAATATATAAATCATATATACTAATATATATTTATATATAATAACACTGTTATATTATAAATAATAATAATATTACATTCTATAAATAATATGCATATAATTATTATTTTAATAAATAATATATTATAATATATAGCATATATTATAATATCATATTATTTATATAGTAAATTCTAATATATAATCATTTATACTTTCTTATAATATAATTTACATAAAATAATAATATAATATAATAATACATATAATGATATCCATTTTTGGATTTTAAAATGGATACCATAGCAAAATGTACTTTTTACCCAACCCAAGCAAGAAGTTAAAGATGCATTTTGTGATTTTTAGCTAACTAAAAACACATTTTCTTTCCTATTGCTACTGTTTGGCCCATCATGATCATATGCATGCCCTATTCCTTTCCTTGAAAATTTGTTCTCACATACTAAAATATCAAAGAATTATAGGGTCTAGAATCATCTTTCTCCATTACTATATTTAATAGAGTGATTATGTCTCTAACTTCTTGTTATAAATTTGACATGGGAAAATTCTTGGGGATCTTAGTTATGTATTTTCTTTCTTTAATCAACCATTTCTTGTTTAGGTATCTCATGTTGTCTGCCTCATCTCTCCCAAATACTCCAATGAATTATCATTCTATTATTGTGGTTAATTGTGATTTGGAGAGTAGGAAAAAAAAAGGAGATCATTGATAGAGTAATATCCAAAATAATGTTACTATCTTTATCTCTAGAGGTTATTGAGACATGGTCATAAACTTGTGCATATTCCAAGAATAACTTTGGACTCTACATTATAGAAGGAAAACTTGTGATGTGTGCTAGACTTGAGTGGTGCAATCACAGTTAGGAGGGTCCTAAAAGAGAATAGTCCAGACCGTGTATCAAGAGTAAACACAACAGAAAACAACTCAAAGATATGAAACAAATGCAGATCCAATCATTCAATATATATGTGATAGAATTCAAATACAAACTGGTCAGCAACATGTGGGCTTATAATTAGGGCTCACATGCCTGATCTCACAATTACAGCATATGCTCAAGATATAGCAGTGAAGCTTCTACGCAAAGAATCTAAAGTATCTATCTAAATCCCCAATTGAGAACTACCTCCTAAGGATCTATTCCATCAATATATATATCATTTTTAGAACACTAGATTCCTCTGCATTGGCCCAAGAAGGCTACAAGCTCCAAGAAAGAGGTGTAACGTGTATACGCAGATAGGTCAAACCTAAATGAATAGGACTCTGCAAATGGATGAAATGAAGTGTGGAATCCCAATGAATGAAATGAACATGTCTAGATGCTAAGCCCAACTCCGCAAGGTCTGAAAGGAAACTGTGATAGAATGTAGACCAAAATACAAAACTGCTTATGACTGAACTAACTAAACTGAACAGGGAAAATAAAAAGAAACAAACTGAAATGTAAATATTTTTGGTTGATACAAGATTGTTTGTGAACCAGGGATGCTCCTACATCAAACACCCAGGGTTTATTTGAAAGTGATTACCTCACTTTGATGGGGCTAGAAGAAAACAAAGCCAGTCCACCTCAGCCTGAGAAATCCAAGATGAATCTTTTGTTGGTCTACCTTTCCATTTCACAAGATACTCCTTGTACTGATTTCCTCTGGTGCTTCATGCAATTCTACTATCCAAGATGCCTTCAATATATTTTGGTACTTGTTATGGTAACTATTTCATTAATTCTTCTTTCATGTTGTCACTAAACTCTGTTTGATGATACTGATATAGGTTTGCAATGTTGAAAATAGGTGATATACTAAATGTCTTTGGTAACCCCACTTCATATGCATTTCTTGAAAAAAATTTGTTGAGTATCATACAAGGTCCAAACTTCTTCATCTTCAACTTGTTATATGTCCCAACTGGAAATCCCTCTTTTCTCAATTAGACCATCAATTCATCTCCCACTTCAAATTCTTTGTGTCTCCTCTTCTCATATGCTTGTTCTTTGTACTTATTGTTCATCTCCTCCATATTTTTCTTAACTTAACCTGATTGTGCATTGTCTTCATGTGATCTACAAATTCTTCTACTTTTGCACTTTTCTTTTCTTCCATACTAATATCTCAACTTTGATACTCCTCTAGAATTTTAAAGAATCAAATCCCAACCTCCTTCCTTCTCTCCAACTAAGCATCTCAACAAATTTCCCAAACTCATATTCACTACCTCTGTCTATTCATCTATCTGTGGATGAAATGTTGAAATGAACTTCAAACATTTCTTCATCTTCTTCCAAAGTGTCTTAAAAAAGTAACCAACAAATTTAGTGTCTCTATCTGAAACTCTGCTCTTAAGTAATCCATGCAATCTCACAATCTCTTTAAAAAATAGGTTTGCTAAATGTACTGCATCAATTGTCTTCTTACACGGTATGAAATGAGCCATATTTTAAAATCTCTCTACTACCACAAATATAGAATCATTCCCTCTTTGTTTCTTCGACAATCCTACTACAAAATCCATACTTATGTCTTCCCAAGGTCTCTCTGGTACTGTCAAAGGTTTGTATGATCCAATGTTCTGACCACTCCCTTTTGCAACTTGATAAAATCTATAACTTTGAAAAAACTTCCTTACATCCTTATAGGTTTGAGGCCAAAATTATTTTTCACTCACTAATGCCATTGTCTTATCAATGCCAAAATGCCCTATAAATCCACCACTATGCTTCTCCTTTATTAGATTGTATCTCAATGAACTTCTAGGTATGCACAATTGATTTCCTTTCAACAACATATCTTCCTGAATGAAATAGTCCAACCACTTACTTTTATTTATCATAAAAAGTTCCTTACATGCTTTCCAAGGTTATGAAAAATTAGTGTCTCCCTCAAACATATGCTTCAATTCATCAAAACCTAATACTTCAACTCTCATCTCTGTCAACAAGTTCCTTCTCCTACTCAACACATCAACAACTTTATTTAATTTTCCACTCCTATGCTTCAAAACAAAAGTATAACCCTGCATGAACTCTACCCATCTCATATGTCTCTGATTCAATTTACCTTGACTATTCAAGTATTACAAAGCTTGATGATTTGTATACAAAACAAACTCCTTAGGAAATAAGTAATGTCTCCACTTCTTCAAGGCTTAAATTATAGCATAGAACTCTTGATTATAAACTAAATATCTTCTCCTTACATCATTCAACTTCTCACTGAAATATGTTGCAGGTCTACCTTCTTGACTTAACATTGCTCCTATTGCATTTCCACTCGCATCACAATCAACTTGAAATACCTTATTGAAATCCAGTAATTCCAAAATAGGTTTCTTTGTCACTTTCTACTTTAATAATTCACAACTATTATCTGCTCTAGATATCCACTTAAAGTCCTTTCTATCACCTCTCATTTTCTTTGTCATAGGGTTACATACTGAACTAAAATTTTGGATGAACTTCTAGTAGAAACTAGCTAATCCATGAAATCATCTGACTTCTCCAATGTTCTCAAGTGTAAGCCATTCAACAATTTCTTTTACTTTCTCAGGGTCCATCTTCAATCTTTTCACAGAAATCACAAATCCTAGATATACCAACTCTTCATGAAAATACACTTCTTAAGGTTTATCAACAATTTATCTTCTCTTAGTCTCTACAATGCTTGTCTCAAGTGTTGTAAATGTTCTTCCTTTGTCTTACTAAAAATCAAAATGTCATCCAAATACGCAATCACAAACTTGTACCCAAGAATATCTTCAAGACTTCATTCATCAACCTCATGAAAATACTCGGTGTGTTTCTCAATCCAAAAGGCATCAATAACCACTCATACAACCCTTCATTTGTCTTAAAATCAATCTTCCATTCATCTCCTTCTCTAATTCTAATCTGGTGGTATCCACTCTTCAAATCTATCTTTGTAAAATACTTTGCTCCACTCAAACAATCCATGATATTTTCCATCCTAGGCAAAGGGAATCTATACTTAACTATGATTTTTTCTATTGCTCTAGAGTCTATACACATTATCCATTCTCCATCCTTCTTAGGTTCTAATACTGTAGGTATTGCACAAGGACTCAAGCTTTCTTTGATCAAAGCTTTCCTCAACAATTCTTGTATCTATCTATTCAATTTTTCATTCTCTATTCGTGTCAGTCTATGTGTTTCTTTATTAGGAAAACTAGCTCTAGGTATAAGATATATATGATGATAGATACTCCTTATAGGTGATAATCCTTCAGGTACATTATTAGATACGATGTCTTCATACTCTATCAACAACTCTTTTATCTCCTTCGGCTGTGATTCTTCATTCTCCTTCTTCAATGTTTCAAGCTCCTTAAGGATCAAAGCATAACACATATTCTCATGTCTCAAACCATCCAGAAATTTTCTTCCATCTACCAAACAGATTCTAGTATTCTCACACACCTCACTCTTAGGATCATGTTCCAAAGGAATCAAGATAATTCTCTTTCCATTTGATGTTATGATAAACATATTCTTTCTCCCATCATGTATATATTTTCTATCATACTTCCAAGGTCTACCCAAGAAAATATGACATACATATATAGGCATAATATTAGACAAGACTTTGTCATGGTAAGATCCAATATGCAATTTCACCAAAAAAATTTCACTCACCAGTACCTTATGATCATTCTAAATCCATGCTATCTGATAGGGCTTAGGGTGTTTCAATATTTCCAACTTTAGCTTAGTCACCATCTCCTATGAAACTAGGTTATCTGAACTACCACTATCAATTACAACTTTACAACACTTACCTCCTAATTTGTATCTAGTTTTGAAAAAAAAAATCCTCTATGGAGGTTCTTCATTTGTCTCTACTTGAAATAGTGCTCTCCTCATCACACACAATTCTCCTTTCGCAGGTTTACCAACCTAACTCGGTAATCCGATAGGTTCTTCTTCAACATAGGCCGCTCTTCCACTGTTCTATGTCTGTTTTCTTATACTTCCTTGAATACATTCAAATGATCTATGTCCTTCACCTCCACACTTAAAATAGGTTCCTTTGAATGTTCTCTTATCAAATTCTCTTCCTTCTCTTCTAAATCCTTCACTCTGGTATGCATTAGGGTTTCCTCTTTGGTAGAATTTTTTGTCATCTCTCTGGTATACACTATCATCTTTATCTTCCTTCTTGAATGTATTCTCCTGTCTATTCTACTCTACATAAGATCTCTCTCCAAAAAAAATTCTTCTTCTCTGAAATTTAACTCCTCTACCTCTTTGTCTCTACTCTTACCTTTTATTTAATTTCTCTTCAACTTTCAGGGCAAACTGATATGCTTCTTCCAAAGTAGTCATCCTTACCAAACTCAATTATTCTTGAATGTTCAATCTTAGTCCATTGATGTATCTAGCCACTTTCTCCTTGCTTACTTCACTATGTCCAGTCCTTATGATCATCTTATGAAATTATCCGGTGTAATCCTTCACAAATTTCTCCTTTTGTCTCAAATTTGGTAGTCTCTTCAACAACTCCAATTCATAGTCAGTAGGTATAAATTGATTCTTCAACTTTGTCACCATTCTATCCCATTTTGTAGTATTTTCTTTTCCTCTTCTATTTCTATCCAATTGTACTTCTTTCCACCAAATAGCAACATGTCCCATCAACTTTGTCTTTTCAAATTTCACCTTGTTTGAATCTTCAATTTCTTTATACTCGAAGTATTCTTCTAGGTCATTTATCCAGTCAATCAACTCCTCAAGATTTAAATTACCAGTATACTTGGGCACATTAACTCTAGGTCTCTTTCCAATCTTTGAAATAGCTTGCAACATCTTCACTTCATTTGATTCTTCTTCTTCTTTGCTTCCTAGGGTTTCACCAATTTGATCAATAGATTAAAATTCATCATCATCATCACTTTTGACATTAGGTCTAGGTGTCAAGCCTCTTCTTCGATATTCTTCAACAACATCCAAGTGAACTCGCATAGTACTCATCATTTCCATCATCTCGTCTATCCTTCCAGCCATTGTTCCAACAATAGGGATTCTCCTCAGTGACATCTTCCTAGGATCAAGTGCAAACTACCTCAAGTTTGGCGATCTAACCAGAAGGTGGCAACTGCCTTACAATCAGAAATCAATTGACAATACCGGTAGGCTACCTTGAATTCAGCGGTCTGTTCAAAACAAGATCTTATGGAAATCCTTTGCAAAATTCACTCATTTCACTCCCAAGGATTCAAACCTTCACTCTGATACCACTTGATGTAGTCATAGTTAGGAGGGTCCTCAAAGAGAACAGTCTAGATCGTGCAACAAGAGTAAACATAGTGGAAACAACTCAGAGATATGAAACAAATGTAGATCCAGTCATTCAACATATTTCACAATTACAATATATGCTCAAGATATAGCAGTGAAGATCCTACACAAAGAATCTAAACTATCTATCTGAATCCCCAATCGAGAACTACCTCTTAAGGATCTATTACAACAATCTATATCATTTTTGGAACACTAGATTCCTCTGTGTTGGCCCAAGAAGGTTACAAGCTCCAAGAAAGAGGTGTAATGTGTATACATAGATAGGTCAAACCTAAATGAATAGGAATCCTCTCCAAATGGATGAGATGAAGTGTGGAATCCCAATGAATGAAATGAACATGTCTAGATGTTAATCCCAACTCTACAAGGTTTGAAATGAAACTGCAGACCAAAATACAAAGCTGCTTATGATTGAACTGAATAGGGAAAATGAAAAGAAACAAACTAAAATGCAAATATTTTTGGTTGATGCAAGATATCTTGTGAACTAGGGATGCTCCTACATCATTGAATTTCCAATAATCCTTGATATAAGGGACGTTGAGTCTCCAAAAGTCCTATTATATAAATATTACAAGCTTATATGTCATAAGCCAATGTATATGATATCCTATACAGTTGAGGCTATCTTGGATGGTTTTACAACACCTTGAAACTTTTACTTGAGTATAGTACTCGAAGCTTCTCAATGTTATCAAATTTCTCATCCTTATCAGCTCTATCATACTTTCTACAAGTCATAATTAATCTAAAGAAAATAAAGACAATCCATCATTAATTTTAATGAACATGTTCTTAAGCTTCTTTATGTGAAGCATTTATAAGAGAAACTAACCTTTAAAGAGCCTAAAGGATATGTTTAAATTATTAAAAGACCTCATACATCATAAAATAAAATTAAAAAAATTACTCATTAGCAAGTTAGAGGTTAGGATAGAAATATGATCTAGAACCCAAGTTCAAAGTGGGTTGTGCTTAGGTCTATGGAGATGAATTGGAACTTGAAATTTAGGTTCCAATTTCTAACTCAACTCTAATATTCACTATATATTATATTTAGTTTGGGATTCATTACATGATAGGAAATATTAGTCCACATTTATAATTCTAAATTATTGACTACATATGAAATATTGATAGTTGAAGGAGGTCCTTCAAGTATATTTCTCTCTTGGTTTGGGATCAATCTATAAGAAGACAAAGAAGCAACCTTCTATCTCCTTATCTACAACAAAAGCTAATAAATAGAGTGTGAGGGAGGAAACATTTTATCCCAAATGGCTTTAGATTATATTTCACAAACTCATTTTCTTCAAATAGTTGTCATAATTATCCAAAATTATAGCATTAGAGTCATTTAGATGATATTAAATCTGGTTCACCATTAATAGATAAACATGCCTAAATTCATATGCACTACGCTAAGTAATTATTTTAGCATGACTATGTGGATTGTTATTACATTCCTTTTATTTAATTAACATGTTTACCAAGGCTCTTCCTAAGAATAAATTCAATAAGATTTGTTTAGATGAGACTTCATGACCTCATACATCATAAATAAAAAATAAATAAAAAGTCATTAGCAAGTTCAAAGGTTAGGTTAGGAATAGGATCTAAAAACCCAAGTTCAAAGTGGGTTGGGCTTAGGTCTATGCAGAGGAATTGGAACTTGGAACTTAGGTTCTATATTCCACCTTAGTTTTAATGTTCACTATACAATATATTTTAGTTTTAGATTGATTACATGATAGGATATATTAGCCCACATTTATGATCCTACATTATTGACTATGTAGGAAATATTAATATTTAAAAGAGGAACTTCAAGTATGTTTTTCTCTTGGTTTGAGATCATTCTATAAGAGAACGATGAAGGAATATTCTATCTCCTTATCTACAACCAAATTTAATAACTAGGGTGTGAAGGAGGCAACATTTTATTCCAAATGTCTTTAGATGCTATTTCACAAACTAGTTGTCCTCAAACAATTATCATAATTATCCATAATGATAGCTTGAATGCCATTTAGATAATATTAGATCTAGTTCACCATTAATAGAAAAACATGTCTAGATTCATGTATGCACTATGTCAAGTAATTATTTTAGGATGGCCATGTGGACTATCAATAAATTCATTTTATTTAATTAACATATTTATCAAAGCTCTTCCTAAGAATAAAATCCTTAAGCTTTATGTTTGGATGAGACTTTGTGACTGACGGTTTAAGGGTTGATGCCAATTAAGGTGATACATGTAGGCCAACACTCAACATTAAGGGAGGATATTAGGGTGTGTGGATATTAGGGTGTATAATGTAAGTTAGGTTTTCATTGGGGAGGCATCTTTGTGCGCTTTGTGGTCTAAGAAACCTTGCACACCTTATGCATTGTGTAATCTATATCAAGCATTTTTGTACCCTTATTTTTCTAATGACTTGGATGCATATACATTACATGGTATGATAACTTTGTATATCTCATTCCTCATTACATTATACTCAAAATGATTCATTTATCTCATAAGCACCAATATAGAATCTTGTGTCTCTTCTACTTGTGTGACTTGCTTCCAGTTGTTCATTCTAATTCTATGCTTATGCTACATTCATTCCTTCTATTACCATAGTGAATAATTTCCGCAATTGTGTATTCTCATATATTTAAAATAAAAATTGATGTTTCTACATTAATAAAAATTATAACTTTTATTCCAAATACAATTGTTTTAATTATAATTATAAATAATAATATATTTCAAGTAATGTATAAGCTATTTAAAATATATATTTATTTTTAAATACAAATAAGTGATCAAACAAATATTACAATGATTTAATATCAAGAATAAATTCATTATGCATCATCTAAAAAATATATATTTATGATCAAACATAACTAAACACTTCTAACCTTCTCACTAAAAATATTAACTATATTATGTAGTAGTATCAAGTCTTATTTGTCTACGTTTTACAAATATTATTAAACTTAAATAAATTTTATATAAAGATGTATTTTCTATACAAAATTAAATATATATTTAATATTAATACAATTTATTACAGAACTATATAATATTTGAAATATATAAATATATCAATTTTAAATTGTGTTCATTTAAATGATATATTCAACTCGACCACAATAAAAGAGGTGTATTTTTATCATTTATTGGAAATCAAGGACTAGACTTTGCGTAAAACAATAATTACTATCAATTATCTCCATGTATTATTACAACGTTGTCCCAACAAGTGAGCAATCTCAATATTTCCAATCTTGTGCTTAAACCTTGAATTTCCCCAATTTGGTTGCAACCTTCTGCTTTAAATTCTCTGAGAGAGGTTAATCATGCAAGGCTCAGAAGCTTGACCATTTTTCGAAACAACTGTATATCGAGATACTCAAGGTTTACTGGCAATGAGTCGATCTCCGTTAAATGATTATTTTGATGAAGAGTTAGACTCTTAAGGCAGGGATAACGGTCTTCAAAATTGAAATCCTACACACTTTTGTACACGATATGAAAACTGCCTTTAGGTTGCTCAATGCAAAAGATAAAGACGCTGCCCCAAAATCTACTTGGCTGATTGGGAAACTTTTTAGTACTAGACGCTCTAAGAGATTAAGATGCCTAACAAAGGATGGTAAACATTTTAGCTCTGGACAATCTTGAATTGAAAGATTGGTCAAGGAGGATAAATATCCGAGAGAGTCTGGCAAAGATTCTAGGCTGGGACAATCCTGAATTGAAAGATGGGTTAAGGAGGATATATCTCCAAAGGAGGTAGGAAAAGATTTCAGTTTGAGACAATGCCCAATTGAAAGATTGGTCAAGGAGGATAAATCTCCAAGAGAGGTCGGAAAAGATTATAGCTTCAAACACCACTCAATTGAAAGATCGGTAGTCAAGGAATCCTTGACAAATCTCCAAGAGAGCTTGGCAAACTTAACAAGTGGTTTCCTATCTTAATCTTAAGTTGTTAAGTCGATTTGATTTCAAAAAGGGATAGTGACACTTCTTTTCTAAAAAGTTGTTTTATTGAATAGTGAGACTTCGTTTCTAAAAAGTTGTTTAACTTGTAAGATCAATTTAAAATTCTTAGATAGAAGATGTTTTTTTTTTCATTGTTTGTTCACACAGTAAAGGAAAATATTAATCTTGCCTCAGTTTCTTTGTTGGTATTAGTAATCTGTTTAGATGACCAAAGTCGGTAGGGGGAATGTTGATTTTCTATTTCTCTTCCCAGATCTCTTAAGTGGTCGTGCATTCTTATGCAATTTCCATGGTCCAACTCAACTAAACACTTATTTAGAAGCCTTTCCCAACTATATAGACCACTCCACCCTGATCCATCCCAGATTTCAATTGCCAAACTGTTCTTTTCTCCAATAAAAAACAAGCAGTATCAAGGAATGCCTCTTTCTCTTCATCACCAAGGGAATCATAACTTATTTTGAGCTTCTCTTTGATATCATCATGCAATATTCTTGAGATCCTATGAAGCAAAGACTCCCAAGATTCTTTGTTGGAATTCCCATATAGTTGTGCTCCAAATAGCTTGAGAGACAGGGGCAATCCATGACAAGCCTCTAAGAACTTTTCAACAAGCTCCTCAAATCCATTAAGGGGAGAGGGTTGTAGAAATGAATGCCAACAAAAAAGCTGATTGGCATTATGTGGATCCAATGCTCTCATTTTATATACAGAGGTTATGCACCAAGATGTAAGAACTTGATGTTCTCGTGTTGTCACAATGATGATACTACCTCTTCCAAGGATTTCTTTTACAGGTAAGAGAGCATCCAACTGATCTACATGATCCACATCATCCATAACAATGAGCACCCTACAAGACCTCAAACGTCTGGCAGGAATTGCCTTACCTTTCTCTATACTGTCAAATCTTTCAAACATGCCTTTGGCTTCTCTGATATCAAAAATAAAACTAGACCTCTCCATGGACATCGATCTTTTATTGTATAATTTTTTGGCAAGTGTGGTCTTGCCCAAACCACCTATGCCCCAAATACCCACAATTTGTACACCTTGATCACCCTGATCAAGTTGGAATGTATTCTCAAAATCTTCTACCAAATTTCGTTGAGACCTACTAGATGTTTTGCAAGCACTAGTGGCGCATTGCTTATTTCTATCAATAGAATATTCACAATTTTCTTCAAGAGCCTCATCTCATCACTGAACAAGTAAAAACATATATTTGTTATAGATAGGGAGGCCGAATGTGTGATACTTACTCATTATTTTTAATGATTTCGCCAGTGAAAAATGAAACCTTGGAGAGTGCATCTTCCCACTCCATAAGCTTTTCTCAGCTATATCTGCCTTTCTTTCTATGCGTCTCAAAGGCACCAACATACACTCCTACTCCTTTAGCGACATATTTGAGATCAGTAGGCTCTACAAAGTAGAAAACGGGAACAATCTTAGCACCGCTTTTAAGCATTAATGACAGCTCTTCCAAACACCAAGGTGATTCTGCATAGCCCTTTGAAAAAATTGCTATATATGAATGGTAGCACCGCAGATAGCTGCTTCTATTATTGCAGGCAAGAATTTGCCATATTCCAATTCCTCTGAATCTAAAAAGGCTTTCACCTTCATGTCACCAAGGACATTATAAATTCTGTTGGATAACATCTTTTTGACATCCGGTCCACTATGATTAATGAATACATCGAAAGACGGCTTTTGGATGAGTGTTGAGGTTTTGCCCGAAGTAGATGCAGATGGTGCGATTTCATGAAATGCAGCGGGAGAAGAAGACGCCATGGGATTAGATTTAATTGAACACAGAGAAGCAATGAGAAAAAACCAAAGAGAACAGCATGGAAGAAGGCTCGGTTTTGAGGTAAATATATTTTGAGAGAGAGCAAGACCTGAGAATTAATAAGGGAAGAGGAAACAGTGTAAGATGGCTGGGCTTAACCAGCACACTCTAAGCGTTGACCGCTTAGGTGGCTGGGGTGGGCCCCTTTAATCCATCCCGTTCGCTGTTTGTGATCGCCGTTCCCGTTCTTATTAATCGCGCTCAAAGTTTAATTTTTTAAAACCATTTTCTCCCGCCGAATTATACCCATCAGAAACAAACAGGTTTCTGACCCGAACAGATTCATTTACACGCATACTCGCAGCTGTGCCAAAATGGGAGCTCTGGAACAAGGTATGGGCGTCCATTATTACTGTTGTAAATGCTCTGGTAGACATGTAAGCAAAATGTGGAAGCATAGAAAAGAAACATGAACTGCTTGCCAGGATACCTCAAAGAAATGTTCTCATTGAATGCTACGATTGCAAGATATGAACAAAATGCGGTTGTTGAAAAGGATTTAAAAACTTTCAATCGAATGTATTCGGCAGGTTTAAAGCCAGACTCCACAATCTTTGACATCCTCCTCCTTGCCTGTGCCAAAATGGGAGATTTGGAACGGGGCATGGACATCCACCACAGGATAAAGGAATGGAGTTTTGTCAGATGTTGTAGCTGCAACTACCGTGGTAGACATGTATGCAAAATGTGGAAGCATAGATAAGGCACGTGAACTGTTTGACAAAATACCCCAAAGAAATGTGGTCTCATGGAATGCCACTATTGCAGGATAAACACAAAAGGGATTTCTTGAAAAGGCTTCAGAAAATTTCAAGCAAATGCAACTAGCAGGTGTAAATCCAGACTCCGCGACCTTTGCCAGCATCCTCCCTGCCTGTGCCAAAATGGGAGCTTTGGAACAAGGTATGCAATCAATCAAAGGATAAAGGACAGAAGAATTTTGTCATATGTAATAAATAAATAATAATATTATTTTATAGTCCACGATACCCGGCAATCTGTTTTTGGGTCTACAGAGGGCCTACAGCAATATGGGACTCCTCGTACTCCCAATATTGAAGCTTAATGCAAAATATGGAAACATAGACAAGGCAAGGCACCTAAACTGTTGGGCAGAATGCCTCAAAGCATGTGTTATGCTCGGATTGAATAATCTCCATAGCCTTTATCTTAGGGCTGCATTATCTTCGCAATGGATTTTGGACTTATGTGATTTTTTGTTATGTTTTATGGCTGTGTTTTCACTGTAAGGAGCTTCTAAACTCTTGTAAATGATCTGTTTTCTATGAAGCTAGGTTTACATACAATTTTGTCCAGCATGTGTTTCAATCTATTCATTATTATTTAACTATAATTGTACAATTATCATTCTTTAATCTCCATGTCATGTCAACAATTTATCCTCAACATTCATATTATTCCTTGCATTATTATTTATTTCTTGAAACCCCACACTAAGTTATATATAAAATTCTAATATCTCATTTTGGTTCACTATATTTATAATTCTTATGATATTTTTTAACATAATGTGTTATCTTTGTAATGTTATGCATTAAGTATGTTTTATCATTATTTTTTGAATTGTATCATATTTATATCTTGATTTAACAAACTTTATGTTTTGTCATTATAAGAAATACTTAATATTTCATTATAGAGTTCTCAATAAAATTTTAGATAGTTCAATAAACATGAATACTCTTACTCTTTGACTAATCTACCCTCTAGGATGCCTTATTTTCTTAAATAAAATAGTCCCTGCATTAGGAAGCTTTAAATTTCTATTAGTAAACCCTTTTAGTGATTGTAACTCATTTCAGTTATTGCAATACGTCTTTGTGAGCTAAATTTCAAATAGTTAATTTTTATATGCTTATGTGTACATAATCATAGTCCAATTAACTTATCAATTTAATTCAAATCATTAATACCTAGTTTTCTAACCCAAATTTGTACATGGTTACAAGGTCGTTCTCATAATTGTGATCTTCATTTACTAAAATGCAAAATAAAAATCAAACATTTTTGCCTTCTACCCCATTTTACACTTTGGTCCTAAGTGAATTAAGTACAATCTTTGAATTCAATGCAAAGTTCATGTATAAAGTAACATCGAATTGCACTCATTCAATCACATAAAGAATCATTACTTATTAGAAGAACAATAATTTAAAATTGCACTAAAATTATAAATTCAAGAAAGAAATTTTGCACATCTAATCACAACCATCCTAGTGCATGTGAATCACCTAGTAATCATCCTAGAATTTATGTGCATATTTGAAGTTTATTATCTATTTTGAGGTATTTTTAAATACCACCTTATAGAAAAACCCTAAGACTATGAAAGATGATATTATTTAGTAGTCCATTTATCTAAGAATCTACTAAGTAGAATTCAAAGATCATCAAAGATTAAATTTTTGGGTGTAAAGTGAGATTATGGTTGTGATCTAGATCTAGAACTATGAACTCAATCTAACATATAGAAAAGAATTATATTTTAATTTTGATCTATATACATGACTATCTAGAACATTTCAAGATCCTAGGAAACTCAAATCACATTATCTTCATTAATTAACATTTATTCTTTGGTCACAAAACTAAACAATATCAATCTTGATTTATTATTTATAGTGCAATTGTGTTTTTTATATAATATTACCTAATTTAATACAATCCACTCTATTTGCTCATTCAAACTAAAATTATTTATGCTTGATTGCTCCATTTAATTAATCAACCTAAATTAATCATAAAGGAATCTCTTATTTTATTTTAAATAAAAGATAAATAACTTTTCTTGGAAGTTGACCACCTGTGACCTGAGTTCTTGTTGTAAAGGGTGCTATTTTTTATTGTCCTCCAAATATTTTTTATGGTTGTCCTTTACCAACACACTCTAAGCATTGACCTCTTAGGCGAGTAATGTGGAGCCCGCTTAACCTGACTTGCTTATTTTCCATCATTCTTGTTCATCATTCACATTCAAATTGTTCCCATGTAGTTACATCATTTCATGCCACATGCAAAAAGTTAGGTTTCCAACCAAAGCAATTTCCATTTGCTAGTGCATTCCCAACTTGTGCAAAAATGGGAGCTTTGGATAGGGTATGCATGTCCATCAAAGCATAACAAAATGGAGATTATTTAGATATTACATTTGGAAATGCTTTGGTAGACATGTATGCAAAATGTGGATGCATAGACAAGCATGTGAACTATTTGATATGGCACCTCAAATAAATGTGGTCTCATGGAATGCCATGATTGCAAGATATACACAGAAGGTATTTATTGTAAAGGCTTCAGAAACTTTCAAGAAAATGCAATTGGTATGTGTAAATCTAGAATTCGTAACCTTTGTCAGCATCTTCCCTACCTATGCCAAAATGGAAGCTTTCAAACAAGGTACACAATCAATCAAAAGGATACAAGACAGATCGATTTTGTCATATGTATGAAAATCTATCAAAGCTTAATGGAAGGGGATTTTTGTCAAATATTATTGTTGGAAATGCTCTATAGACATATTTGGAAAATGTGGAAGCATGAACAAGGAACATGAATTGTTTGACAAAATATCTCAAGGAAATGTGGTCTCATGGAATGCCATGATTGTAGGAAATGTAGACTATGAAACCATAAGCAAAGCATGTGAGTTTTTTAACACAATTCCTTGAAGAAAAGTGTTCTCAAGGTTCCCTTGATTGTAGATTATTCACAAAACCATTTTTTTAAAAGGCTTTAGGAACTTTCAAGAAAATGCAATTGGCAAGTGTAAAGCCAAACTTTACAACCTTTTCTAGCATCCTCCTAGCTTGTGCCAAAATGGGAGCTTTGGAACATGGTATGGGCATCCATTAAAGCATAAAGGATAGAGCAATTTTGTCAGATGTTGTAGTTACAACTACTCTAGTAAACATGTATGCAAAATGTGGAAACATCTGACAAGGGGTGTGAAGTGTTTTAAGACCACATTTCATACTTTTTTACAATAATAATACATGTTAAACAATCTAAATAGAAAGAAAAATAATTTGTTATTTAGTTGGTAGAGAATTTTTGTTTGTTTTTATTAATTTAAGTAAACCCGTTTATGATATGTTGCTAGTTGAATCCTAAGATAGATAATTGAAAAGGCATTCCTACATTTAAATTATGTAGGATATCTATTATCTATTTGTGTTTCAGGTGAGCTTGATGTGAATCCTAACCTTCATTATTTATTCCCTTCTTAATCCTCAAAAGATTTTTTCTCTCTAAATAACAAACTCTCATTCTAATGTTTGAAAATTAGATAATTCTACTTTGATTTTTTAATTCTATAATCATTCAACAAAAAATTATTTTTGATTAATCATAAAAATATGTGCAGCTTATAGACCTAATCAAAATTAGGTTATTGTACATTTACTACACTATTGTCTTTGTCTATTATTTTCATTGAAAAATAAAAACTATAATTTTTTTACTCAAATTTCGTATAGTATATAAGGATGAATTATTTTTGTTGTTATTTGATAGAAATTATTACCCTTCCTTCTTTGGCCATCCCTTCCTCATACAAGTGTATCTCTTCTAGGAACCCTCAACTAAACCTATTCATGTATTTTCCTTCCTCTTCCTTATTTCATTACCCTTCCTTAATTGTCATCCACCCCTCATGATGTCCCATTCTACATGTCTCACAAAGATAACCACTTTGATAATGAACCCCTACTAGATGATTCTATGTTTTTCATTCACCAAATTTGACCACCTCTTGTCTATCCCCCAATGTAGCCTACTTGATGATGCCACCTAATCCTAAATCTCTTCACTTGCACACTTCTTAACAAATATCATCATTACCCATATTTAGGGGTTATAGATGTCACAAGGTATATGATATATTATCCACACTCATGTCCCTTACCTTCATCCCTCTCTTCTATCCAACCTCTTTTGTTTTTCCCACCAATAGATATTCCTTCACCTAAATTTTGTTATCTACACCTCATCCAACCGATATTTCTACTCTCTCTCTCTCTCCCCTAACTATGATCATGTCCCCTTAAGCAAGTGCATTACATCCTATCAATATGTGCCACCCTCTCAACACTTACCCTTCACTTATCTTGCTTGATCCTCTCTTACCACTATTGTCACTCCCTCTCCTATCCTACCCTTAACCTCACTACCCTTGCCACACTCTTATCATAAAATGAAAAAATTAATATCTCTTACCCTCAATGTCCCAACCTATGCCTCTTACTCTATCATTTACCATCTAATTCAAGAAATCCCAATAATCTAATGCTAATTATCTATTCTCCCATCATCTTCTACCTTGGGGGATGGAACCTTAAACCTCCTCTACAACATAATATATTTGGCTACAATAAATCATCCACAAGAACCATAGTTCATCATGCTAAACATTGCAAACATGTATAACTGGATAATCGATCCTAATATACACATCAAGAATCCCTTATAGATCAATGTGTGTTGGTTATTATCTTGATGATAAATTCATAGCTAAGATTTTTCTTTATTCATTAAGGAATAAACCTTAAAATGGTTCTACTCTAAGTTATCTACCTATTTTTCCTCTAGATCTCACTTATCTTTTCATGAAGCACATTCAATCCAACATAGGATTGTAGGCCAATTTCATCAATGTTATACATTGTAATCAAGGTATAAATGAGAATGTGAGGGATTTTATCTTCTATTATTAATGCCTTCTTTCATAGATCTCATATCTTCTTCTCAACTCTAATATCAAGATAGTATTTATTAAGAATATTTTGCCAAAGCTTCACAATAAAAATCTCTTCACAAATATCCAACATTTATAACACTTTGTACCACCTTGTACGATTATCCATAGGTGATAGATCACCTTAAGGTCATCTCTTTGACCTTGATGCCTCTATTTTTTAACCCCATCCTCTTCTCAAGAAACTAATAATTCTACAAAGAAGAACACCAATAACTTATAATTTTCTCCTTAATCCAACCCTAACAATTAACTAAACTAATCAAATTTTCCTTACCCCTCTTCATCATCTAAACAAGTACTATCTCCATTCAAAAGCTAACTCTAATTGGATGAATCTAGAAAAAAAACTAGTTCCATCTTTCATGTGTTTCTTAAAAAAACCTTATCCAACTTCATCCTATCCGACCCTTGAATCCAAACCTCTGAACTTATTTTACCAAATTTACCAATTAGTTTTAGTATGTAGAGCTATTTATCTATGAAAACATGCCTTATTATTATTCCCTCCTTATTATTATTCCCTCCTTTTTTTCTTAGTTAGCTCTTTGGAATTACTTGTCACCAAATCATGTTCCCTTTTACCTAGATATTATTTTCTCTTCACATTCATAATATTATCTTAGGATATGCTTCTATTAATCCAACCTAGTAATTACTGAATTTCTTTTTCTTTTTCTCTTTTTCTTAAGTTTCTACATGACAAGTTTTTCTTGACTTTTTCCATTTTTTCTCCTTTGTATTATTTTCCAATTTCTCTTTTGTCAATGATGTTTCTCCTATTCTACATTCATTTTCTATATTTGATTTGTTTTCTCCTCCAATTTAGTTACTGATTACAATTTTAGCATCATAGGTTACATTTGGACTAGATAATTATTCACTTTTGAATCAATGGTGCCAACACGTTCTTATAGAACTATTAGATTTGGGACAACTAGTAATATCGTGTGATTTATCACCACAAAAATAACAAGTGAATTTTCCTCCCTTTTTCCTTTTGCACTCATTAACATAATGGCCTAGTTTACCATAGTTATAATAGTTTGTTCTTTTGGTCCTTCTTTCTCCAATACCTCTATTATTATCGTGGTAGCCTCCCCTACCACCTCTTTCTCAATAGTTATCATGCTATCTCATAGAGGGTCATATATCATGAATTTGTGGTACCATATAATGTATATTGTTAGGTGGTCTTATACTTTCTTTGAATTGAAGTTCCCACTAGCCATGTGCCAAATAAACATTGAATGCTCTTATATCTAAACCTTATGTTCTATCCATACCCATCCAAAAAATCATATTCATCTTCTTCATGAAGTAACATTGGACACCTATTTGTGTCATGTTTGTCCCACTTTATACTTTACAATATATACTTACTATATTTCTAGGGAATTTCCCAAGTTCCCCTCTTAGTATGGTAGCCCTCTTTGTGCCTTCATTATCAAACATTCATTCCTTAGATGTTCTTCCCTATTGTAATTATTAAACCAAAATTTACTTCTTCTAGGTAGCGGAGAAGTATCATCTTTCTTACCATTCATTATAATTTCTTACTTCAACATTACATTGTCTAGCACAAATTGAAATTATCAATTTCATTATTTCCTGATAAATCATTATCCCTTATCTTTGACTAGGAATATATTTTGGTGATCAATTCTACTACATCCTTATATAAAGAGGAAATCTTCAATTCTACTTCTACTATAATGTGAGAGGCTAAACCTAAAATAAAACACTCAATTCATTTATTTTATGTCAAGGTTTCTTCTAGCTTTCTAAACACACTTTTAAATCATTGTTCATAATATTTCATTAATTCCTCCTTACTTTTTGTCATCTTTCATATATTATTTGCTTTTTGTTCATACATTAGGTGAATGGAAATGGGTTAGGAATCATTTATGTGGGGTGTCTAATGCTAGAAGAACAAATAGCAAGGCAAATAAGATGAAAGAATCTCAAGGTTTAGAGATTTGTTTTATCACATACCTTATCCCTTTTGTTATGACCTGGTATGAGTAATCCTACAAGTATGGATTCCACAAGGAGGAAGTTAGATGGGAAGTGGGTCGAGGGAAAAGAGTAGGGAAAATACTAAGAGCTCAAGATTTTGAGACTTAAAGGAAAATTGGATCCTCAAATTAGGAATTAAGGATGGTGAATACTCAATGCTAAAGGAGAGAAAGCATGGAAAGTGCAAGTGGGGAGTAATTAAGGTTCATGGATTAGTCTTATAGCTTAAGAAGTACATGATTACATGAAGACCTAAAATCCTAGGGCCAAAGACAAAGACAAAGGAGGGAGTTGAAGCATGGGTAAATCCATGATAAAGTACCTAGGTAATGAGAAGTCTAAAAGACAAATAATCAAAGGTCTCAAACAAAATGTAAATGTTGGGTTTCAAGGAATGGAGGGAAAGAACATTGGCAAGAGGAAACTTGTATACCCAATAAAGGCTACAAATAAACACAATCACCCCTAATACTTAGAAATTTCTATAGAAGTTAAGATATTTAGGGATGTGACAAGTACAATGAAAGAAAAAACACTACAAGAAGAACATTTTTTAATAAGGGGGTCTATTGAAGGAATTCTTAGATTGGTTACAACTAGTGGCTGAAAAATAGTTCTATTAAGAAATGAAACACTTGGCTTAGATAAATTTGCACTTACTAATATAGGCCCCAACACCACCTAAAAAGGGGCAAGGCAAAGATATCACATAACAACTATAGGGACAATAATATATTTTTGATTAAATATCAATGAGGGATTCTATAGGAAACAAAATCAAACTTAAAAAGAATTAGAAGCACACTAGAGTCCTTTTAGTAAGAATGATATGCATGGTAAAGGCTCAAAAGGACAAACATCAACAAAGGGTTCCCTGATTTTATCTAAAATTAGAGATGGTGTTGCAAGGCATAAAGAAGTGGAAACTTTATTAGAGAATGTACTTGAACATTCTAGGATAAGCAAACCAACATAAGAAACAATATATTAAGGTTTATCATAATTAAAGCTTTTCAAAATAACTTCATACAAGATATTAATCTTCATGAATTAACAAGGCCTTGGACTAATCCATGGAAAAATGTGTATGCAAGTGAGTTTATTTCCTCCTCGTGAAATCAACTAAACAAATAATTAGAAGTAGGAATTGCAACAATCTTAGAGATAAATTTTATTGCAATGTGACAATAAACACACTTTTGAAGGTTTTTAACAAGTCTAATAGTTGTTCTAAGGGGCATGTCTAGAAAACCAAAAACAATTGACAACTTTTCACTATGGTGGCAAAGAAATAATGTTTCCCCTCCTTTTCCACACCACTAAGTGTCTAGTGTCTCAAAAATACCTTGCTGCCTTCATCTCCCAAACCAATTTCTCCAACTTTGCATAGATATATTGTGACCTCCTACACAAGAAGCATGCACCATTTTATGACCTTCAATCCAACTACATCCAAGGAGCTTTTAGTTCTTTATCTTTCATCAATACCCTTACCATTTGCTCACACGACCTGCCCATTGCTAAATAGTTGAGGGAACATTAACCACATTATTTTAAGATACAAATAAAAAATAGCATTGCTATAAATACTCCTAAGCCTGTATTCGTATGGGATCTGCAGGCAGCAAGAAAACAAATCCACACATGCACCCCAAGTTCAATTAGCATCTTGATGATAAAGTTAAGGGTGTCCTCAAGATACTCCAACACAAGCATGCAGGTCAATAATGCAGTAAGGGTTATTGAAGTATGTAAAACTCACATTCACTAAACCTGCATGGTTGTATGCACATAGTGTTCGGATATATTCCGGAGTACAAGTCATTAATTCAAATATTTTGAAAGCATCCTTGCAAAATCCATTATTTGCATACCCCACAAACATTGCATTCCCTGAGACTACATTTCTTTGAGGCATTTATGTCAAAACAGTTTACGTGCCTTGTTTATGCTTCCACATTTACCATATATGTCTGCTAGAGCATTTCCAAGGATAATATCTGAGCAAAATCCCCCTTCCATTAAGCTTTATACATATGAAAAAAACATTCTGCCCTTTATCCTTTGATTCATTGCATACCTTGTTGCAAAGCTTCCATCTTGGCACAGGCAGGGAGGATGCTGGCAAAGGTTGCAGAGTCTGGATTTACACCTGCTAGTTGCATTTTTTTGAAATTTTCTGAAGCCTTTTCAAGAAATTCCTTTTGCGTATATCCTGCAATCATGGCATTCCATGAGACCAAATTCCTTTGGGGTATTCTGTCAAACAGTTCACGTGCCTTATCTATGCTTCCACATTTTGCATACATGTCTACCACGGTAGTTGCAACTACAGCATCTGACAAAACTCCATTCCTTTATCCTGTGGTGGATGTCCATACCCCGTTCCAAATTTCCCATTTTGGCACAGGCAAGGAGGAGGATGTCAAAGATTGTGGAGTCTGGCTTTAAACTTGCCGAATACATTCGATTAAAAGTTTCTAAATCCTTTTCAACAACTGCATTTTGTGCATATCCTGCAATCGTAGCATTCAATGAGAACGTTTCTTTGAGATATCCTGGCAAGCAGTTCACGTCCCTTGTCTATGCTTCCACATTTTGCTTACATGTCCACCACAGCATTTACAGCAGTAATAATGGACACCCATACCCTGTTCCAGAGCTCCCATTTTGGCACAGGCTGCGAGTATGCGTGCAAATGAATCTGTTCGGGTCGGAAACCTGCTTGTTGCTGATGGGGGTAAGGGCGGGAGAAAATGGTTTAAAAAAATTAAACTTTGGGTGGATTAATAGAAACGGGAACGGCGATCACAAACGGCGAACAAGATGGATTAAAGGGGTCCACACCAGCCACCTGAGAGGTCAACGCTTAGAGTGTGTTGGTTAACTGTATGGTCCCATGGGGGGCTTGGGCTTCTATTTTCATGGAACAGGATGTCCCATGGGAATTTTTTTTTTTGGCTACGGGATTAATTGGAATCTTTTCCAGAAAAATAGGAGCCCCTACCTTTTAGAAATGAATCTTTCAGCTGGTGAAATTGGGGTGGGGCTAAAAATTGCCCCTCCAGCTTAGGAGTTTTTTATGCCACTTGTCTCTCATCTAAAATTTTAAATTCTTATTAGAAAATAAAAATGAGAGAATTTTGATTTATTTATTATTTTTTATCAAAGCACTACAGTTCATTCCTTAAATTTTGGAGCTTAAAATTTTAATCAGAATTGTAAGATTAAATCCATGGGACCAAAAACTTTAAAATATTCCTAAAAAAGCTAAGCAGCGTATGTTGAGATTTTTAAGGAAGCCCCCCTCCATAGGACCGTACCCTAAGCCAACCCGTGTATGATAAGTAGAGTGAGTGGGCCACAAATTGTTAAATATATAAACGAAGACACGACAAACCTAAAAAACTTCATTTTCCATCACTTCCTATCCACAAACCACACTGGGAGCGTTGTGGATAGGGAAGGGGCCATATTTTTTCACATAGAGAAGGTCGAGCAGGAAAACTAGGACCGATAATAGTGCATAGGACCACGAGGAACCGCGACCCAAACCCAAAGCACCAATCTGAGTAGAAAAATCGTGACTAAAAGAAGCCATATAAGTCACCTGCACACTTCCTTGTGATGTCCTAATGCCATAATGACCACCACTACAAGAAGGCTCGTGGAAGTCAGACAAACCAGGACTACCGTTGCCTATCCCAGACAAGATGCCTATGCCGGAGTGGCAGAATAACTATAATTGAAAGCATTCAAACCAAGACTACCGTCCTCCACACGCTTTCCAGTACAACTTCATGGATAAAACGCCTATTTTATCATGGAAAGCGTGTGGAAGAAACGCGAAATTGTGGAAAAGAGGTACGAGTAAGGGAAGAGCAAGTCATAGATCTGTAGAGTGAGCTGGTGTGATTTGCATCAGAAACTTCGTGGAAGAAACGCCCATTTCATCAAGGAACGCATGTGGAAGACAGTGGATTCGTATAACAGGAAAGCATGTAGAAGATAAAAAGAACCAATGTGGAAGAGAGAAAAGGGAGCCGGCGATAGATGAAAAGTCACATTCCAAACAAAAAGGTAAATGATGTGACAATAAAGTGGGACCTTCAAAATAAAGTTCTAGGAAAATGCATCGTCAACAATTCAGTTACAACGATTCACTTTGAGAAAATTTACTCTGAAAATTTAACCCATGAGGGTGAATTGTTGTAGTGAATTTGTTGTATGCTGTCCATATTATAGATAATATAAATAATCACTTTTATTTATTATTTATTATTTATTTTTTATATTATATAAATAAGATTTATTTTAAAATAAAATATGTGTTTAAAATGTTTTGTATAAAATAGAATATATGTATTTAAAATGTAATAATACAATATAATATTGTAAGATTTTTATTTTTATTTTATTTTTTTGGCAAAAGTGGGAAGCCACTAATATTTTATTATATATATAGTATAATTTTATAAAAATTGATTCAAGGGAATATACTGTAGGAAAGAACTAGTAAGAAAACTTCCAGTTATAGCTCTAGTAACAATAGGGTAGGTACGAAGACCAATTACATCGTTTGTACAAAAATGCTGATGGTTTTATTTTCTACAGTTAAAGGGACTCTATAATGAATAGTTCATAAGGCACAACAATTGTTGAAGGTTTTACAAATGGGGTTGCAAGATAAGTGGGCTTAACCTTAGGGAAAACTTTGTGGTTAAGCATGCTTGAGCTAGAACACTATTGAAATGGGTGACCTCTCGGGAAGGCCTAGTGTTTGACCTCTATGAGCATTACCTAGATGCAATGAGTGTTAAGTGGACCATTCATATCATGAGAGATGGGTTCTTGTGGACCATTACTCATGAAACATGGGTCAATGAGTTTGACTTGAAAACTGCATGGTTGAATCCTGATAGCAATATCATCGTAAAATAAATGTTAGTATTGAAGTAGTAATCAGTTTAATTAATAGAGTTAGGGTTTACTAATGCTATAAATGTAAATAAATATTGAAATTAAATTGAAATAATATTTTACTGATTTTTAATGATGAAAAATATTGTCATATATATCAAAAATAATTTGTCCATATTTAGTACCTTCGGATGACTCAAACAAAATTTCTAATTTAAAAATTTCATTGTTCTATAGTTCTAGTTTAGGTCCACATCTACATAATTGATGTCCACAAATGCAAAAGTGATCTCTTATGTGAAAGAAACCTTGTACTTCACAAGAACAATTGACACTTCATAGGCTATTGTATCTCGCTTGCCTCGATCTCTAATATCTAAGTTCTTGTAATGACTAACAATGTTTACAAACACCTTTTGAGAATTTAAAATATTTTACAAATGCTTAAAGAATATCTAGTCCATATAAAGTACTCAACCACTTCTATTTTTTTAAAAAACTCGCAAAACAAAGATAAGTGTATAATGAGTAGCATCCATCATACAATTTGAGAAAATTATGAATAAAAGATTGACTTAAGTAGAAACTATATTCAAAAGAGTAAAGGTAAAAGAAAGTAAAGAGATTCCATCTCTTATCTAGAAAGTGACTAACTATGTAGATTAAAAATATAACTCTATTGATGGTTGAATGAGAACATTATACTTAGATGTGGACAAATGTAAAATGTGCTCTAACTACATAGCCAAATGTAAAAGATTGTGCTAATTAAATGGGAAGGTACTCCATCTAAACACAAATTAGATGTCAAAAGTTAAAGTCATTCTAATATATATTAGATTTAACTTTGTGGATAACATAGTAAAAGTGCTTTGTCTCAATGTTGTAATAAAGCTCTATTTGCTACTACAAAGTGATCATAACTATCATCATGGTTGTTGTAAGAATATAAATTCTCTCCTTTACAACTCCATATGAGTTTTTACACTCACTCTAGTGCTCATACCCTTTTATATTTAGGATCTTTTTTTATTAATTTTGATGTCTTTAATCATCACAACAGGACCCCAGAAGAACCCTAAACTCAAGAAATCATGAACAAACTCCCTAGAAAGTTTCAAGATCAAATATATCATAATTCAACCCAAGCACTCTTGGGCACTCTAGCCCTCAAAGCGTAGCACGCTCCAGTGCTAGGATCCCTATTAAATTTTGTAAATGATAGATTTCCCTCTTTTATGTCCTATTTGATCAAGTTTCTAACATCCGTTTGTCCAAAAACTTGGTAGTGAATGATATAAAAGATGGTATTATTTCCTCTAAAATGTAATATATTTCTTCAATGCTAATATCATTTATCAATTAAAGCTTGGAGACCAATTTTCAAAACAAAGGCCATTGTTTCATAAAGCCAAGGACCTTCAAGAAGAGTCCTTGAACAATTTTTCAAATTGGAAAAAAAAAAGAAAAAAAATATTCAACATAACGACTACTTGAAGCCGACCTCTTAGTTTCTAAACTCTAAAACACCCATCTTCTAACAATATCAATGTTGGGATGATTGCCACAAAATTTCCTAACAATATAATTCTTAAGCCAAGTAGATGACTCAACAATAAGAGAATAAGGATATCAATTTGAATATGTCCCTCCATCTCAACCTTAGTATAAATCTTAAGGGATTCATCCTCTCTAAAATACCCAATGGTCACATCGTATGCATAACCTATCTACAAGCTTGAAGCATCAACATCCTGCAACACACAAGCCTCCTTTTCATAAAGTTCCTCAAAAGCAACAAGAACAACAAAAGAAGAAACAACCGGGCCATGTACCATTACCCTCATTAACAAGTTACATATAACCAACCACTAATTTCTAACCTCTGAAGCTTCTTAAGTAGAAGCCACAAGCACCATTTAGTCATCATTACTATTGACCTATGAAACGATGTTTGGGGGGAGAAGAAATCCTTTGCACATCCCCCAAAATAGATCTCCATCAAGAACAATAACATCTTCCTTCCTAACAACCTCACACCCATGCACATTTAGATGATCCTCCAATAGTATGTGGAGGAGCAATTCATCCTCCTCTTAGACCCAATTACTCATAGTATCAAAGCCACCCTCTTTTATGTTAGAATCACTTGCAGCCTCATCCAAAATGGTATCAATGGATGAGTAAGCCACTCTAATCATTTCTAGGGTTTGAGCCATAACCTCTCTCAATGGCATGGAGGATAAATCCTCCTTTTCAACCCATTCACGGAACAAGTCAACCACCACAAGTGTAATACTCCCATGTTGATTTGCTCATTAGATACTTTTGATACTTTTATGGACACTCTGTGATGTTCTGTATGGTGGATTTCTATTTGATCATGTGTGGTTTCTTGGTTAATTTGTTTACTGCTCTTACATTATGTGTGTAGCAATTGATGATATAATATGCATAGATGATTTGATTTATTCTATAATGATAAGTTCTTAAATTTATATGTGTAATGGTATTATGTTTTCACTGACATGTTAGTATTTTAGGGTGGAAGGACGGAGTAGTACCACTCGCTTGCGAGTGCCCTACTACCCCGCTATTTCCTTTCACCATGTGTTTTGCAATGGAGATTATATGTTACTTGACGTTTAATTGTTTGCAGGGATTGCAGGATTAAAAGCCTCGACTCCACCTGCTTCGGCAGGACAGGGCGAGCACAAATCAAACCCAACGGGTACGGTGTGGTTAAAAGGAGTTGTAAGGAAGGGTTTCCCGACCCAAGTTCGTCTTTTGTATGGGTTTATTGAGTCATGTGTTGGTCCGATTTTGTCTTAATTTTTCAATTGTGTTGAGTTAGAGGATTTAATTAATTTATTATGTTGGTTAATTTAATTAATTAAGAATTAAAAGATTAAATCTAAGTTAATTATATTTTAAGTTAAAAGTTAATTGTTGCAAAAGTTTGTTTTAATTCAATTTAGAAATTAAGAGAAATTATTGGTTTAAAAGTTAATAAGTAAATAATTAAAGTTACTTTAATGGGAAGTTGAGCGGAGTGAATTTAAAATAAATAAGTAACCTATTACAAAAATGATTAACTAAAGTAGGTAAGTTTGCGGGAGTTTTTGGAAGAAGGAAATTAGTTACGTTGTAAAAACCTTCCGCGGAAACGGAAAGAAAAGGAGTGGACGGTTGTAAAAAGGGAAAAGGTTAAAAGAGGAGAAAATTTTTGGAAGGGGGGCTGGAAAAATTTGATTTGGGGAAAGAAGCGGTAAGATAGAAGGTAGCGTGTGAAGAGAAGAAAAGCGTCTGTGGGGGAAATTCTGCTTTGGCCGTAGGACGCCAGGTTCCTCTCGAAATTTCTAATCTCATTGCTATACCTTGGTTCTAGTTTTCCATGCTGTTTTAAATTTCTGGCTGTGATAAAATTTGTGTAAAAAAAAAATTTCCGTTTGAAAAGAATTGCAAATTTAACTTTTAAAATCCGGGAAAATGATTAAAATTTCCTAATGCAATTTACCTTAAAAAGAAACGTAAGTTGTAGGGAATGGTAAAATGTAGCTAGGTTTTGCCAGTACTGGAAATTTCTTTTGTTAAATTAAAACATTGATTTTGGGGATGGTGAATCCGGGTTAATTTGGATACATTCATTTATTTATTTGCTTTCATTGACTCCGTGGATTCACTATTGGTTATAAAAAAAAAAATTCGTGGGGAAATCATTATTACTTTTTATTTGTTGGAAATGTCTTTAATTTGTAAGAATTGGGGAGTTTTCGCTTCGAATAGAGGAATTTCTATTTTATTCTGTGAGTGGTTGGCTGGGATTCAATACCGTGAATTTTGTTGTTAAATTGATTTCTTTTTTTTGGATTTCATTGAGTAAATATTTATATCGATATTTGGATTGGAACATTTGATTTGTTTGTTAGTATTTTATAGTGCATTATGGCAAATAGCGGCGTTAGCTATTACAGAACTTTGGTTATGTTGTTTTTTTTTTAACATAGCTTACACTATACTTGTTATATATCTTTTTCTATGTCCTCCACTCCCGACGATGGCGCGGGTTTAATTTGCTGTCCATTCCTTAGTATTGTGTATAGTGGCGTCCACCTTATCTTGCCGAATTCGGTGATGCATGTCTTAGAAGTTGACAGGAATTGCAGCGTGGGTTTCAGGTGTTTGCGTTGCTGTATAGGGAAGTATTTCGGCTTTTGTTGGTTATTGTAATTGAAAGCTGTAAAAAAATTCACGGTGTAGGTTTGTTATGTTCCTAAACATTGTTAAGATTCTGCTGTGTATAGCGTTGTCAGTGCTCTTCCATTTGAATGATATGCATTGGTCCTAGTTTAAAAAGAAAATATTTAGTGATCGGTCTTATAACTGGCTGCGCAGTCTGTCATTTTTTTTCTGGGGGTTCGCTGTGTATCACGTTCCTTTCTTTGTGGTTTACTGTTAGTTTATTTTCACCTTTGCCGTGCTCTTCTGTTTTGAATATTTTAGATTTTGTTTCGGCTGTGAACCAGATAATTGGTGGGGTCCGTATTCCGTAAGTTATGCATTGGTGTATTAAGATCTTGGACGTCAATTTTGGGGCATGAATATTAATTGTTGTGCGTCATTTCTTTCTATTTTTTTTTCCTGTGTAATATTAAGCGGCGTTTGCTCTTTACCATCGCCAAATGTAAGTTCGTTGGACCACTGTGTTTTATTTTATTTTTTTTTCTCTGTTGCACCCGTATTCTTACAGAGATAAATGTTCTAATTTCAAAATATGTAACTACCAGTTGGCTGAATTTTGTGTTCTTTAAGGTAACTAATTTAGGATGAAATTTCTTTTACATTCGGTCATACATGATATTTATATAGGTATTGAGTCAAATTTAATAATTATATAGCTATATGTGGAAATTTATATATGAGTAATTTGTGGCTTAACTGTAAGTTAGATTTAAAATACAATTATAATTACATTTATCCGCACATAAATATATGTAAATTTTGATTTACTTTTAGGGCAATTTTATTTTGATAGAATACAATAGTTTACTCGTTGAATGTTGTACCCTTAAGTAGATATAATCATTTGGGTAAATTTAATGTTCATATTAATATTAAGTTAATGCTTTGTATATTTGTGTGTATATGTGTGGATTTTATATACATGAATTGTAATATTCATTGGGTTAAAAATTAATTAGTTCTTAGTAGAGTGAGAAGGTAAATCTCTGTTTATATAATATTTACTGTATGTGGTAAATTCCTATTTTTATGATGACTGTGGTGCATGATGGTTATTAATTATATGTCTTCAAATTGGGATTTGTACATTATCAATTCGATAATCAAGTTAAAGGAAATTAATCTGGAATAAAATTTTTATATACAATATATATATATATATATATATATATATATATATATATATGGGTATTAGGGTTAATTTTATTATTAATGTTAATACTCTATATATATATATATGTGTGTGTGTGTGTGTGTGTGTGCGTGTGTGTGTGTCAATTTATGAATATGTAAATTGTAACTTAATTGTAGGTTAGATTTAATTGATAGTATTGTAAAAGATGGGTTGTAAATAGTTTTGTTCACTAAGAATTGAGTACTTCAAAGATGAAAATAATGGATAATCATAACGCTAAATTAATGTTGTAAATGGAAATTTGTTGTGCATTGGTTTACGATTTGATGTGAATCATTCCGTGTTTAACGTGGTTTGTGGTATTATTGTTTATGAATTCTTTTGAGTATATTATTCATGAATGATGGGAATTTCCTTCTATCGGGGAAACCTTAGAAGTGTTTTATTTTGGTTAGGAACCTACTTGATTCCAGAGGTGGGCTAAGGCGGTTGCCTTTGATTTTTCTTTGATTTTAGGCTGGAGATGTCTGTGGTGGGTTATATATTTGGATTGTACTGAATTGTGAAGGTGATCCCTTGCAGTTGGTGAAATGGTCATGCCTCATGATTGATTGTCCTTTGATGTAATTATTTATCTTGTGCAATCCTTGTTGTTATTGTGCTGTGATTGAATGATTAGAGGGAGTGGCTCTGAGTGGGTGGTCGGCGCACAAAGGGGCGCCAGGATAGCCCTCGTCAGAGTAGATTTAATAAGTGATAATTAAAATAATTAACTAGGATTGGGTAGTAATACACTAAAAAGATAATTATTGCCTCATCCGCCTTTGAGTGCTATCACAGACTAAAGGGGATTGAGAAGGCCGTGGTGGGAATGTTCGTTGCCTTGCCTTCGCGAAGGGTAACGGATCCGCATGAGCAACCCTATGGAGCGGCTCCTTGCGATAGGCAGTCTGGATAACCATAGATGGAGGCGGCTCCTAGCGCTCGGATTGTCTGGATAATTTGTCAGTAGACAGAGGCGGCACCTTGCGTTAGGTAGTCTGGAGAATCCATGTTAAGCCATGCGATGACACTCTCCTCTAACATTCATGTTTATGTTGTCTTTTGGAAATCCTCTGGAATCGGTCCTTTGCTTCGTATTGATGGTTTTTTTTATTGTTGTTCGAATTTGAATACTTTTATGTGTTGCGTGATTTCATTTAGTTGTTTGTGAGATTATGTTTTATTGGCCTTGGTCGGGAACCTCTTCCTTCGCAACTCCTAGCACGGGGGTGGTCGGGTGGATCGTGTTCTGTACCCCGTTGGGATCTTCTCTTTTATGCAGGTTCATTTTGCGGTGTCGGGTTGCAGTTTCAGTGGATTTGTTTGTGGGTTTCTGATCTATGCATTTATATGGTTCTTGTTATTGATGTATCATTCCCACCTAATTGGGAAGTTTTGTATAATTTTGCACATGGTGCTATTGTAATGTAATCATATGATGATGTAATGTACTGTAATTGTAACCTCGGTCTTGAGGAGGATTCATAGTGATGTTGTAACTTTGGTTATTATTTTATCATGTTTCCTATTTTGTTGTTATTGATGTAATTACTTTTATGGATGGTTAAAAATTGAATCATGTAATGATTAGTTAATTATGTATGTTATGTAACGACCTCGTGTTCCTCAAGGGAATTAAGTTATGCAAATCTATTTATGATTATGTTATGTTAAGTATTACTCTCTTTTAAAAAAAAAATGGTTGCATTTTACTTAATTCTTTTGGGGTTGCGTGGCGGGGCGTTACAACTTGGTATCAGAGCCAAGGTTGCTAACGCTGGGTCCCTTGGGTAGTTTGTGTCCGTTAGGCAGCCGTTGTGCTAGCTTTGATCTTACATACTATAATGGTGTGCAGGATCATGCCTCGAGCTAGAGGTCGTGGCCGTGGCCGTGGAAGAGGCCGAGGTGGTGGTCGAGCAAGCAGTCATCATAATCCATCCCCACCAAGTCTCCATGGTTCGGGACATGAAGAAAACTCAAATCCTCGAAGCAATCCACCAGTTGGTGACCAGAATCAGGGGCAACCTGGTTTGGATGGTCAGTTGCAACATCTTCTAGGAGAACTCCTGGATCGTTTGGGACCTAGGACTCAGGAAGAGTCACGGATCGAAAGAGAGAGAGAAAGGTCTCCAAGGCACAGGGATGTTCCAGCAGATCAGGATGCGGTAATAGCAGGACATATGAGGGATTTGTTGAGAGCTCACCCTCCTACCTTTGATGACTCGGGAGGGGGCTTGGAAGCAGAAACCTGGTTGATAGATTTGGATCGTTGCTTCGCAATGCACCCTTTCGGTAGCAATACCAAGGCTCGGTGTGCAATAATGCATTTGCGGGGTTTCGCCTCTACCTGGTGGAGGTTGGAAGAACAGAAGTTGCACTTGGATATCAGTGTGGTCACATGGGAATTGTTCTTGGACAGGTTCAGGGCTCGATTTCTCTCCGATCACTGGAGGCAGCACAGAGCTGATGAGTTCCATGATCTTAAGCAGATGTCTATGTCCGTTGAGCAGTATGAGCGGCGGTTCTATGAACTCAAGCAATATGCTGGGATTAATCACGACGAGGGTTTGCTTGTTCAGCATTTTGTTCGAGGTCTGAATGCACGTATCAGTGGTGGAGTAAGGGTCTTCGAGCCAAAGACAATGGAGGTGGCAGTGGAAAAAGCTCGGTTGGTAGAGGAAAACCTGGCTATGGCTCTTGGAGGGCATGTTGGAGTTCAAATTGGCAGTGCTCCGGCACCAGGAACAGGTTCTAGAGGTGGGAAGTCTCAGTATGTAGGGTCTTCCAGAAACTTTCAGAGGCCATCTAAGGGTGGATCACACCAGCAGCAGTCTCAATCCAAGCAGAATAAATCGCAGTCTCAGCAGAGAGACAGGTTTCAGGGTAGGAAGGTTCGTAGTTGGCAGCGAGATAAACCTGATCATTCTGTGCAACCTACACAAAGTGCACAGTCAGCACCAACCAGAGGAAGCTTTCAGCAGTCAAATGTGCCTTCTAAGGTTAGAGACTTTGGTAGAGGAACAGGTTGTTTCTCATGTGGGCAGCAGGGGCATATCGCCAGACAGTGTCCACAGAAGACCACTGCAGAATTTAATCAGAGGCCAGCCGTTTCAGAGCCTACAGTAGGTGATGCAGGGAAATCTCATCGAGTTTTTGCAGCAGTAGATAATCGGCAGGCCGAGCATCAGGGTACTGTGATTGAAACATCAGGTGTGTTGAAGGGTACTAAAGTCTCCATACTTTTTGATTCTGGTGCTTCTGATTCATTCATATCTCCTTCCGTTGTGAAGCAATGTGGTTTGGTGGCATCTAGGCAAGGCATGGCTTGGCAGGTTGAGCTAGCCTCAGGGTCAAAGATTCGTGTAGAAGAGTTTGTTCAGGGTTGTAAGTTAGATTTGGGAGCCTTTTCAACTCAGGTGGATCTTCGGATCTTACCCTTGGGTTCATATGATATAGTCTTGGGAATTGATTGGCTGTGTTCTCATCATGCTTTGTTGGATTGTCATCGTAAGGTAGTGCGGTGTACCAATGATTTTGGAAAGGAGGTGGAGATCGTGGGCACTCAGAGGCCTATTTCCTTGCGGATGATCTCTGCCATGCAATTAAAAAGGTTGTTCCGTCAGGGTTGTCAGCTCTTCGCAGTAGCAGTGCACGATCTTGAGACTGATGATAGTCGAGAGAAATCCTTGGATGATTATCCTCTCCTTAAGGGGTTCGCTGATGTGTTTCCGAGTGAGATCCCTGGAATGCCGCCTAAACGGGATATAGATTTCCGAATAGACCTAGTACCTAGAGCTGAGCCTATCTCTCGGGCTCCGTACCGAATGACCACACAGGAACTTCAAGAGCTTCGTCTCCAGTTGGAAGAGTTGTTAGCAAAAGGGTTTATCCGTCCGAGTGTCTCTCCATGGGGAGCCCCCGTGATTTTCGTGAAGAAGAAGGATGGTTCTCTTCGCCTATGCATTGATTATAGA
>VDFB02047230.1:204342198-204504176 GCA_007258455.2 Sequoia sempervirens | reverse complement strand
AATTGATCAAAGCTATATGGTCCTTCTACAACCATGTAATCACAAATGGATGTGTATTTTTCCTCTTCTCCACCTACATTTTGTTTACCATTTCCTCTGTCATAAGATCATTAGCGCTACAACTATCAATGATAATATTATAACATTTGCCTTATTTTTTGCATCTAGTATGGAATAAAATTTTCCTTTGAGCTAACTATTTCTCCTCATTCAAAAAGTATTTTCTTGTGATAAGATCTTATCATCTTCTTTCATCTTTAGAATGTTCGAGTTTTACATATTCATCTACATGTGCAACTCAAGCAAATTACCTTAATGTATTATATTTGTCCTTCATTGAATTTATGGAAACTTGTATGCTCAATATCCTTCTCCACATTGGAAATACATTCCATGGAAGCCTCCTTTTTCATTTCCTCATCCAAATCTTCCTCTTCCTCTTTTTCCACCATTATTTGGTCATTCAAGGATGGTAGGCATTGTCTCCTTTCTAGTTTTTATGGGTTCCAACTTCTTCATTATTATTTTGATCTTCATTTTGACCTCCATAGGAATTTCAAGCAGTATTTCCACCACAAACTCTTCCTCTTGTCCTACTTTCAAATCATTTGATCAACTTCTCTTCTACCTTCATGAAAAACTAGTAGGAATCTTATGTAGTAGTCATTGGGAAAAAAATTAGCCCCTCTTGGAAACTTGTTCTCAACCCATTGATGTAACAAGCTACCTTATTCTTGTTGGCCTTAGAATGGCCTATTCTAATTATGACCTTGTAAAAATCCTCCATGTGTTCTTTAAGATACTTAAACCTTTTCTTCACTCTTTATATCTTCTTCAACAACTCTAAATTTCATAATCAAATAGAATAAATTGCTTCATATTATCCATAATTCAATCCCACTTTGTAATCTTTTATTTTCCTCTTCAATTTTTGTACAGTTGTACCTCCTTCCACCACCAAATTTTGGTGTGACCTTTTAGTTTTGTCTTAGCAAACTTGACCCACTTAGAATTTTCCACATCTTCACACTCAAAGTACTCCATATCATTGATCCAATCAATCAAGTTTTTTAAATTGATATTTCTAAAATAGGTAGAAACTTCTATTTTGTTTCTTTTTCCAATCTTCTAAATATCCTTTAACAATATGATACTATACATGGATCTATTGATACTTGTTTATGTTGTTTTGACTATATTTCTTGTTCAACTTTATCTTCACTTTCTTCTAGATTCTTCTAAGATCTAATCCTATCTTCATATTCTCTTAGAGTACATTATTCTATCTTTAGATGGCTCTAAAACCCTCTTCTATAACAAGATCATTTCTCCCACCATAATTTCTTCATGATTTTTTTTTATCAAATTCACCTCAAACCCACAATCACATGTCTTAGTGCAATGCTCACATTCGATGGTATGTTTATGAACTCAATAAATCCTCCTTTGATACCACTTCATGAAGGGTTAATTCACACAAAACACAACAATACAATGTACACATGAAAATATGAATTATTTATTTAAAATATTACTATTTACACAACAAAAATATGAAATCAAATAGAGGACCAAATACTCAACATATTGCAATTGCAACTTCATTCCCAAGTTTTTAAGAGCCATTTTCCACTCTTTAGCTTCAAATTTGATTTTAATTCATGTCTTCCCTCATTTTTTATTACTTATCACCATCCCATCATCTCTGCACTACTTTGAAATGCTGAAAAATATGTTATGAATAGCCTTGGACACCTCCAAGAAAATTTTGAAATTTGTAACTCTAAACCCAAAAACATAGCTCAACTATTTGGAGTCATAACTTTTGATCCAAGAACTTGATTGAGTCCATTTTTCATTAAATTGAAGTACTTAGACTACTCTACAATGCTCGGGGCAAGAAAAAGTCGCTTGAAGCCTCAATACTCAATTTTAATAATGTTTCTAAGATTTTCAATAACATAAATAACTAACATCTTCAATTTCTTAAATAATCTTGGCTTGAAACTTACCTACAATATGCAATTTACCAATATGAAGCCTTAGGGAAAATTAAATAAGTTTGTACGTGCTCATATGCAAACTTATTAAAAATATATTAAACCATGATATTTTTAACTCTTTTTGAAATTTTGATAGTTTTAAACTATTCTTTAGGTCTTTAAAGCAAATATGCTTCACAAGTATTCAGCCAAAGAAAAGAAAAGAAAAAAAATGGCGATGCAAGATTTCTCTTGCACCTTCCCAAAGAACCATATAGTAATGGACCACTTTTAAATTTTCCTCTTGGGAAAGCACTCCATTAAAGTAATGGAATAGATGCATACAAAGTTCCCAAATGCATCTATTCCAACATATCCTCTAGCTTCTAAAGGTCTAAAAACTTCATATCTTTGACAAATCAGCTCCATTTTGCTTGAAATTTGGATAGGGATTGAGTCCTTCTGAGAAAAACCCAAAATTATTTTAAATTCCAGCACTCTGAAACTTTGAAAAATTTCAAGTTCAAAAGCCCTCCTTCTAGCGCCAAATATGTGAACCAAGATCCCTCTAAAACCTACAAAACACAAGAGATAAACACATTATAAGATTGAAATGCAAGTTAGAATCTAAGTTTCCCACAAAATCCATTTGCAATGCTTAAAATAGGAAAGAAGAATGAAAAACACAATGAAATAGATTAAATCCTATTAAAACAAGCAAACTCTTTATCCCATGGGGGAATTAGTGCCAATTTGATGTGAAAATTGGCCTTTTCCCAACTCCTATGATGCAATGCTGAAGATTGATGAAGAGTGATCCACTTTGTTGAAGATTCAAGTATGCTCCATGATGAAAAAAACCTGCATAACTAGATATATAAACTCCAATGATATGGATGAATATTTCTAAATATTTGAGTATAGTAAATCTTCTCAAGTTGTGGATGATAGAATGAGGAGACTCTATTTATATAGAAAGAAGAGTTGAAGATTGAAGGAATTAGATGAATGTAGGACTAGAATAAGAAAAGCCAATGACAAAGTGCCATTTGTCAACCTATGAGTGGATGGAGGATGTGCAATTTTTGAGGATTGTGCCAATAAATGCCTATTTTTGAATTTTGAATTTGTTGAAATGACATGCAAGAGGGAAGAAAGAATACATTAAATACCACTTGGCTCAAGCCAAGGGAAATGTAGGCAGTTAATGATACTTGTTGGATGTACAGTCAGCTTAAGATTTTTGAATTTAAACTTGGAGAATATTCCTTAAAAGATGCCTTGTTGAGGGGAAAGAAATATAGAGATTTAATAAAATCAATTAAATGTATTTTTCATGTGTAAAGGGTGAAAGCTAGAGGATGGGACATGATGTGTGAGATTAAATTAAACAAAGTTAATTAATTTAATGTGAAGGGAGGTTAAATGATGTGATTTATTTGACTTAGATTTATGGATTTATTTAAAATTAAATAGTAAGAAGAATGTGATAAGAAGTGTAACTAAATAAAGATTTTTTGATTTATTTGAGTGAAAAGAGATGATGTTAGATTAAATTAAATAATGTTTTAATTTATTTAATTTAATAGGCCAGGACTTTAGAGATTTAATTAAATAAAATTGACTATTTAATTAAATGGGGATAATTAGATGAGATTGATTGATTTAATTAATAAAAGAGAGACTTAATTAGATAAAATGATTTATTTAATTAAGGGAAGGAAATTGATGAATTTAATCAAATAAGGAAATTTGATTAAATGGTTAAACCTAGGAATAATTTAGGATGAAATGGTATTAGTAATCAAAATATATGTGCAATGTCAATCGGTATATTTTACATGTCACAGTAGGGTAGTTTAAAAAAATTATTCCAACAATTTTTGTTTAACCATAGTAAAAGGATTCTTCTCCTCTAAACTTAAATTCTTGGAACAAGAAAAATTCATAAGACCATAGGAAAAATCCTCTTCCAAACCTGAAGCTTTAAAAGAGGAATTGAATATTGTACTGTCCATTGGAGATTTCCCCTTATTGTCTTCCTTTTGCATCTTGTCAAAGGATTTAATAGACTCCTCTATAGTAGCAAGAGTATGTTCCTTTTTCCTTTAAACAAAATGGTGTTTCTTGTTGTTCGAGCAACTCGTAGTAGTATGGCCCACTTTAGAATGACTATGACAGATAACAGGAGAGGTTTCAAATTCAATCTGCTGCACCCAATTACCATATTTGGAAGATAAGGTGATCTATGATAGGAACACCTTTGTTTGTCTTCACAAACACATAAAATCTAGCAAACAACAAATGCTTTTTGAATTTTATGATTGGATTAGTAGCACAATATTCCCCAAAAGTATTAGTACTAAACATAAAAATATTTTCATTCTAGAAGTCTAAAGAAGCCCCAAATAATCTAAACAAAACAAAACTCAAAGCTGGCTGGTTTATATATTGGATTGAAGCTTGAAGAATCAATTTTCAAACAAAGTCCATTCTTCCAAAACCAAGGGACCTTCAAGAAGAGTCCTGGAAATTTTTCCAATTGGAAAAGAAAAATATGGAAAAATTATTCACCATGAGTGGCTACCTAAAACTGGCCTTTTAGTTTCCAACTCTGAAGCACCATCTTCTAACAATATCAATTTTGAGATGATTAAGTGTAAAATATCTCAACAAGTGAATTATCAAGCCAAACAAATGATTTAGTAGTAAGAGAATCAAGGATATCAATTTGAATTTTCCCTCCACATCAACCTTAGTAGAAATCCTAGATTCATTCTCTCCAAAACACCTAATAATTGCACATCACATGCATAACCTATCTACAAGCTTGAAGCATCAACATCCTAAAACACACAAGCCTCCTTTTCACAAAGTCCTAAAATAGCAAAACAACAAGAGAAGAAACAAACCCCATACCATTACTCACATTAACAACATAGCACCAACTTAATTTTTAACTTTTGAAGCTTCTTGAGAAAAAATTGTGCAAGCACCATTTGGTCATCATTATTATTGACCAACGAAACAATGTTTGGGGGGAGAAGAAATCCTTTTCACATTCCCCAAACTAGATATCCATCAAGAGTAGTAGTATCTTCCTTCCTAACAACCTCACACCCATGCACCTTCAAATGATCCTCCAATAGTGTGTGGAGGAGCAATTCATCCTCCTCTTTGACCCAATGAATCATCTAAACATCTACCACATGATGCATAGCATGAAAACCACCCTCTTTTATGAGATTAAAAGAAGGAAAAGAAGAAAGTAGATGTTTTAGAGAAAAATAAGAAAAATAAGAAGACAAATCCAGAAAGACCTCATAGTACAATGAAGTTGGATGCATTGTTTAAAGTTATTTTGCATCATGAAATGTTGGGAGAAACAATGAGACTATACCAAAATGTAGATGAGGTAGACATAGCCATTATAATTGAAGCAATAATCAAATACATTGTCATTATAGAAGAAGATATGGAAAACATAAAGAAGGTTCCAAATGATGTGTGGAGAATTTTGATAGAGAGGAGAAAAGAGGAAATAGAGAAAGAGGATAAATTTAGATCATATGCCTTGGAGAAAATTGGCTTCTCCCTATATGATGCTGACAAGGCCACATTGTCCCAAGTTTGTAACAAAGAATTTAGAAATAAATAGAGGGTTACAATTATTATGGGAAGAGAATAGGAAGAACTTGAGAAGATGCAAAGGAAAACAAAATAAAATATCATTAACATTGTTCATAAGTACGGTATGATTCCCATTGTTATTGATGTAAAGGAAAATATTGGTAATACTGTACTCTAGATATAGAAGAACTAGTAAAAGAAAATTTTGAGGATGAGAAGATTGCAAAAGGAGAAATTGGGACTAGAGAGGAAACTCCAAAGGATGACACCCCTATTTCTTCAATGACACATGATACAATAGTAGACAAGTCTACTATCCCATTGGTAAACAATGATCAAGGCAACCCAAAGACATATGTCCCTTCAGTAGACACATAACAGGCCACTGTTGAAGGTGATAAGCATGATACAGATAAAGGACAAGGGTAGGTGAATGAAGAAAATAGGGGAAGAGATGATGATGGTGAGAAGGAAGGAGAAGACAAGGATGAGAATGAAGAAAATGAGAAAGGAGATAAGGACAAGGACAAAGGAGAAGAGGAGAAAAAGGAATATGAAGAAAAAGACAAGGATAAGGACTCTAGAGAAGAATAAAATGAAGAGGAAGAAGAGAAATTGAGACCCAAAAGAATGAAGAAGCTGAGAAAACTATGGAATTACCTAAGCCTTCTGGTGAATCTTCCTTTGGAAATCCCTTGAAAGGTCTCTTATCTAAGCAATTAAAGTTCCAACTAGTAGTTTCATCTTAGTTATTGTAGTTTCCCATGCAATTAGGTAGTGTGGAGTTAGAAAAAATAGCACTTATTCATAAGTTGCATCTTGGTGATGTATTTCACACATCAGTAAGAAAAGAGATTATTAAAACACACTAAAGAAGTGGTGAGATGATGGATGAAGCTATAAAGACCTTGCAGAAGATAACACTCAGGAAAAATAATGATACATCATTATTTGCAATGGAGAAATTCAAATTATTGATTGACTCCCTTAAGGAATATGCCTTTGATTTGAAGGGACAAGTTGAAACAGAGGTTGAGATGAGGCTTATAGAGAAGAATTTTCTAGATATTATAGAGAAGTGTGCAATTGCACACAATAGAGTTGAAGAGTGCTTGAAGGAAGTGCAAGCATGTGAAGAAGAGGCAAAAAAATTAGTTTTTTATTGCACGAAGCGGTCAAATTCCACACAAAGAATAAAGGATGAAATTGACTCAATTGAATCATAGATAAGCAATGCATCAAGTGCCTATGATCCAACAAAGGATAGAGATTATTAGACCTAGTTTTCCATAGTAGATTTGCATGATAAATTATTTACCCTGAAGATCCAAAAGGAAGACATAATCAAGCGGCCTAAAATTTTAAGGGACTTGGTGAAAACAAAACATATACCTATCTCAAGTGGCCTTGTTAGGACTGATAAAATTTCAAAGCTAAATATTACTCAAAATACTCCAAAAGAAGGAGAGGAAACATTGGTGGAGCTTGAGTCTTAATATAGAATGCTTGAAACAACAAATAAAAGATGGGAAAAAGGTAAATATACTTGGAAAGCCATTCTACAAAAGCTTTAGGGATCAAAATCTTTGGGTTGACCATTTCTACTTTTATGTGTTTTTTAGTTTTTCAAGATTACAGAATCTTTTGTAATTATGTGGATGGATTAGGAGGCTTTGGTTAAATTCATAAGGGGGAGTTAGTACGTTTTTTCATTTAATTCAATTTTTATATGTGTGAAGGGGAGCATATGGATTATCATTACCAGTATACCCTTCACCATTGATGTCAAAGGGGGAGAGATACTTAAAGAGAAGTTTTGTGTTGGCACATGTTTCCATCAATGACAAAGGGGGAGATTGTTGAAAGAATGAAAAAGGTTGGTGTTAATGAGTTGTCATTAATGTCAAAATTACATGATGAATTTCAACATTGTATTAAGGATGATTACAAAAGATAATTTTTTCATGAGGGTTTGGTCCATACGTAGAAAATGTTAAGTATTTTTGCTAAGTGTCTACACTGGCATATTTAGTACATAGGGCTCTTTGGTATTTTAGATTGCATTTGTTTTCCCTTAGAGATTTATTCCTATGGTTATAATATATTTTCATGGTTGTTAGTAGTATCTTCATCTAGAATTTCTCTTGTTTTGGATAAGTGGTTTGAAAGATGCAAGTAACAGAAGATTGGCATATAAGGTTTTGACAGTTTTCTGTGTAATGGATATGACTTATCTAGTTCACACTCCTCCATAGATTTGGGTTAGACCTTGTGGTTTTGGGAAAATTTTATTAGGTGTCAAAGCATTGTATTTTCTATATGGTGTGACATTTTGAGGTCCACGAGTCCTATGGTGATGATTAGTTGGAGCATTTTTCTTTTAGGTCCTATGCATGGCTGACCTAATGCATGCAAAAGGTTGCAAAGATTAAATATATGTTGTGGATGCAAGAGGGAGCTATTATAGGTCCATGTCAACCTATATTATGATTCTCATGTGTTTTTTTGGTGCTAGAGAATTTTTATTTGAATTAGGTACCGACAAGGAAAATTTTGTATAATTTACAGCTACATCTAATTAGGTCGATCTATTTGATATTTGTGATGAGTTTGATGTATATACAAGGTTGTTTTGAGATTTTGGATATTGATTTTGAGTTTGTACATGATTTTAATACAAGTAGTGATGTGAAAATATGTAGAGTTGAGCAAATAAGTTGTGAAAGTTGAGAAGAGGTGTGCAAATGTAAGTAGAGTAGAGATCGATAATCCAAGTTGGATGAAACTTGTATTAAGTCAATTTTTTGAACTTCAAATGAATTGAATCCTACATATGGTAGATTCATTTTTTTTCAATTCAAATATTGGCTATGTATCCACAAAACTTCTTTCCTTTCATCTTCTTATGCATGTATATTCCAAAAGCTTGTTTTTCTTTCTCAATTTACTCCTCATCAAAGGTATCAACTATATATATCCTTTGTTTCTTTGTGCTATTGCCTCTTCTTCTCAGGATCAATGGATTTCCTTCATCCTCTTCTTCTTTACATAATATGCTCAAGTTTTTCTCTCTTACAACTTTCTCTTTTCTTCTTTTTGATGTAATGGCAGTTGTGGTGGCTATTAGTTCTGTTGGTAGTGGATGTTGATCTAGAGGGCTTTTGGATATTGGGGGGAGTGGCAGAAGCAGTTCTTCTAGATCCTATAGGTTTGGTGGACCCACCTACTATGTTTGTCTCTCCCTCTACTTTTGATTTTTCCTCCTATGCCTGTTCTTCTGTAAACCCCTTATACTTGGCATAATTATTCACCATCTTTTCCACCTTCCTTTTTATCTCTAGCTTCTTTAGCTCCATATGCACTTCCATATATTTCTCTTTATATGTGGCATATCTTTCTTGAGTAGTGTCTTTAGGGCTCTTCAACAATATATCAACATAACTATTAACTTCTTCTTCATTAGTTTCACAACCAAGTGGTAGAATCTAGACAATTCTAGGTTCCATAGCTTCAATAATGCATTCATCAATTCTAACCAAAAATGTGATATCCTTCTCATATTTATTTACCATTGACTTAGGGATCCTCTTCTTTTCATGAATTCTCTTCTAAAACACTACAAAGAATGTAGTAAGTGCTTCATCTTGTGCTTTCATGTCACCAATGTGTAGGTATTCAAAGATTTTTTGGGCTATAGGTCTATTCTTAGCCCATATAACATTGTTTCTTCCTAGAAGCTCCTTCAAAAATTAAAATAGCAAACACACAATAAAGGAACATAACCTAAAGGAATATTTCTTCTCTTTGTTTTGATTCAATTTCTCAAAAAAATTGTTGCCTAAGCAACTCACCCAAGTCATAACCTTTTCCTTTCTCCACCATATCATAGGCCACATTGATTGTGGTGGCTAACACAAAATTCTCTCTTTGTGTAGTATATCTTATAACCTAGGACCATGGTTTCATATCTCACTACAAGGTTTTAGATAGTATTTACAGTGAGATCTCTTTGATAGAATATGGCTCTATTCAATTCCATCACATACTTTTTCTTGGAAGAATTCAGTACTAGTATAGGTCCAGAGGCACAAAGTCTAGTAACCTCCCTTAGATCTTCCTTAGTTATTAAACTAGGTATTTTGGTCCATATGAACTTGTCATGCAATCTACTCAATGCCATTCTCATAAACTTAGTTTCATCATTATAATAGAAACTTGGAAACCATTTCTAGATGTCTAGTTTCCTCTTCACTATGTTTTCATACTCTAGCTCAATTTGGAAATTGTCTCCAAATAATTTGTTTTTCCAAAGGTTAGTAAATCTTGACGTGGTTATATTCCTCCAATTTCCCATGGATATAAGCCCTAATATCCTCTATAGGAAGAACCCTATATTTATTTGTATTATTTAAATTTCGATGGTGTCATGTCACAAATTAGGATCCACCAGTTGGTGGCATCCCTATTGGAGGTGACTGGATGAAAAATCACCTCAAGTAGATGTAGGTATCCCACTTTGGAATCTATGACATATGATAGATTCTATGATGTGTCATAAGGTATTTTCAAATGCATGGAGAAAGTTGGCACCCAAGATGGGTTATGATAGGATGTAAGAGAAATGACTATTTTTAGTTGGTTATGAGGTATTCTCTTATGATTCCTATGATAGATTCTATGCCATATTTATGACATATTCTATTACAATTGTAAGGAATCTATCATAAGCTATTTTTAGCATATTCTAGGTTCCCAAGCTTGGAAGAAAAATATTTTCATGTTTGACCATTGTAAGAGGTGTAAGGGAATGTTGCACATGAGTCCAAATGCATGTCCAATGTATTGGATTTTGTGCCATATGGATTTGGATTCCCCTCACCTTCTAGATGCTTCTTGAAGATTGTATCTCTGTATAAAATGAGTTCTTTGCATTGTAGAATGCATAGTTTGTTTGTGGGTAATGAAGTGCTACCAGGTTAACTCCAAAATAGGTGTTCGTGTTGAAGCACTTGGTGATATCTTGTATTCATTATTTGAAGTAATAGACAAAGTACTATGCTTTTGAAGGGTGGGGTTTTTTACCCAAAATATTTTTCCCCATGTATATCTATTGTTATTGTATTAGTGTACTTCTTGTTATATTTCTATTATTCTCTATGTGTATCTCACATTGTAATAGAATAAGGTGTTAAAAAAATTGTAACTCTCCTCTACTTAGATTAGTGTAGGAAGTTGTTTCTGCTCACTCAGCTTCCTTTCATTTGGTATTAGAGCCTAGCCAACCTTGGTTCCTTTGTTGGGTTAGAAGGGTTTTTTGAGATAATCTTTTTTTCAATGGGATTTTTGCAGAAGCGTGTGTTTCATTACCTTGTTATAGGAAAGAGATGGCAGGAACATCTAGGAGGATTGAGATGAAAAAGTTTAACAATAGTAATTTTGAGTTGTGGAAGCTCAAAATGGAAGACATTCTCATAGACTGTGACCTATGGGATGCTATTTCTAGAACCAAATCATCAGGAATGAAAAAAGAAGATTGGGATCTCATAGATAGGAAAGCCAAGGGTCTTACTAGCCTTTTTTGGCTGATTTTGTCCTCCTCAATATCCATGAAGAGAAAATTTCTACTTCTCTATGTAAGAAGCTTGGTGATGTCTATCAGGATAAATCCCTGGTAAACAATCTTTTCTTGAGAAAGAAGATGTATTCTCTAAAAATGGAAGATGGAGGGTCCATATTAGATCATCTAAACACATTTAACATGTTGGTTACACAACTGGGTTCCATTGGAGACAAGATTAATGAACAAGACCATTGCATGCTCCTTTTGTGTTCATTTCCAAACTCCTAGGATCACCTGGTAATGTCTATTGGAAGCACTACTTCCACCTTTAAGATGGATGAGGTTGTTGCCTCATTATTATTTGAAGAGATGCAAAGGAAGTTCTCTAAGATGGCCAAGGATGCCCTTGGAATTTTTGGTAGACCAAAAGAGAGAAGAAAAAATAAAGACAAGAAACCTAAGTCAAAGTCTCTGAGGAGATCTAAGTCTCTTGGTAAGAAGTCCAAGGAAATTTTTTGGAATTATGGTGAAGTTGGTCACATTCGAAAAGATTGCAAGAAGAAGAAGAAGAATAAAAGCAAGTCTTTCTCTAATTCTAAATCTAAAAAATCATCCCAAGGTGATGGAGAAGCATTTATTGTAGACTTGGTATCCCATGCATTGAATGATGTTTAGTTGATAGACTTAGGTGCATCCTTTCACATGAATTCTCATAGATATTGGTTCTTGAACTATGAGGAGTACAATGGTGGAGAGGTATACCTGGGTGATGTCTCTCATCTAAAACTTGTTGTCCATGGAAGAGTCAAAATCAGATATCCTAATGGAAGATTGAAGGGGATTAATGGTGTCTTGCATATCCTGGGTTTGGCATGAAACCTACTTTTCTATAAGTAAATTGAATGAGTTGGGAGTGCAAGTTGCTTTCTCTAGTGGAGGATGCAAGATGACTAGAGGAGCTATGGTGTTGGCTAAGGGAGTTTGTATTGGCACTCTATTTTAGTTAGATGCATGCAATGTACAATGCAAAAGTTCTTCTGATGTACTAAAGAATAAATTTTTGGATTCTTCATCCTTACCATCAGAATGTGTAAAGAAAAAGCATGTTGCAGCTACTTCTTATGGTCATGTATTTTGGGTACCTAAGGGTCCTCATTCCATGGAAATGAAGCTTCCTATAGAGAAGACAATGTTATGGAACCAACAACTTGGTCACAGTGGTGAAAAGGTTCTTAGAACCCTAAAAAATTAAGAGCCTTGTTGAAGGCCTTGATGATTATAATCTTGATTTTGACTTTTACAAATATTATGTATATGGAAAAAAACACTGTGTTTCCTTTTATTCTAGTTCTCATAAGTCTTCTAGGGTTTTGGAATATGTTCACTTAGATGTTTTTGGTCTTGTAAATGTTCCTTTGTTATCAAAATCTATATATTTTGTTTCTTTCATAGATGATTATAGTAGAAGGACATTTGTTTATTTTCTCAGAAGTAAAGCTGAAATCTTTAGTTGGTTTAAGGAGTTTAAGGCCTTGGTTGAAAATTATACTAGAAGAAAGATTAAGTGTTGAGGATTGATAATGGTGGTGAGTTTTGTTCCGTAGAGTTTGAAATTTTTTGTAAAGAGCACGCAATTTAGAGACATAAACTACTCCCTACAGTCCACAACAAAATTGAGTTCTAGAGAGGATGAATAGAACGTTGATGGAGAGGCTAGGAGTATGTTGAGTGGTGCTATCCTTGAGAAATTTTTTTTGGTTGAAATAGTAGCCATTGCATGTTATTTGATCAATATATCTCCTACACCAATGCTTGTTGGTAAGAAACCCATGGAGGCATGGTTTGGTAAAAATCCTTTGATGAGACATCTCAGAGTATTCGGTTGTGAAGCTTATGCTCATGTTCTGATTGAGAAGAGGTCAAAGATGGAGAACAAGGCTATTAAGTGTATATTTATTGGCTATGGTGTTTATGTAAAAGGGCACAAGCTTTGGGATCTAGAAGCTCAGAAGGTTCTCTATAGCAGAAGTGTGATTTTCAGAAAGATGAAACCTTTCTCTATTGCACTACAACCAAAAAAAGAAGAGAAATAGAAGAAGGAAGTGGTTTAGATTCCACCTACTCCAAAGAAAGAAGAACCAAGTACTCTTGTTGGACCTAATGATGAGGAGAGCTCAAGAAGCTCTAAAATTTCTGAAGAAGAAGGAGAAAATCAACCTCAACCTTTGAGGAGATCTACAAGAATTAGGTGGCAACTCAAAAGATTTTATTATTCATTATTGGATTCCAATTGTATATTTTCCTTGATTATTAATACTTATGAGCCTAGTACTATTAGAGAGGCATTGTGTTTGAATGATTCAGATTCTTAGATGCAAGCCATGGATGAGGAGATGTCTTCATTAAAGAAAAATAAGACTTAGGATTTGGTAATTTTACTTGTTGGATGTAAACCTATTGGTTGTAAATAGGTTTTCAAGAAAAAGTGTGGTGTTGATGGTAGTGTTGAGAAGTATAAGGAACGGCTGGTCACTAAGGGGTTTTCAGTACAGTTTGAGATGAAAGACCTAGGTGCAGCTAGGTACATTCTGGGAATGGAAATCAATAGATACAAAGCTAACAAAAAGATTTGATTAAGCCAGAGAAAGTATGTGAACTCTATGTTGGAGAGATTAAACATGGTAGATTAAAGACAATTAGTTTCTCCTATGATGCAAGGGACAAAGCTTTCTATGAATGATTGTCCAAAATATCCTATTGAGATGGAGGACATGACCAAAGTACCATATGTAGGTGCAATTGGAAGTTTGATATATGCAATGGTGTGTATGAGACTAGAAATTTACCAGGAAATTGGAGTCCTTAGCCATTTTATGGCTAATCCTAGATGGGTGCATTAGGATGTGGTTATGAGTGTTCAAATATTTATGAGGTACTTCTGAGTATGCCTTTTGTTTTCATGGTTATCCTACTGGACCTCAAAATTTTGTGAGCATTCAAGGATATGTGGATTCATATTGGGTAGGTGACATTGACAACAAAAGATCCACTAGTGGTTATGTGTTTATGATGTTTGGTGGTGCTATCAGTTGGATGAGTAAGCAAAAGACTGTAGTCGTGTTATCCACAATAGAGGAAGAGTATATGGTAGCCTCTCATGCCTATAAGGAATCTATTTGGCCTAAGATATTTTATTTTGATATTGGCTTAGATACAAGACAAATTACTATTTGTTGTGATAGTCAAAGTGCAATTTGTTTAGCAAAATATCCTACCCTCCATGCTAGAAAAAAGCACATCGATGTTTAGTATCATTTTGTTCGAGATATGGTAGAAGATGGAAAGGTGAACTTGGAAAATGTTGAAACTTTGGTGAATGATATATATTCACTAAGAAAACCAATGAGCACGAAGAAATTCAGATGGTGTTCCAATTCGATGGGCCTTGGGGCCCTGATTAGATGATTCTATATGAATCTTGGTAGGTCTTCAACAAGTGGGAGAATGTTGGGATTAAGGTGTCTCAACCTTAGAGTCCTAGCATTGATTTAATTGATGTAATTAGTATATTTATTTGTATTATTTAAATTCCTATGGTGTCATGTCACAAATTGGGACCCATTGCCTAGGTGGCATCCCCATTGGAGGTGACTGGATGACAAATCATCATCCCAAGTGGACATAAGCATCCTACTTTGGAATCTATGACATATGATAGATTCTATTACACATCATAAGGCCTATTTGAATGCATGGAGAAATTTGAAACCCAAGATGGGTTATGACAAGATGTAAGAGAATCATCTATTTTTAGTTAGTTATGACATATTCTCTTACGGTTCCTACGACAGATTCTATGGAAGATTTATGACATATTCTATGAAAGTTGTAAGGCATCTGTCATAAGCTATTTTTAGCATATTCTAGGTTCCCAAGCTTGGAAGAAGAATATTTGCATGTTTGACCATTGTAACAGGTGTAAGGGAATGTTGTACATGTGTCCAAATGCATGTCTAAGGCATTGGATTTTGTACCATATGGATTTGGATGCCTCTCACCTTCTAGATGCTTGTTGAAGCTTGCACCTTTCTATAAAACGAGTTCCTTGCATTGTAGAATGCATAGTTTGTTTGTAGATAACAAAGTGTTGTCGGTTTAACTCCACAATAGGTGTTCATGTTGAAGCACTTGTTGAAGAAGCTTTGTACTTGGTGATATCTTTTATTCATTATTTGAAGTAATAGAGAAAGTATTGTTCTTTTGGAGGGAGGTGAAATCACAATACTGTGTCTCACTTTTTGCCGAAGGTGGACATTTACATCAATATTTTTAACTGAATCTTCATCTTTATATATATATATTTCTTAAATAGAAATAAATCATGAATCTTTTAACATATCCTTTAATAATTAGTTTTAAACATAAAACAACATTTCCAGAAAGTGATGTTTGTGTCGTACAACATAATTTTTTTCTATAAAGGATAAAATTATAATTTTTGGAATATAGATTCTCAACATAAATATCTATGGAATGGATATTTTTTCATAATTTTTTGTTATGCATATTTTTTTTAATTAATTTTTGAAGTCACTATAACTATATTTTGGACATTTGTGTGTGACGCACAACCTAACTTGTTGTGTATATGGAAATCCATTTTTTATTTTTTTAGTGAAACAAGGACATCAATACCTAGGGAAAGGGTATTTTAAAAAAAAAATTAACTATGGTTTACTATTTTTCCACCTCTGTAAACGAAGAGCTTGATGTTTGGAGAAAAACCTATGTTCAATAAAAATTGAAAATTAAATACAAGATAAAATCAAAACATATCAAACTATACTTGTTGGAAAGATCATTTTGAGGGTTACAATCTTCCAAAAGATAATTTATAAATGACATTATTTAATCCCTCAAAAGGTAAAGTAAATGTGTTTTTTTGCTGCCATTTTGATAGGTGTGAAGGAGACTCCATTTTGGGTATGATTTAATACTAGAGGGGTTTTATCCAAGGGGGTTTGATCTAAAGGGGTCTTATCTATCATGTTTAATTGAAACCCTTTACATGGAACCTCTCAAGGATAAAATCATTAGTTTTTCTAAAAAAAAAAATTCAGGCAAAAATCAACATGTCCCAAAAGTGAGACACACTATTGTGGTGGCACGCAAGGTTCTGTATTTTACCTGAAAGGGTTTTCCCCCATGTATATCTATTTTTATTACATTTGTGTTCTTGTTGTTCTATTTCCATTATTCCTTGTGTATCTCATATTGTAACAACATAAGGTGTTATTTTTTTTTTTGTAACTCTCCTATGCTTAGATTAGTGTAGAAAGTTGTTTCTACTCACTTGGCTTACTTTTAGGAGATAAGCCCTAATATCCTCTATAGGTAGAACTCTATATTGAATGCTTAAAAAGGATTTGAGCAGGTCATTCTCAAACACTTTCATGAGGGATTTCTTAAACTTTGGTCGAGGCTTCTCACTAACATTCACTATAGTAAGTGTTTCCATCTCTTTTTGAATTCAAATGTTTGAAAAAGAATCTATTTCAACTTTATGGAACATGGAAAAATAATAAGTAATTTTTTCTTGCTTAGCTAGAACTAGGGTATCGATGCTTTGCTTCACAAATCACCTCTTAAATTTTCTCCAACATGCTAGGCTTGCTCAGAATGCTTAAAATTTAATTAATTATACTAAGTCTAGATACTTATAACCCTTCGATCTACTCTAATTTTCATTCAATGCGCCAAACAATAAAGCTGGTAAAACCATTCTCTATGCAACAATAAACCCTAAATCACTATACAAATCTTCGTAATTGCATATTTTCTTCTAATGTCTTCACTAAAAGATCATCATTATTCACCTCTATCACATATCTTCATGGCCAACCATGGCACCTTATATCGGTCGGTGGTTGCTTGATTATCTATTATTGCTCCCCCTAAGCCAATGCTTAGGTTCAATTCTTGAAGGAGATGTTTGTGCTAGATGAGGGAACATATTCATTTGTAGTCTCTGATTCTTCCTCGTTCTTAGTTTCCTCTTTCTTTCTCTAGATATTTTTTGTGTTTCCTTCTTTACTTCAACTGGATCAATATTTTTAACTAGTCCATTTCTCTTTGTCAAATTATCCTTCCTCGTGTTTCTACTTTTGCGAAACTTAGCAATATGTTTAGGTCTATTGCAATTGTGACATACAACATTATTTTGATAAACATTCCTTCCATTCTGCATTGATTATCCTTATGTCCAAATCCATAGCATGTATAATGGTGACCATTGAAAGATTGAATCATTATACCATTGTTACATATTTTTCTTCTACATTCCATTGCTCTATGTCCAAAATTATTGCAAAAATAAAAAAATACCATTGAATGATGGGTACCTTTGAGCATTTGGTTGTTTGACCAAGGGTCTTCTAGAATTGTTTCTTTGATTTTGGATCTTTCCATTATTCCTCTTATCTTCAATCTTCTCTAGTTCATTGATCTTCTTTGTATTAGATGTCTGATTTGATTTTGAGCTTCACCTTATTCAAGTCCTAAACCACCTTTTTCTTTGGATGCTTTCTGCCCTACAATCAACTCATAAAGCATTGTAGAACTTGTCCTGAATTTATCTTAATGGCTTCTTGCTTTCTCTAGATCTGATCTTAGATTTACCACTTCTTGTTCAAGCCTCATGCATTCATCAAATTTTCTTTTCACCAGTGCATTAAGACATTCTACAATTATTTTATTTTCTTACACTTGTACTTTCAATCCAATGATGTCTTCAATTGCTTGCTTCAATTTTTCATTAGCCTCCTTATGCCTTTCTCTGAACTTCTTTATTTTCTCTCTCAATTTTTTGATGCATTCATTTTCTTCTGTAATATTTTCCTTTAGATTTTTTTTTTCACCTTCAAATTTGTTAAGATCTTCAAGAGCAACTTTGATTTCTCCATCTTTTTCAAGCATCCAATCTTCTTCTATGTATTCAATTTCAGGAATCTAATATGAAGGAACATGAAACTTTCTATCAACCATGTGTTCAATCTCCAAGATATTCCCAAAGTGGTCAAACTCCTTCTAGGGATCCAAGCTTTGATACCAATTGTTGAACACTTATAATACTGAGAGGGGAGTTGAATCAGTATTATTTTAAACCATTCAAGCATTATCCATCTAATTAAAAAAATATATTTAATTGTTATAAGTAATGAAAGCATGAAAACATCCACAACATCATATAAAACATGAACACAAGGATTTTTATGTGGAAAACCCAAAATGGGAAAAACCACGGTGAGGATTAGATCACAATGTATTATAACTAGTTATATTATATTATAGAAAGGCTCAATTCTAGGTGGAATCATTATCCAAGTGGGCTCATTGCCCATAGAGAAAATAAAGAGAGAAAGAAGGTTTGTGGCTACATAGCCAAGATTTGAACTAATACAAAATACATCTACCATATGCAAGATTCAATTCCTTTGAAGCTCAAAACAATGACTTAATACACTTCATCCATCTCAAATTATAGATCTCCACCTTGCTTTACATTCACACACCTCTTCTCAACTTTCATAACTTATTTTCTCAACTACGCATATTTTTTCATCACTGCTTGTATTCAGATCATGTAAACACTCAAAATCAATATCCACAATCTCAAAACAACCTTGTATATATATCAAACTCATCATAAGTTCATCAATTAGGTTGGCCTAATTAGATATAGCCCTAAAATATATAAAACATGCCTTGTTGGCACCTAATTCAAATAAAAATGCCTTTGCATCCAAAATAACACATGCAAAGCATAATATAGGTCAACATGGACCTATAATAGCTCCCTCTTCCATTCACAACATATATTTAATCTTCACAACTCTTTACATACATTAGGTCAGCTAGACATAGGACCTAAAAGGAAAATACTCCAATTGATCATCACCATAGGAAATGTGGACCTAAAAATGGCATGCGCTCTAGAAAATACAATGCTTTGACACCTATTAAAATTTTCCCAAAACCACAAGGTCTAACCCAAATCCACGGAGGGGTGTAGAATAGATAAGTCATATCCATTACATAAAAAATTGTCCAAACCTTATATGCCAATCTTTTGTTACTTATGTCTTTCAAACCACTTATCCAAAACAAGTGAATTATGAATGAAGATACTATTGAAAACCATGAACAACATATTAGAACCATATAAGTAAATCTCTAAGGGAAAACAGATAAAAATACCATAGGGCCCTATGTACTGAATTTGTTAGTGTAGACACTTAGCAAAAATACTTAACTCTTTATGTGTGCAGATCAAGCCCTTTTGCAAATTCTCTTTTGCAATCATCCTTAACACAATGTTGTCAGTCATCAAGTAATGTTTACATCAATGACAACCTTATTTATTCTTTCAACAACAACATCAAAACCACCCTCTTTTATGTTAGAATCACCTGCATCCTCATCCAAAATTGTATCAGCAAATGAGTAAGCTACTCTAGTCATGGCTAGGGTTTGAGTCACAACCTCTCTCGATGGCATGGAGGATAAATCATCTCCATTAACCCATTCATGGAACCAATCAATCATCACAAGTGGGATAGCATCAAAAATTCCATATATTGTGCATGAATTACCATCCTCCTCATTTGAATCTACATCATTGGAGGTGTTAGTTGCTCCTATCATATCTAGGATTTATACCATTGTAGCTCTTGACATCATTGTGTTAAGTATAGTAATATTTTTCCAAATCCAACAACTCAATACTCATAGATTATGGTTAGCTTAATAGCAATGGGATGGATAATGATTATGTGCACAAATAATTGACATATAGAGTGATTGGGTGACTTTTGGACTTCTTTATTTCTCTTTCCCCTCTCCACTCTCTATTGTTTAGTAATACACAAGCCTAGTGGGTAGACCTACCCCAATGCCATGACTTTCTTCATTGGGTACAACATTTTCCTTTCTTTGACCTCGATTAGGGTATCATTGGTTGAAATAAAAGTATATTCTTCAAATATTTGAAAGAATCTCTTATTCAATGTAAATAATTTTTTTGGTTATGATAAAAAGGTTATGCTTCTAAAGTAAACCATGTAGTTGCAACATCTAATTTTCAACCTTTTTAATGTGTATTTACATATGTGGATTCAATTGTATAAGAATTTACCAATAAAGATATGGATATAGAAAAAATTAAGACCTTAAATTACTTGTAGTTGATATTTGGAAGAAAAAATAACTCTTGAAGTTATGTGGACAAACATTGATTATATAGATGGTTTCAAGAATTTCACTCTAGACATCATGAATTTCCTTGAGAAATAAAAGAGAGAAATTATTGAAGGAATTCATGCTAATGGGTAGAGTTATGTTCTCATAATTGATACAAATAATGTTAAATCTTATTTTTCAGCATGAGTCAACCCAATGTTGTACTAAAATTATTTGTATAGTTTAGTCCTAAATATGTTCAAAACTTAGAAGTGACAGTGTTACATGATAATAATGCCCATATAATTTGCTTAATGATTAATCTATGTAGGAATAAGCATAAATAAAACATACAAAAATTTTAGAGAGGAATACAAGATGAATTTTTTGTGAAAAGAGCAAGTTCTCCTTACATCTCACAACTATAGCTAGGTCCAGTACAATTTCCAAGTTTTCTTAGCCCATACGTCCTGTCTCTCTAGGAAAATTATATCTTTTAATTTCATAATATGATTCTATTTGGTGAACTTTGGCTTGATATGAATGAGGGTACAAGCTTGTCCTTTCCAAAGATGGGGATTTCCAAAGAAAATATGGATAGCTAGATTGTTGTTTGATTTTTAGTAATGCCAATACTACCATTTGGGATGATGATCCCCTATACAAAATTAATGCTTCTAGAATTTAGAGAAATTTGGTTAATGAAACCATGCTAGCCAGTGCAGTTCACTATAACGATATATTGGAGTACAATGCACATAATCTGTATGGGCTCATAGAGGTCATTGTAACCAACAAGGCTCTAAAATTAATATTGAATTAGAAGCCATTTATATTGACTCACTCTACCTATGTTGGATTTGGAAAATCTATTGTACATTGTACTATAGACAATGTTGCAACATGGGATGACCTTTAGTACTCCATACCTACAATATTAAGTTTTGGATTGTTTGGAGTTCCTATGGTTGGTGTTAATATTTGCATGGTTTTACACAAGGCACAACATAAGAGATCTATAATATGTGGATTCAAATAGGTTCATTTTATCCTTTTGTCCAAGATCATTTAGAAAAGGGTACATTTTGGTAAGATCTCTACTTATTGAATTCCATCATAGATTTTGTAAGGGATGAATTAGATTTGAGGTATCATCTTCTTCCATATATATAAACATTGTTGTTTGAAGTCCATACCAAGGATATCCAATTGCAAGGCCTCTATTTTTCACATTCCCTAATGATACTAAAAAATTCAAGATCAACACAATATATTTATTTGGGAAAGGAATTCTTGTGTCCCCTATTTTGAAGGAAGGGGAAAGGACTATGGATGCTTATTTTTCAAAGGGAACATGGTAAAATATATTCAATGTTTTAGATTCAATAACAATGGAGAGCGATGCATATGTAAAACTTTAGGCTCCTTTGGATATTATCAATTTTTACATATATGAAGGGACATTAAGAGAAGACAAAAAGGGTCTATTTAAATATCAATAAAGTGATTTATGAATGGGTCAACTAAATTAAAATATCAATGCACATATATAGATTGATATAATCAATAATGTTTTCTCTTCCCATCTCCTTATTCCTTCACTATCCATTCCATGCATATAGTTGGGATTCTCAAATAATGAAGGGTTATATGTCATCTTGATTGGGAGTGCCTTACATAGGCAGATATTACTCATGCGTGAACTCTGTATCAAGAATGACATGTCTTCTAATGAAAATTACATATTTTACAAGTATAAATAGAGCATTGCAAATTGTGGTAAGGATGGAATCAAAGACTTTCTTAAACTAAATATCATAGGTTAAGGAAAGGATTTTCAAATTTAAAATTAGAGTCAGATTTAATTTAAAAGGTAATTTTGATACATACCCTAATTAGATCTATATAATAGCTTTATATTGAACTATTTTTGGATATGATTGATGGTATTTAGGTGTCACCTCTATTTAGTCAAGGAAACCTTTGTCTCAATTAGAATAAGTTAACTCGCCTCTTAATTGAGAGTTATTGATACTTAACTTATAGCTCTTGGACTTTTCATCTCCTTGATTTGTGAATCTACGAGGTCTATACATGTCTCTGATTGTTTAGATTACAAATCAATACATACTAATGTGAGTAATTTTCTTAGCATTTACTTTTTTTAATATGAAACTAACTCTATTAATTTATTTTGATTTTGAAAGCATCTATACTAATAGTTTCTATCCCTTGCACTATTTTTTTTGTTATCTTTTATTTTAGAGATTCTAACATGGTATAAAATCATTAGTGCTAGTGTAGACATGTTGGTTTCTATCTTTTGATAGATTAGGGGTCAATCACTTTGCATATGTATTTTTCAATAAAGCGTGGCATGATCTTCTCTTGTATCCTTCGATAATCTAAAGAATCTAAATGGTTTTCCAAAAAAAGAGTGATTTTGCACATGCATTTTCTAGATTATGGGTGTTTACAAGTTTTTGGTAATTTTCAAAAAAAATTAAGCTATTACATAGTGTTCAAGGGGCTTGATAATGTCACGATTATCTTTTATTTCATGTAAATTAGACTCCATGAAGCTAGCTTGTAAAAGAAATTTTATTCTTGGCATCAAATAAACTACTCATTTTTGGGGAATTTTTATGTTAAATGGACCCTATTTCACACTATGTTCTTATCTTCTTGTAAATAAGAGTTTCATATTCCACAATGTTGTTAGTGCATAAGAAATTTAGATGATAAGAGAAGTTGTTATTTATGCATTTTGGAAAATTGTATATGTAGTAGACATTTGATTCACTAAAATGTGAGATGGTGAAATGGTATCTAAGGCTAATGACCTAACCTAAATCACACACTCCACCATCAACATTTGGGGAAACAAAAGTAACCAAGAGAAACTATTTCACACTAAGAGTATGTATGCATGAACTGTATTATTATATTAATATATTAATATCAATATTAATATATAATATTGTAAATTTATGATACTAATATATATAATATATATTAATATTTACAATAATATTAATATATATATATATATATATATATATATATTAATATTATAATACATAACAATATAATAATAATAAAGGATGGCTCACGAAGGAGGAGGTGAGAAAATGAGTTGTTTCAGGAGTTTGAAATTCTCTAATGAAGATGGTGAGGATGGATCAGATCCTGACTTTGAGGATGATGCTAAGGGTTGGGCGCTGGTGGCTGGGTTGCAACTAGCTGAGGTTTGGGCACTGGGGGTTGGGCTGCGGCTGGTTGTGGTTTGGGCACTGGTAATTGGGTTGTGACTATTTCTGGTTGTTGTGTGCTGGGAGAGGATGTGTCTTGTGAGGCTTTGGTCCTTTATATGATGTGTCTAAGGTTTATGGATTTCTTTGGACTCTAACCACCCTATTAGAGGTGTGGTTGTGCTTTCTAGTTTGGCCTTCACCCTGTTTCTTCAGTACAAGGGTTCCTCTTACCTTTCTTGGCTTGCTCTACTTGGCTAGGATCCTAACATTGTGGATGATGCTGAGGGTTGGGCACTAGTGGCTAGGCTATGGCTAGGTTATGTTTGGTTGTGGTTTCAGCACTGGGGGCTAGGTTGCAGCTAGCTATGGTTTGAGCACTAGCAACTAGGTTGCAGTCATTTCTAGCTGTTGTGTTTTGGGAGTGAGTGTGTCTTGTGAAGCTTTGGTTCTTTACAGGATGTGGCTCAGGGTTATGGCTTACTTTGGGCTTTGATTGGTGTGTTAGAGGCGTGGTTGTGCTTTCTGGTTTGGCCTTCAGCTTATTTCTTCCATGCCTGGGTTCCTCTTGCATTACTTGGCTCACTCTACTTTCTTTTGTTTTGGTGCTATCTTCTGGCTGCCCTTGTTCTTGGTCCTCAATGGTGGAGGTATTTGGTTTGCCTCTGGTGGAGTGGTTTATGGATAGTTATTGGCATGTTTTAGACCCTGACAGGAATGTAGGGTTGGAAGTTGCTCTTCATTGTATTGCCTGCTACCCACTCTCTTTGTTGGGAGCCTTTCCTCACCTTTCCTTGTTTCTTTTTGGTACTTTTGGCTCTTTTTCAGCGCTTGTTTTGCTAGGTAGTGTGGTTTCTCTTCTTTGGGTCCTACTTCATAGTAGTGATGTTTCTCTTTTTAGTCCTTATGGGGAGTGTTTCTCCTGGTGTTGACTACTTTGGGTGACCTTGGTGGAGTGGCTCTCAACCCTCCTCATTCTTTTACTTTTTCTATTTCTTGGAAGGCTATTGTGGTTGGTGGATGTGGCTAATGCCATGGTGCTACTGGGTGGTTTTCTCTTAGTTTGCTAGTCTCTTTTGCTGAGCTCCATGCTCTGCCCCTTTTAGGTCCTAAAGTTTGTTTTTATGATGCGGATGTGCTTATTCTGACTATTGTTCTCCTTCAAATGTTCTATCTTTTGGCTTAGATGTTTCTTCCTTCGTGCCTACTAGTTTTGGAGAGCTCTACATTTTCTTCTTTGCTCCAGTTGACTGACTTACCAAAGGATGCTATGGTGTTATTTTCTATGGGTATAGTTGCTTCCCTTTAGTTTTTTTAGCTATGGTCTTCTTTGGAGGTGGAGACTGCTCCTTCAGAGGTGGATCCCTCTTCTTTTGAGGTGGAGAGGTGGGTTGGGATTCTGGTGGGAAGTTCTATTTTGTATGGTTTTGGAACTCATTTCATCCTCTCCTATAGAGGGGATCCCATTCCTATTGAGGTGGAGGTTGGGTTGGTGTTGTTGATCGACTAGTGTGGTGTGGTTGTTGTGGCTCTTTAGTATTTTACATTGATTCCCAACTCTCCTATTAAGGTGGGGAGTTTGGTTTTGTTGGTTGGTGTTGATAAGTGTTGTACTACAGTCTGGCTAATATAGGTTGATGGTTACCTAGATGTTTCAGGAACTACGTTGCTAGTTGGTGTTGATAAGTGTTGTGTTGTAGTTTGGGTGTTTCAACCTGATGGTTAACTAGCCATTTTAGGTAGTTCCTAGATGCAAGTTCCCATATAATTGGTTGTTTTGGGTTTAAGGTTCTTGTTAAAACCTTGTCTATTTTGCGCAGATTTGTGTACTTATGTTGGTTTTTGTTAATTTGCTTTTGGTTCATTGTTGGTTGTCCTTGTTATTTGATTTTGCAGCTTGGTCTCTTTGTGTGGGTTTCAAGTCCCCATCAAAACTGCTTGTTAATGGTTTTTGGTTCATTCAAAACCTATTTTTCCCCCTTAATCAAAACAATATAATAATATTTTATTATTATATGATATATAATATGTAATATATAATATTTAATATATAATATATTATTATATAATAGATAATATCTATTATTATATTTAATATATAATTATTATAATAATTATTATATATTATAATAATTATAATAAATGCCTCGATCTCTAAAAAATTATGTCTATAATGGATATCCATTTATTGCAAGAAATGGATATTCATTTTAGGTAGAATAATGATTATCAATTTTTTATTTAAGCAGATGTAACATGTCCATTGTTCTAAACAATAACTTTCCCAAGTTTTAACCTTAAGTAAATAGATTAAGCATCCAATCATTATAAGGAAAAAAAAAATTCATGTCAAAACTATAAAGATAGCATGCACATTTGAAATAAATATCTTTCCAAAATTTTCCATTGCATTATATCAAAGTATTGCAACTTTACATAGTATTGATTACATAGTACATGATAACATGCAATCATTTCTCTTTTACAATCTTTCCATAGATATCGATACAAAATACATAAACAAGGCTTCACATAGCTTATTCGCAATAGATGTACAAATGTTCCAGGTGCCCTCCATCAAATCTTGGTCACCTACTAATGAGGAGAAGCATCACTCAAGCACTTTCCCACCAACCTTGGACTAACTATAGTCCCTGATACATCTACCTAACTAATAGATGGCCCTACCCTTCAACGAAGTTTGGTAACCTCATAATAAATATTGACCTTTCTTAAGTTTGTTGTTGTGTCCTACATATCTAGATTTGTCACACAGTGGCTACAACCTATATATATGGCATTCCTCTACCTAGTATGTAAACTTGGATCACAGTGGAAACTTACACTACTTTGGCTAAAGTATTCATAACCCAGCCACATACTTCACCCACCTTAAGGTAGCTCAATTTGTATTGACCATCCATAATTTATGCATAAGATATCTCCTTCACTGGATTATCCTAACCCCGTGAATAACCTATTACCTCTATGTTTAACTAGCACATCTACCAAGTAAATCATAGTAACTCTAAGACTCAACTAGTTTAAACATTAGCTATGAAAGCTATATCTCCAATATAGTATTTATTCCTTCTATATCCATCCATTCCTTATTATGGAATATGTACAAACAATTCAAGAATTATAGATATTTATAATAAGTAAAAAAACAAATCTTTCCCTTTCACTTAAGAATAACATAATATTTTCCTATAAATAGATGATATAATCCTCTAATCAAAAAAATCAATGACTCACAATCTTTCCAAACTTAAAAAGTATAATAGAATATAAATCAACATGACTATTTATATAATGCTCCAATTGATTGATCTAGATTCCTTTCTCATCCCTCTCTTAATCAATAAGCAACTCCCAAATAACTTTCTTCCACTTTTCCAAAGACCCCCCTCTAAAAATCCTCTCTCAAATCTCTCAAAAACTCTCTCACAACTTATGAAATCAAAATATAATAACTCAAAAATTCATAGTAAGAATGTAGATATGCATCCCTATTTAGGTAGAGAGCACCTCTATTTATACACAAAGATAAAAAACTAAAGGCTAGAAATAGGCAAAGAATGACAATTCTCAGCTTAAGAGGTTTGACTCAACAATTAAAAGACAAGGTGGCAACTAAATTCATTGCATAGTAAACACATACACAACCAAGGTGAATGAGTCAATACTAAAATAGACAAAAAGAATGATAGTAAAAAATGTAAGGAAATTTTTTCCTATAGGTCGACTTACTTGGCTAGCTGCATACTTGACTATTTCCACATATTTCAAAATGCTTTCACATTCTAGAAATTCATATTGTAAGATATAATTCTAATCGATTTATACCATTCTCAGTTGGATTCACATTATTCCATTCACTCCTTATTACAAGGGTCATTGTTGGCTATTTGACATGGTCAATACTTTCCTATGCATGAGCATTTACTGTTGTTTTGTTGTTGACAAAGTCTTGGTAGCTATATTTACATATTAAAATACTTTGCATACTAAGCACTTTTATATGGCACTACCCATATTTCATAATACAACACTTTAAATGTTTAAAGCATCACTTATTAATATATATGTGTTGTTCACATAGTGATATTCCCTTTATTAATATGTTGTGTGTGTGTGTGTGTGTGTGTGTGTGTGTGTGTGTGTGTGTGTGTGTGTGTGTGTGTGTGTGTGTATTAACATACTAGTATGGACATATCATTTTCATCAATACATACTCATAAGTTAATATATATATGTATATTCTTATATACTATATATATACATATATGTCACACCTTATATTTAAACACATATATTCAGTCATATTGATTGACATATATATGTTATTTATATATATGTATATATCTCTCCTTATCAAAATGATATTCCCATGTATATGAGTAATTCGTACATGAGCATGCATAGATATGTCTCTCTATGTATACATATGCATGTATTTACTCATGTGTATGAGTTTTTTGTTGACACATACATATATACATATATACATTAAATATATATATATATTTCATCGATTATATATAAACATGTAAAGAAGAACTCACACATATCAAAAGACTCAATACGTAGACCCCAAAGCAAGAACATTCACAAATATAGATGCCAACAAGGCTAAAGATAACTTACTATTTCCCAACTATTATCCCAACTTGACCAAACTAGAAGTGTGTGTGTGAAAGCTCAACTTAGGTCTTTTATCAAAGGTTACTAGACCGAGTTCTTCTCCCTAAGCGATACTTCCCCTCTCTTTAGCAGGCTTGGTACTTTTCCTATAACCAAATTTACACTTTGCAATAGCAGTAAGCTAAAAACAATACATTCACTTGCATCATATATTTTTATAATCAAGACATTTTATCACTTATAATTAAATCAACATTTACTCTTCATATTTCAAAAACACATAAAGCATAAATACACTCATCTAAAGAATTTTCACCCAACTAGGAAAAAGTAAATAAGTGATAGTAGGAGTGTAACATATCCCCCGTAGTAAATAATAATCCCCGATGATTTTAAGTTTTAGAAATAGACATAAAATGTAAGAAAAACATATCAAAATTATTTTTCAAGAACTCTCAAATGCATGAAAGACACAAGGAAACTTTTTCTTGATTTCAGCATAGTCTTCCCAAGTAGGAGAATCTTATGCATACTTGTCCCACTAAAATTTCCATTGTAGAACCTCTCAATTACGCAAGTGAAGAGCTTATATGTTCCAATCACCTTGAGAGGATTGATTGTAACCACTCCTAAGTCCTACATATATAAATCACTCCAATCAATAACATGGTTATCCCCTAGTATATACTTTTTAAGGTATGAGATGTGAAAGGCATTGTGCATCTTGTCCAAAGTTGGTGGCAATGCAATTTGGTAAGAAATTTGGTTTATTTCCTCATGAACCTCAAAAGGACCTATGTAGCACGGAGATAGTTCGGAAGACTTTCCAAACTTTATGGAACTCTTATAAGGTTTAACCCATAACAACACCTTTTCCCCTAGTACAAATTTATTGGTACCCGCTTAGAATCTATGTAGCTTTTCTGCCTATAATTGGCTTCAACTAGACTTTTCTTAATAATTCCTACTTGATCCTCCATTTATAATAGCATTTCTATCCCAAGACTTATCATATCCTCTAGCTTATCCCAACTTATAGGAGTTCAATATTTCCTGGCATACAATGCTTCAAATGGAGCCATCTTTATTGCTAAATGATAAGAATTATTGTACACAAACTAAACCAATGGTAGGTAATCTTCCCACTTGTATCTTGTATTACTGATCCATGCAATACATACTTATTAGATCTTCAAACACTTTGTTAACTCTCTAATTTTTCCCATTTGTCTCTAGATGATAATTTGAACTTATATTCAACTTAGTTCCAAGTGAATAGAACAACATTTTCCAAAACCTAGATGCCACATGAGCATCCCTATCCAAAATGATCTTCTTAGGAATCTCATGAAATCTAAACACCTCTTGAATAATTTTTTTAGCTATGATAGGAGCTCCATCAATTATACTTCTTGGTATAAAATGTACCACCTTTGTTAACTTATCTACCCCCACTATAATGGCATTGTGCTTATTCCTTGACATAGGTAGACCTTGAAAAAATTTCATACTAATAACTTACCACTTGCTTTCAAGTATATCATGTGGATATAAAAGTCCTATAGGGTGATGATGTTCTTCTTTTACCCTTTTACATTCTACGCATCTTGCAGCATCCCCCTTCATACCCTTCCAAAAATATAGCAGCTTCACATCTTCAAACATCTTCATCACACCAAGATGTATAGAGTATGGTGTATTGTGAACTTCTTTCCACACTAGGTTCCTTAACTTCTCTAAATTAGGTACATATACTCCCTTTAAACCTAAGTTATCCATTTGGTCCAAAGTGATAACCTTCAAATCTTGCATCTAATGGATTATCCATGAGTTCTTGCTTAACTTTCTTGTAGAATTCAACATCCATGGATTCCTACAACACTTGCCCATTAAAATTAGTTTGAATTGTTACCATTGAGGTGATATACCTTTGAAAAATTAGGGCATTAGCAAATCAATTCTCTTTTCCTTTAATGTAGTTGATGTTGAATTCATAGTCTGATATCAACTCAAACCATAGGTCCTTCGCCGTGCATTCATATTGGGTTGAGTAAATAAATACTTCAGTCTATGATGATCAGTCTTCAACTCAAAAGGCTTTCCCATCAGATAGTGTCTCCACATCTACATTGAATGAACTACTGCTACTAACTCTAAATCATGTGATGCATAATTTTGTTCACAGGGCTTTAGCTTCCTAGATTCATAAGCTATGACTTTCCCTTCTTGCATCAAATCTCCTCCTAATCCTTCTACTAATGCATCCAGTATAACCATAAATTTTCCTTTTGGATCAAGTACCTTCAATATGGGTGTGATAATCAACTTCTCCTTGCGTAGGTCAAATGTTGCTCGACCTTTTTCTGAGCACTCAAAATTCTTACCCTTCCTCTATAATGAAGTAATAGGAAAAGCTATCCTAGAAAATTTTACAACAAAATTCCTATAGTAACCAACCAAACCCATAAAAATTCTAATCTCTGGTACACTTTTGGGCACTAGCCACTCAAGCACCATATTTATTTTAGTTGGATCCACTACAATCCCTTTCTCCAAAATTACATGAGCCAAGTACTGCGCTTCCTTCTAAAATAATGTAAACTTAGATATTTTTCAATATATCTTGTGTTGTCTTAACTATTGGAGAACTATCTCTAAATGTTAACAATTCTCCTCTTCGCTCTTGGAATAGATTAAGATATCATCAAGTAATACTAATAAAAACCTATACAAGAATTCCCTAAATACATTGTTCATCAAGTTCATGAATGTTGTTGGTGCATTCATTAGTCCAAAGGATGGGATTGTGAACTCCTATTGACCATATCTAGTCATAAAAGAAGTTTTAAAACTACCTTTGTCTTTTATCCTTGGTTGGTGATAACTGAATCATAGATCAATATTTGAAAACACTATTTCTCCTCACATCTAATAAAAAATAATCAATACATGTGGCAACAGGTACTTATTCTTTATTGTAGCTTTGTTAAGCATTTGATAATCTATACACAAGTGTAAGGTACCTTCTTTCTCGAAGATCATTGGCACTCCCCAGGGTGAAACACTAGGTCTTATCAATCCTTTAGACAACAACTCTTCCAACTGTACCTTAAGTTCCATTAATTTCATTGTAGTAATCATATAGGGTACTTTAGATACAGATTCTGGCCTTGGTACTAGATCAATGGAGAAATCAAATACTCTTGGGAGGTAGTATAGGTGGTTCTTCTTCTTCTTCAGCTTCTTGAGAATCTTAAGTATCACCATACATGGAATTATCTTTAGGAGTGACTTCCTTGAATTCTTCTAGTTTATCCATTTTAACTGCAAAGAGTCAGAAACCTTTCTTTTTTCACCTTATGCATTTACACAACCAAAATCTATGATAGTTTCACTTCTCTATGTGTTCCTTGAAAATACATTGGATTAGCATGGAAATCCACTTTAGCTCTATGCTTCTATAGTCAATTCATACCTAATATAATGTCATATGATCCTAAGGGTGCTACGTATAAGTTTACTTTTGTTAAGAAACTTGGAAGTTCAACGCTTGCCTCAAATAAACATTGGTTCACTGTTGCTCTTGCTTGGTTTTCATATTCTACAGCCCAAGTTTTTTCCATAAAACTAGCTTTCCTAGAAATCTGATTAGGTACTCTAGGTGAAATAAAATTTAATGTGGCTTTAGTATCAATAAGTATGGAAAGAGGTAAACCATACAAAGTACCTAAATTTTCCATCAATGTGGTTTGGTATTCATCTTGTCGATTGTCCACTGTTGAATGGATCCTTTGCTAAAATGCAACTCATTGAGGAGGAACTAAATTACCATGTGGTTACAAACTTGATGGTTTGTTATAACATTTACTAGAAAAATGATCCCCTCCACATGTATAGAATGCTCTTACTAGAGCTCTTCTTTTTGTTGTCCTATTATAATTAACACCATTCCCTCCAGCTTTGCTATAATTACCACTGTTGTAGTTGTTTCCTTGATGATCCTTCCTTGAATCATTCCAATTATTGTGGGATACTTTGAAATCTTTCCCCCTCATTAAACTTCTTGGGAGCTTGTTTAAATTAAGATCCTCCATTATTCTTTTGATTCTTCTTCTCCTAGTATACTGAGATGGCTTTGAGATTTTTCTCATACTCAATCTCCTTCTCATAAACTAGGTCCATAATGGCTAGATCATGTACATCCACCTCTCCACCTATTTGACTATTTAGTCCCATAATGAACTTTTTGATTTGAAATCACTCATATTTTTGGTACATTGGAACATACCTCAAGAGACAAGTGAATTTCTCCCAATATTCATTCACTAACATATCTCCTTCTCTCAAATTTTGGAAATCAATGAGTTTTTTTATTGAAAAAGAGTTGGGGTAACCACCTCTTTCAAAAAATCTCAAAAAAATCATTCCAAGTGAACTTTAAAGAACTGATTCCAAGTTCCATCTTCTTGTTCATCCATTAGTTAGAGGTTTCCCCTACTAACTAGAATGCTCTCCACACATCTTTAGTAACCTTAGATTACTTTCTTATTTCAAAATACTTCTTTATTTGAATTAACCATGCCTCACCTTCTTCTCCACTAGTGATTCCTTCAATTTAGGAGTAATATTTCTCATATCCTTAGATAATTCAATTGCCATATGTTTTCTCATGGTTCCATCAGAATATGATTGAGTTCTAACACTTTCTTGATCTCTAGATTTAGTGTGATTTTTGGAATCCTCCCCTTCCTCTTCATTGTTGGGAACTTCTTCTTCCTCCTCTCTTTATTTTTTCCCCACTTTGTGTTCATGGTTTCCTATCCTTTCATTAGTTTCATTCATGATTTCTAGAAGTCAATCCATCATGGCTTTGACATTATCCAGACCTTGTCCAACCTCTTGGCTCCCTCTAGGATTAGTTCTTTTCTTAACCATTGTATTAAGTTTAGTTATACCTAGAGGGTCTTTTTTAATTATATCCTAGCATGGTTTACTCAATGCATATGAAACATTTCAAAAGAGAAAATATTCACAAATAAATTTCATTGAGGTTCTCATACACAAATTTTGATAAAAACATATTCTTTTATTTATTCACAAGGATTTCAATATCCTTTCTTTTACATTGAATGACTATTCAAATAGTCAAGAAGAGAGTATCCATTGGATTCACTCTCATATATAACTACAAGAGATGTACCCCTTAATTTTTTTCTCATCTCTCATTTGATCATCTCTATCACAAAAAGGATAGTAACCTTCAGAATTATCTTCTGATACATAGTTTCAGGTAACGTATCGCTTCGATTCACTACTAGAGGCTATAACAATTACTTCAACCAAAGGTACTACTCAAGGGTTCCTAAATATCAACATTGGATTGACACTACATTCCAAGGGCATATCCCTAGAAAGTGATAATGAGTCTAACCTCGTCGAAGAGACAAATGATATATTATTTCAAAATTGGCTTCATCTCTCATCCTTCTTTTCTCTTGACTAATATCTGATAGAGCATGACTAATTGTCTTAATATAACTTAGCTAGATGGTGTTTTCATAGTTGGTTCCCTCAATGGTATGAATAAGGGCTTATTTTTTCTTCTTGGCCCATAGGTAGCACTTATTTTTTATCACTGACTTTCTTGAAATGAAATTGATATGTGCCATCTTGGAATAAGAATTTTCCAAACATTAGAATAATAATGTTCGAAGGAAAAAAATAGTGAGAACATAGGTTCCAGAGCTGATTCTGGTAGATCTAATACCATGTGTAGCATGCCAATTATTCTACATAGTAACCTTCCTAAGTTTTAACCTCAAGTAAATAGATTAAGCATCTAACCATTGTGAGCAATAAAATTATTCTTTTCAAAACTATAAAGATAGCATGCACATTTGAAATAAATATCTTTCCAAACTTTTCCATTGCATTGTATCAAAGTATTACAACTTTCCAAAGCATTGATTACGTAGTACATGATATCATTTCTCTTTTACAATATTTTGATATCTATGGATAGAAAATATATAAACAAGGCTCCACAAAGCTTACTAGCAATAGATGTATGAATGTTCCAGGTGCCCTCCATCAAATCTTGTTTTCCTACTAATGAGGAGAAGCATCACTCAAGTGATTTTTTGCCAACCTTGGACTAACTATAGTCCCCCACACATCTACCTAACTAATAGATGGCCCTACCTTTCAACGAAGAGATTTGTTTGGTAACCTTGTAATAAATATTGACCTTTCCTGAGCTTAGTGTTGTGTCCTACATATCTAGATCTATCACACGGTGGATACAACCTACATATATGAAATTCCTCTACCTAGTATGTAAACCTAGATCACAGTGAACTAACAGTGTAAATAGTGACAAATTCACTACTTTGGCAAAAGTATTCATCACCCAATACTTTGAGTGGACATCACATACTTCACCCTTCTTCCTAGCTTGATTTGTATTAACCATTCATAATCTATGCATAGGCTATCCCCTTCACTAGGTTATCCTAACCCCAAGAATAACCTATTACCTCTATGTTTAACTAACACATCTACTAATTAAATCATAGTAACTCTAAGACTCAACTAGTTTAAACATTAGCTATGAAAACTATATCCCCAATATAGTATTTATTCCCTCTATATCCACCAATGCCTTATTATGGAATATGTAAAAATACTTCAAGAAATATCGATCTTTATACTATGTACAACAAGTAATCTTTCCCTTTCACTTAAGAATAAAATAATCTTTTTCTATAAATAGATGATATAATCCTATAGTCAAAACAATCAATGACTCACAATCTTTCCAAAATAAAAAAGTATAATAGAGTAGAAATCAACATGCCTATTTATGCAATGCTCCAATTAATCAATCTAGATTCTTTTCTTAGCCCTCTCTTAATTAGTAAGAAACTCCCAAATAACTTTTGCCCAAATTTCCAAAGACTTCCTCTCAAAATCCTCTCTCAATTCTCTCAAAAATATCTCAGAACTTAGGAAATAAGAATATAATAACTCAAAAATTCACATCTAGAATGCAAATATGCATCCATATTGAGGTAGAGAGAACCTCTATTCATACATAAATATCAGCAACTAAAGGCTAGAAACAGGGCATCAAGAATGACACTTCTCAGCTCAAGAGGTTCGACACAAAAATTAAAAAGAAAAGGTGGCAACTAAATTTGTTCCACATTAAATACATACTCAACCAAGGTGAATGAATCGATACTAAAATAGACAGTAAGAATGATAATTAGAAATGCAAGGCAATTGCCTCCTATAGGTCGACTTACTTGGCCAATTGCATACTTGACCATTTCCACATATTTCAAAACACTTCACATTTTGAAAATTCATATTGTAAGATAGACTTCTAATCAATTTATAAGATTTTGAGTTGGCACTACATTATGCCTTTCATGCCTTATTACAAGGGTTGTTGTTGGCTATTTGACTTTGTAGGTACTTTCCTATGCAAGAGAATCTACTATTGTTTTGTTGTTGACAAAGTCTTGGCAGCTATATTTACACATCAAAATGATTTGGATACTAAGCGCTTTTATATGGCGTCCATATTTCACAATACAACACTTTAAATGTTTAATGTGTCACTTATTAATATATATGTGATGTTCACATAGTGTTATTCCCTTTATTAATATGGTGCATGCATTACTTAGCATAATCTATGTTTTATATGCTATACTCTAGTTAAATAATTTAGCATTATCATTATGATATATATACAATAATTATATATATATATCAATTCTCACTTGTTTATATAATACATTATTCAATATACAAATACACATTCACTTATTGATGTAAGTGTATATATGTATATGTATATACATATGTATATATATTAACATACTAGTATGGACATATCCTTTTCATTAATACATACTCGTAAATTTATATATATATATATATATATATATATATATATATATATATATATATATATATATATATATGTATATATGTATGTTTGTATGTATGTATGTATATTCTTATATAATTTATATATACATATATCACACCTTATATTTAAACACATATATTCACAATCATATCAATTGACATATATACATGGTCTGTATGTATATATATGTGTGTGTGTGTATGTATGTATATGTATATATGCCTCCTTGTTCGAATGATATTCCCATGTATATGGGTAATCCATACCTGAACATGTGTAGATATGTCTATGTACGTATAATTATGCATGTATTTACTCATGTGTATAAGTTTTCCATTAAAACATGCATATATATACATTTTATGTATATATATTTGATTGATTAGATATAAACATGTAAAGAAGAACTCACACATATCAAAGAGACTCAATCCTTAGACCTCTGAGCAAGAACATTCACAAATATAAACGCAAGGAAGACTAAAGATAACTTGCTATTTCCCAACTATTATCCCGACTTGACCAAACTAGAAGTGTGTGTGTGTGTGTGTGTGTGCGTGTGTGCGTGTGTGAAAGCTCAGTTTAGGTCTTTTATCAAAGGTTACCAAACCAATTTCTTCTCCCTGAGTGATACTTCACCTCTCTTCAGGAGGCTTGATACTTTTCTTATAACCCACTTTACACTTTGCAATAGTAGTTAGCTAAAAACAATACATTCACTTGCATCATTTATATTTTCATAATCAAGGTATTTCATCACTTCAAATTAAATCAACATTTACTCTTCATATTTCCAAAACACATAAATTATAAATGCACTCATCTAAAGAATTTTCACCCAACTAGGTAAAAGCAAATAAGTAGTAACATAACAAGGTGTAGCAACAAATATCTATTAATAATAGATATTTATTTTTCTTTGGTGTTTACCATCGAAATTGTACTTTTTACTAACCCAAGTATAAATTTGATGTAGAGTTGGGGTTCTAAAACCTTCAACCATACAAATGATCATTACATCAAACAACTCAACAATGCATTATTTTGTTAAACCCTCATTTCATGAAGGGTTATGACAATATTTACTATAAAAAGACACAAAAAAGACCTCCATATCTTTCTCAAATGATAAAATAATTCAAACCCCTTTGTAGGAACCTTGTGCAGCAATGTAAAGAAGACTTTCACCAAGTTTGACCCTTTTTTGGATGGCCCAATACAAAGACACAAAAAAGACCTCCATATCTTTCTCAAATGATAAAATAATTCAAATCCCTTTGTAGGAACCTTGTGCAGAAATGTAAAGAATACTTCCACCAAGTTTGACCCTTTTTTGGATGGCACGATACAAATATATAGTTTTCTTAATGCTTGCTGGAAACCCTAGTTTTATCACAGACTTGCTCTCACCAAAAATATCATAACTCTTTCAAAACATAATGAAATTAGATAAAAAAAATTAAATGAAACTAGAATCATTTATGCATCTTTTACCATTGGTTTTAGACCATTATTGTAACACACCAATCTGTACCATGTGTTTCTTTTGGACTGTTATAGGAAAAATCGGTCATTCAGGACAACATGTACCAAAAATGCCACAACCTTTACAAACCTCAATGAAAATTGTTGAGACCAATTGAAAATGAGATTAGATTCTCATAACTAACTTATTCAGCTAGTTTTATACCATTATATGAAAGATGCAATCTATAAAAACCAAGAGAACATTCTGCAACATGAGAAAAATTTAGAAATAATGCACAAAAACAAGGGTTTCTTCGTCACAATTTCCAACCATCTCCAACTGCCAAATTTGAGTTGGAATAACATATTTATCATATTAAAACCATTTCTAACTTCCCAAATCACTAATAAATTTCTACATGCCCTTGACCCTTCACATTCTATTTCTTGCATTTTTGCAATTTGACAATATGACAGCTTATGCACTTTTTAAACAACTTTTACAAAATTTGCAAAATGGACTCAAATTGACCTCCTAGTACATAAAACCAACTTATAAAAGTTTAAAATGGTTTAGATGACCTTATTTCAAGATCAAATCACTAAACTTAAACTAGGAAACGAAAATTGCCTCATGGAGGCTTAAACCTGACAAGGTGCTCCTGCACCAAAATTCAAACATCATTTTCTTGATTTTTCCTTCCTCAAGTCACTTTTTTTAAAATACCATTTTTTGGCCCCCCATTATCTTGCACTCACTCTTAATTGAAGTTTGTAGGTAAAAATTAGTGAGCTCAATAAAAGGTGTAAGGATAGAAAGAAAGAAGTAGTCACTTTTCCTATTGTTTTATCTATTTACCAATGTAAGTCATACTTAGATCTACATTAAATATTGAAAGAGACATGGAAAAATATACTATCCAACTCTTTAAATTTTATTTTTCATTCGATAGTAAATATTTTTTTACAAACAATTTGTAAATTGGGCTTGGATTTCATGTCCTTGAGTTGGAAGATTACTAGGTGGATTTTGATAATGAATTTATGGTCAAAGGAAGATATTGGATGAGGATATGCCTTAGACAAGTCTGAATATTTTATTTAAATTGGGATATCCAAAATATTTAATATTATGAGATTTACTTAGTAGATCCCATATATTTTGACCATATAAAAATTCACCAATCCTACTAGTTAATTGGAATGCCAAGGAGATTGTTAATATTGAAGGAAGATCAACAATTATGCTGAATACAAAGAAAGAATGGATACTACAAAATACAACTAATAATTCGAACTCAAAGTCATTAGAAGAAAAAAAAGTCATAAAATAAGGAGAAAATAATCAAGTGCACACTTCTCATACTCACCCAATATCCTCTTTATTAAATATTCAAACTACTAGAGGAGGACGTGGAGATGAGGACCTTCCTAGGAGAAATCCCAAGAGGACTTGTAGAGATACTATGGAGAGAAAAGATAAGAAGGAGAAGGAGAAGGAGAAGGAGAAGGAGAAGGAATAGGAGAGGCTTGATACCATTCAAGAGGAAGCTAGAGAAGAAAATAATGTTTAGTATCTTCATCACCTTCTCATGATAGTGATTCTTCTTCTCAAACTTCACCAAACCCATCTCCCCCTCATTCATCTCAGGTGCCACATGTTTCTCCTAATCTATCTCCCTCTTCCTCACACGATATGTCTTTCGTTTCCATCCTATCTCAAGAGATCACTTCAATTTCTCCTTGGACTATGGAAAATTTTGCAAATACTTTGACTACCACAACTAACTTTTGGTTAGAGCAGATAGTGTCCAAGAAAATAAAATTGCTAAAATTAAGCATCCCAAAAAAGATATTCTAGGAACATGTTTGTGGAGATTTATCACCCTTCTGCAAATAAAGATTTTGTTAGATTGATAGCTATAGATTTTAATATCGTAAGAATCAATTTAGGGCCTTCTTTAAGGGACCTAGTGATGTACACAATTTTCAAGTATCTACTACTAAGTTAGTTGAGAGGTTGGAGAAATACAAGAAATATAAAAATGAACTAAAGCAACAACTAGAGGTTTTGGCATCTTATTTAAAATATATTGTAGATATTGAACAGCTCAACCAATTAGTCAAATCTATCCCAAATCAATTGATGAAAAGGAAGTCCTTGGAATCATTCACATGTATAAATTTTATGAACATTTAATTAAAAATTAAGTCAATGATATTGTAACTAAAGAAAGAAAGTTCATCTAGAGAAGGTTGGTAAGTTATATGATGAAATGGAAATCAAGAAAAATAAAATTGATGATGAAATTGTGGCCAAAAAACAAGAAGAAACATGGTTTTGAATTAGAGATGGGAGATAAAATTTTGGTTGCTAAACAAATTGTTTCTAATGAGCTAATGATAGCAAGTGCGTCATGTGGAAAGGAAGTATGAAATAAAAAGTGATAACTATCACACAAAATATCCAAGAGAAAATGAAATTATTTAAAGAATGTAACCTCCTCTAATTTGATATCCAAAATGATTTCCTATCCATAAACTTAGAGATATAGATAAAGGATAGATCTCAATCCATGGACAAGATATCAAATATGAATTCAAAAAAGTAGTCAAGGATCTTTTAGATCAACAAGCATTTTGTGTTGGTAAAATGGGGAAGATAAGAACTATTGATGCCTCTCTTATGCATTGTTTAGGCTGCCTCACTACTTACCAAAATAGGTTAGATAAGGTTCACAACAACAAGGAATTGTGAAGTTTAAGGATACATAATATCATCATTCCAAAACATAATGATTTCGAGCTGATTATCAAATCATTTCAAACTTACAGAGGTAAGGCCATTTCTCAAACATCTATAGACTATCAAAAGATAAAGTAGATGTTAGCGTGGAAGTTATGCCACCTTAGCATAATCTTTAATACTTTATTTTGTCATTATTAAAATGACTATATGTATCAATGAATCATTAAAGTTTCCTAGATTTAAAGGATTAGGGGAGAGGGGCCCATAGTGGAGTGGGCTCCAATAGTGGGGATAGAAGTAGTCCTCAATGGGCCTCATAGTGGAGCATCTTAATATCCAATTGCAAAAAACTTTTTATCCGTAAAGTACACAAATTGACAAATCATGTGATACCACACATTGCACCAATAAAACACATGGATTAATGCACCACTATCGATCTCACTATTTTTTTGAGCCTTTTTTAATACCTTAACAAAAAGCATGCTGATGTGGCATCATATTTGATGATGTGACCCTAAAATTAATTTTTTTAAGCAGATGAATTGCCAAATAAACTGTTGTACAAAATTGGGACTGATTTAAAATTCCATGTAGGATTTTGAGAGACACGAAGTTATGGTGCTCCGCTATGGGCCCCTCTCCCCTATTTTAACCTTCTTGTTGTAGTTATTTTAAAATATTTAGTTATGTTAGTAAAGACATAAAAGGATTGTAAGTTTGTGAACTCTGCCACTTTTGAACACTTGAAATAAAGAAATATTTGAAGTATGTGTGTTATCAATGGTTTTGTGTTATAATTTTCCATGCACATAATAACTATTTTGAGTGTTTGTTATTCCTATATGAATCTCTACCTACTTTCACTCTAAATATGTTAGGTTTATTTCTAGATAGTAAATTGACCTATGTGTTAATTAATATTTTAGAAATAAATCTTTGGCTTACCACACACATGTGTGATTGTTATTCTAAGTAATAAGTGTTCACAAATTCTTATTTAGATATAATTTATTTGTATTTTTTTCATTCAATCTTTCATTCTTTTTAATTAAAAGAAAACCCCTAAAATTAGAACATATGAAATACGAGGGAGTTGTAGTTCTAAAATTTAAAGGAAAGCTATTTTAAATAAATAATATAGCTTATCCAACTATTGGTACAATATATCATTATAAAGGGCATTAGAGAAATGCAATCCATAAGTTTCAATAGTGACATATATTAACCGGCTCTAGGAAAATTCATCAATGGAAAATTCACTGCCAACAATTCACCACCACGGAAAATTCACAGATGGAAAATTCACTGCCAGCAATTCACCACCATGAAAAATTCACCACCAAATATTTTTAAATTTTATTTGGCGGTGAATTTTCCTTCAGTGAATTTTCCATCGGTGAATTTTCCAAGACGGTGAATTGCTAGCAGTGAATTTTCCATCAGTGAATTGCTGATGATGAATTTTTTGTATGCCCTATTAACCAATAAAATTAAAACACTTGTTTAAATCTACCACTAGATGCTTTCTTGAGCACCACCCATGCACCACTACTACCTGTAGACCCACCCATCTACTATCACTAATGCAATACTAATGTCAATATGATATCATCCATAAGGATAGTACCTAGAAACCCTTCTATTCGTAATGGATTAGGTTTCTTCTAGAGGCATAACTTTCACCCATGTTATCAATTTTGTTATTTCTAATAATTGCTAGAAATCTTTATTAGAGAACTAAGTCGTGGTATAGGTGTGGTTGCCATATTTTTCTAATTTTATCAAATTTTGTGGCATGGAGCTATATAATTCTTTGGAATAGTTAATTGGTGATAAATTTTACATACAAAATTTGAATTTGAATTTTAAATAGGAAATGAATAAAATTTGTAGAGTACTATATAGAGGATTAGGTTTTTTCTCACTTGGATAAGTAGAGAGAGTTTGTTACTTTTTGGATCACTTGAAAGCAATTAATATTTAGGGTGTAATTATTTGAGCTTCCAAATGAAGTGGAAGGAAAGAACTTGAAAGAGAGCATGTTTTAATGAGATATATATGATTGTACATCTAGTTATCAAATTTAATTCTTCCTAATACAATTTTATGATGTTTTCAAAGTTTATAACTTGATGGAGGTAGGTACATAGGTCATATTTTGGTTTTATGAGATGGTTGATATCCATGTGAGACTTGGATTATTGGTTCAATGAGAGTTGATTATAGGTACAACAATGGTGATGATTATGGTGTCATGGATGTTCATATGCATTTGAGCATTAACATGATATGACCATGTATGTGATTGATAGGTAGTGGTATGGTTCAGTTTTAGGAGGTTGTTCTTATCTCCTAGATGTTTATTTGGTTCCTTGACCATGCTAATTTATTATGGATTTTCTTGGAAAATAAGATTTAGAGTTGATTTGGTGGTTGATTATTGAGATCTATAGGTTATCTCAATTTATAGATTATTTATATGATGGTGAGTTTGCATGTTGCATTGATTGAGGAGGATCTATAAGTTATGTAGTTTTGTTGGTTGACCACCCATTTGGTTGTATTGGGATGAATATTATGTGGACTATGTATATCCATGTGTATTTTTATTATTGTTATAAAGTTACTTAGTTGACCTTGTTTGTGGTCATTTATACATTGGTATGGTGTATTTGGATGAAAGGATGGATGAGTGCATATATTTTTGGTTATTGGGAGTTGTATCATGCGGTTTATCATAATTTCATGGATATATAAGTTACATGATTTAGTGGGAAATTTTGATACTGATGTATTGGTGGTGGTTTCATCTTCTCCACTTGGAGATCCTAGTTCTACTGAGTTTGTGTAGACCATAGATGATCTTTATTTAGGATATGGTTATCAAGATGCCATGGAGAGATTAGTATCATAATTTACTAATAATTTTGACAGTCGTGTAGATTCACACCTTGGTGATGGATGATATTCTACAATGGTTTTTGGTGTCATGGAAGATCTCTTAGATGTTGTTTACTACAGTGAGAGTTCTTTGACATTTACAATTTCATATACTTAGGAGATTGTTATCTTCATGTGATTGGAGATTTTGACATATTGGCTAGCCATTGAGGACTCTTGACTGTTTGGTTGAGGTGTAGTTTAATGATGTCAATTTTAATAGGTGATCCTTTTTTAGAGGATGTTTGGTATTATATCTAGGTTTGTTTTGGATACTAGTTGTATTTTTCACATTATACAATTTCTCTCGGGAGCATGATATATTCATTGGAGTGTATGATTTCCTTTTGAGGAGATGCTAGATCATGATGTCATGGTGTGTTGTTGATTTTATAGACATGTAATTAAAGCTTTGGAAGTAGTCTATATAGTTCTCTTTGTATACATTGGTCATGCGCTTGAAAAATTAATGAGTGTAGTGTTGCATTTGGTTCTTATCATGAATTGACCAGTTGAAGGTGCTCATGAATACTTGGGTGATGCATTTTTTGAGACACGTCATTTTAACAAGAAATTTTTAAGGCCCTTCATCTAGATATGTTAGCAAATAAAGTATTACATTGTTAGCGTAGGTAGTTAAACTATTTTTTTTTTTTCCTTCAACCGTCTGGCTTCTGCGCTCCCTTGTATAAATGCACTTGCATTTTGCTCAATAAGTCAATTTAGTTTTATGCTCACATATGGTATCAGAGCTCCGCTAGTCATATTGGGCGTGTGATCTACAAGGCATGAGGACAAAGCGCTGCAGGCATTGTAGCATGGTGGATTGATTGCTTTTGGCATCAATCCCATTTATGCCATGAAGATTGGCATAAGAATATATCTGTGCCTATGAGAAAGTGAAAAGGGCAGAAATGTGGTAGAAGGAGAATAGAGTGTGGTATAGATCTGGCGTCTGTGATGTTTGATATTTGTGAAGAATGAGGGCTATTCATCTGCGTTGGAATCTGATAATGGCCTCATTATTGCCTGCAATGGAGTAGACTTGGCGTAGGGAACATAAGAGTTTGCAGAGCGGCGAAGCAGAGAACGAGGTTGGAATCTTTTGAGGTAGCTTGAAATAGTCTCCTTTATGTTGCAAAGGAATGTTTCTGTTGTTGAAGGCAGTGGTAGAAGAATTTCGATGCTTTATTCGAAATTGGTGAGCACAATATTGTGCAAATCCATAGGGATTTAATTGCCATTGGTCAAACCGAGCTTTTGCTCGAAGAGCTCGCTATTAGAAAGACTTATTATGGCAAAAGTAAGGAAATGAAATCGACTCAATCAATTGTCGGGTATTATGTTTTGTTTTTTTTTTTATTATTATGGAGATCGTAGTAGATAAATTAGATAAGTATTCTAGTTTTAATTTTCATATTTGAAAAATAAAAATTCAAATGCAATTAATGAATAAGAATTTATGGGGAATAGTGAGTGGAAAAGAAAAAACATCTATTGAGGCAACTAAGTAATTGAAGTGGAATAATAGAGATGATAAAGCCAAGGCCATTATCGGTCTTGCTCTTTTTGATTCTAAATTACATCACTTCGATTTGGATAAATCATCAGCAAAAATTTGTGATAATCTCAATAAATTATTTGGAGAAAAGCATTCAATGCAAACTTTTCTCTAAAACTCCAATTGTTTAGGTTCAAAATAGAAAATGGAATCACAATGTCAAGTTCTATAAGTAGTTTGAGGTCTCTCATTAGACAATTAGTAGAAGCTAAGGCTCCAATAGATGATGAAAATGCTAAAGCTATCTTGTTAAACAACTTGCCTTCAAAATTTAGCAATGTTATTTTTTACACTTAGCCAAATACCCTCTTAGAATTTAGAAGATATGATTTTAGCTCTTCTACCAAAAGAAAAGAGAACAAATGCAATAGAAGATCAAATGATGTTTCTCAACTGGAGAAGGCATTATATTCTCAAAGCTATAATAAAAGATCAAGTACAAACAGTGAGGAAATTAAATGTTTTTGTTGTAAGAAAAAAGGTCACATAGCTTGGTCTTGTAAAATTCGAGCTAGGGATGTTCTTAAAGGAAATATCAAAGATAAAACCAAAGAAGGAAACATTTCTTGCATTGAGAATGAGGATTCATCAGATGATGATGTTGTTATCAATTGAAGGAGAAGCTTTCAAAGGGGGCTCCTTTGACAAGAAACCTTTCAAGACACCAAGGCACCCATTCAAAGGGACACTCCAATTAAAAGACAGAGAGAAGATAAGGGTCCTTAAGAAGGATGCACATTTAAAGAACAAGTTATCACTACCCCTAGCATATAGGGGAGGAGAACCATGCAAGATACTATTGTGTCGCTACCACAGAAAGAGTATGCTTGCACATAATAGTATACAACCATGAATGACAATGAGCAAGTAAAGCTACAACTACCACATAACAAGCATCAACATAATAGAAGGGAGGTGTAAGGACCTCATGAGAAGATTCTTAGAATGGATAGGATAGAGGTAGACTTTGCTATCACTTGTCATACAAAGAAGAGACAGGTGCATCAACAAACATAAGAGTGATGGCACCAAAGTCATGAAGTTGTTATATTTTTCCTTCAAGGCCTTACATTCACTAGTGGAATGGCCAAGCACTAGATGATACACAAAAAAAAAATGTTTTTCTTTATCATGCTTATGAGATTTTTTATGCATAGGAGGAGGAAGAGTAATTAAGGAGCCTAAAAAAAAATATGCTCTTGCTCAAATAAAGAGTGAGGAGCAGGAATCAACCCTTTCTCTTTGGTGCTATCATAATAGTGGTTTACAATTCCTGAGAGAAACAAATTTTAGCTAAAATCACATATTTTTAGAAAATATAATGATTTAAGCCTTAAAAAGTTCCATTTTAAGGATTCCAATTGAAGAGGGTTTGATCAATTCACCTTAGATCAAACCCCCTTGGATAGAACCTCGCTAGTTTTAAACCATACCTATAAATGCGTCTCCTTTACACCTATCAAAATGCTAATAAAAAATCACTTTTTATTTAGATTTTGGGGGATCAAATGAATTCATTTAAAATTTATTTCAAATGATTATGGTATTCCTCAGAACAAGCTAACCAATGAATATAATTTTAATATGTTTTGGTTTTGTTATATATTTGTTTTTTAAGTTTTATTAAACATAGGTTTTTCATCAAAAAATAATTTCTTTGTTCTTCACATGTGGAAAAATAGAAGATTATCAAAAAAAAAATTTGAAAAATATGAGTGCACCAGATATTGAAGTCCTTGATCCAACAAAAAATAAATTAATTAAATTTTGACATATACAAAAAAAGTTATGCGTTATACAGTTGCGCTGTGTCTGAATTGCAATTCGTTTGACTTTGAAACTTGATTAAGAAAAAATATTCAATAAAAAACTATTTAACCAACTGTAAGCACTAGATATTAGAGTTACAAATCTAAATTTGAAAGAATTAGAATTTTATCCTTCATGGAAAAAAGTTATGCATTATACGGTGTGCGTCACTTTTTAAAAATGTTGTTTTCTGAAAAAAATCTATTTTCATGGGAGATGGAAAAGGAAGTGCAATTTGATTCCAAAATTTTTGAAAAAAGTATTTTTAGAATCTACAGACAAAATTTGATGAGACTCTAGTTTGCACCATCTTCAAATTCCTCACAGTTTAGCCGCTATAGGAGTCCGAATGTGAAGATTTAGTTAAAAATAATAATTTCAGTGTCCAGTTTGGCCAAAAATTGTAAACCATTATTATGCGATCACCCTTAGATTGTGGAGAGAAGTTTGATTGATCACAAGAAGAAGACATAAAGACACCAAATGATGGAGGAAGGGATGAGACAAACAAGAAGGATTGTAACCTAAACCCCTTGCAAAAGAGTGAGGTGTTGGTTCTAAAGGGATCTTAACTCCTTGTTCAATGTGCCCAAGACTATTTCCTTTATATCCTTTCTTAGAAAGAATATTAAATCCAAATCCATAACATGATTGCAACTCCTTAGAAGTAGGAGGATCAACATTATGGACATTACAACTATTATTCACATTATCCCATGATACAGAAGAATAATGATCTTTGATAGTGGATCTGAATGATATTAATGGGATGTCTAAGTGGACCAGGTTAACTTAATATTCCCCAATGAAGGATGATGTAAAGTCTAAGGATCCCCAATTATCACCAAGACATGTATTTTCTTGAGAAGAGGTAGGAGTAGACTTAGGATTTCTTGCTTCAAATGGATATTCTTCAAGGACATCTATCTTAAGAGTGTCCTTTATAATAGGTACTTCTGGAGTAGACATCAACGTATTATAAGATACTGAAGGGACATAACTTTTAATAGTAGGTGTAACCAAATCCTAATTGACAACTACCATCTCACATAAGTGTACAACATCAGGGTCAACCCTAATTATGACTACTTGATTATTATGAATGAATTTGATAGATTTATGCAAGGTAGACATGATTGCACCCACAACATGTATCCATGGTCTACCAAGAAGAAGATTATATGGTAATTTTTCTAAATAACATACACTAGGGTGGGTATGATAATGGGTCCAAACCTTAAAGGCAATATTATCATGCCTAAGGCTTGTCAACTGACATTATTGAATCCATGAATACACAAAGAAGAAGCAACAAGGGAAGCTAGTTTCCCCAAATGTTGATGGTGGAGTGCGTGATTTAGTTTAGGTCATTAGCCTTAGATACCATTTCACCATCTCACATTTTAGTGAATCAAATGTCTCCTACATATACAATTTTCCAAAATGCATAAATAACAACTTCTCTTATCGTCTAAATTTATTATGCACTAACAACATTGTGGAATATGAAGCTCTTATTTACAAGAACATAAGAACATAGTGTGAAATGGATCCATTTAACATAAAAATGCCCCAAAAATGAGTAGTTTATTTGATGACAAGAATAAACTCTCATTTACAAGCTAGCTTCATGGAGTCTAATTTACATGAAATAAAAGATAATCATGACATTCTCAAGCCCCTTGAACACTATGTAATAGCTTAAAATGTTTCCAAAATTACCAAAAACTTGTAAACACCCATAATCTAGAAAATGCATGTACAAAATCACTCATTTTTTTCTCAAACCATTTAGATTCTTTAGATTATCCAAGGATACAAGAGAAGATCATTCCAGGCTTTATTCAAAAATGCATATGCAAAGTGATTGACCCCTAATCTATCAAAAGATAGAAACCAAAATACCTACACTAGCACTAATGCTTTTATACCATGTTAGAATCTCTAAAATAAAAGATAACAAAAAAAATAGTGCAAGGGATAGAAACTAGGAAACTATTAGTACAGATGCTTTCAAAATCAAAATAAATTAATAGAGTTAGTTTCATATGAAAAAAAGTAAATGCTGAGAAAATTACTCACATTAGCATGTATTGATTTATAATCTAGACACTCAGAGACATATATAGACCTCATAGATTCACAATTCAAGGAGATGAAAAGTCCAAGAGGTAGAAGTTAAGTCTCAATAACTCTCAATTAGGAGGTGGGTTAAGTTATTCTAATTGAGACAAAGGTTTCCTTGACTAAATAGAGGTGACACCTAAATACCATCAATCAGATCCAAAAATAGTTCAATATAAAGCTATTATATAGATCTAATAAGGGTATGCACCAAAATTACCTTTTAAATTAAATCTAACTCTAATTTTAAATTTGAAAATCCTTTCCTTAACCTATGATATATTTAGTTTAAGAAATTCTTTGATTCCATCCTCACCACAATTTGCAATGCTCTATTCATATTTGTAAAATATATAATTTTCATTAGAAGACATGCCATTCTTGATAGATGATGTAGGAGCATCCAGTGGTGTAAAGACAATCTTGCATCACCCAAAAAAATGCATTGCATTTATATTTCCTTTGGTTAGATTTTCTAGATGTCTTTGCATTTTTGGATACCCTTTTCATCAATATGTAAATCCCCACTTTCAGTTTTGTTTTCCTACTTTCTCTAGTCAATTGCTATTTTTAGTAGTTTTTGGAATTTGTTGCTATTTTTAGAAACTTCTAGAATTTGAAGGTGTTTTGGAATGAAAATTATATTGGAGGATTCAAAATGGAAAAATAAGAAGATTGGTTAAACAATCAGGTCGAGAGCATTCCTAGTTTGAAAGATATTGTAGTTTTAGTCTCCCAGAAAAGCACCTGAAAACCTTCTAGCTTAGGTTTGAGGCACTAAATGGCCTTGAAACATCCTGAAAACTTGTTGAAATCTGCATAGTGAATTATGAGTACGTTCTTGACTCTGAGACCTTTCCGACAGTTCAAACGGTTCGAAAAACAGAGTCCTAGATCAAAAGTTATGGCTCCCAGAAATTGGTACACTTTCAAAATGTGTTGATTTTTGAATGGTGTTTTAATTATTGAATTTCAAATTGTAATTCTTGGTGCCAAACCACTAAAACTCATAATTCGAATGTTTTTTTTGGCTCCTAATGGAAAATGGGATATTTATGGGGGGATTTTTCTAATTTTTGGTAGCTATTTGGGGAAAAGAGTTCGCATGCTGCAAAAAGGGGAACTTCTGTAATTTCTATAATTTCTAAAACTTTTGTAGCTTGCATGTATCACAGAGCTCGAGGATTTGGGATCCTCTACATGTAATATTTCCATTATTGAATAATAATAAAGTTTTCTAGTTGTGTGCATTCTTATGTGTCTCGGATTTGCTTGCTCATCAGGTGGTATTAGAGTGGGTTTTCTTGAGCATGTGAACAAATCGCTTATAGTGAGGCAGTTCGCACCAGGATAGTGGTTGCTAGTTTGAGGTATTTAAGATGCCTCCAAGAGTGATTACTAGTAGGTGTGGTGGCGCCAGAGGTGGCAGAAATCCTAGTGGAATAGATCCATTGGCGGTTGAGGGTTTCAAAGCCCTCCAAAGACAAATTGATGCATTGCAGGAGCAGATGAGAAGAGGGTTAAACTCAGGAAGAAGAGGAGAAAGTGAGGATGAAGAAGAGATGAAAGATATAGATGTAGAAGAGGAAGAAGTAGTGATTTATCAAGATCAAATGTAGCTAATGAGGGCCATTTCGAAGATCGGAAAAAGACCCAAAATAGAAGTCCCCAATTATTCTGGAAGTCGGAACCCAATAGAGTTGATCAACTGGATCAACGAGCTAGAAGAGTATTTTGAGTATGAAGAAGTAGAGGACTTAGATCGAGTTAAGTTTGTAAAAACAAAACTAAAGGGCCATGCCAATATTTTGTGGAAAGAGGTCTAGTTGGAGAGAAATTGAAGAGGAAAAGGAAATATATGTAGTTGGGATCACATGGTGGAGAAACTGAAGAAGCAGTTCATATGAGTGGACTATGAGTTAGATCTGCTGAAGAAATTGCAAGGGTTGAAGCAAGGAAGTAGATCTGTGAAAGAATACATAGAAGATTTTCACAAGATAATCATCAGAATGGGACATGTAGAGGCTAACAAGGAGAAGGTAGCCCATTATCTTAATGGGTTACAACAGAGCATTCAAGAGGAGTTAATTCTGGTCAAAATGACCACCATTGAGGATGCGTACCAATTCTCCTTGAAAGTTGAAGAAAAGTTGAACAAAAGGTTTGATAACAAGCTAAAAGGAAGAGGAGGTCAAAGCGGAAAGGGTGGTGGAAGATCTTCTAGAAGCTGAAATGAGGATGAGAAGAAAAATGGAGATGTGGGTACCAGCCGAGGACACAAGAGTGATAATTTCTACTACCTGTGTGATCAAAATGATGGTGATCAAAGAGGTAGAGGACAAGGTAGATCTGGACAAGGATATGTAAGAGGTTTTTTTAGAGGAACTTGTTTACAGTGTGGTGAAGAAGGGCATCGAGCCTATGAATGTCCATAGCACCAAGAAAGGATAGATAGAAGACCAAAAGGTCATGGAAGGGTTGCAAATGCAGATGAGGAGGCCTAATCTGAAGAAAATGTGAAAGAAAATGTTGTGATGTCATACTTGATAGTGGGAGCATTGATAATCTAGTGTCAGAAGATATGGTTGCAAAACTAAAGCTGAAGAGGGAAAGGCATCCACATCTGTATCGAATTTCCTGGCTACAGAAAGATCACAAAGTTCTAGTCAATGAGCAGTGCCTGGTGAAGTTCAAAATTGGGAGCTATCGTGATGAGGTACTATGTGATATCATCCCCATGGATGCATGTCACATGTTGTTGGGGAGGCCATGGAAGTTCGACAGGTGAGTTATACATGATGGCCATGCAAACACTTATTCCTTGATGAAAGATGGAATCCTCCATAAGCTGAAACCCCTAAAAGAGGCCAAAGAAAATGTATGCAGTAATGCTAGGGTCTATTATGTTGATGGAAGGAAATTTTTTGAAGGCATGAAGCATGAGCATCTGTGTTATGCATTGATTCCTAGAATGGATAAAGAGGATAGTGGGAATGTGCCAGTAGAAGTTTCTGGGTTATTAGATGAGTTTCAGGAGATTGTTTTTGATAATGTGCCTAAGGGTTTACCACCAGTGAGGAAGATCAGTCATCAGATTGACTTGATCCCTGGAGCTAGTTTTCCAAATAAGGCAGCTCATAGAATGACTCCTATAGAAAATGAGGAGTTGAATAGACAAGTTTAGGAGTCATTGAGAAAGAGTTTGATTCGAGAGAGTCTGAGTCTATGTGCAGTACCTATAGTACTATCATCGAAGAAGGATGGTGAGTGGAGAATGTACATAGACTCCCGAGCCATAAACAAGATAACAATCAAATACTGATTTCCCCTGCCAAGGATGGATGACTTGATGGACTGTTCGAGTGGAGCGTAGTAATTCACAAAGATTGACCTAAAGAGAGGATATCACCAGATCCAAATTCATGAGGAAGATGAATGGAAGACCACCTTCAAGACCAAAGAGGGCCTGTATAAGTGGTTAGTCATTCCTTTTGGGCTAACCAATGCACTGAGCACATTCATACGACACATGAACAAGATATTGAAAGAATTTCTGGGAAATTTTGTTATTGTGTACTTAGATGATATTTTGATATTTAGTAAGTCCTTAGGTGAGCATTTGGTGCATATTTGTAGAGTCTTTGAAAATTTGAGAGAAGAGAAATTGTTGATTAATCTAAAGAAGTGTAGTTTTGTGAGGAAGGAGTTAGTATACTTGGGGTTTGTTGTATCAACAGAAGGTCTCAAGATGGACCCAGAGAAGGTGAAGGATATTCTAGAATGGCCTACCCCAAGAAATTCTACTTAGGTGAGATCTTTCCATGGTCTAGCCAGTTTTTATAGAAAGCTCATTATAAACTTCAGTAGTATTTGTGCACCCTTCACTGAAACAATGAGAGGGGATAAAAAGAAATTCAAGTGGAGCACTAGAGCGTGAAGAGTTTTGATCTGTTGAAGTAGAAAATGACAGAGCAACCAGTTTTAGCCCTCTTAGATTTCAATAAGGTGTTTCAGGTAGATTTTGATGCTAGTGGTTGTGCCATTGGAGCAGTGTTGAGTCAAGAAGGTAAGCCCATTGCCTATTTCAGTGAAAAGTTAAATGATGCAAAGAGAAAGTATTCTATATATGATCAGGAATTTTATGCAATAGTTCAAGCCTTAAAGAAATGGAGACATTATCTATTGCCGAAGGAGTTTGTTTTTTTACTAATCATCAAGCATTACAGTATCTGAATAGTCAAGGGAAATAAAATCAAAGGCATATGAAATGGGTAGAGTTTTTGCAAAGCTATACCTTTGTTTTAAAGCATAGGAGTGGGAGGTCAAATAGGGTTGCAGATGCCTTAAGTAGAAGGAATACATTGTTGACAAAGATACAGATTGAAGTGGTTGGGTTCAATGAACTCAAGATGTTGTATCTTGAAGACCCTGATTTTGTAGAAGCTTGGAAAGCTTGCAAGGAGCCTATTACGGTTGATAGGATGAAGTGGCTAGATTTCATAATCCAAGATGGTATGTTGTTTAAGGGAAGTCAATTGTGTATTCCAAGGAGTTCCATGAGGAAGAACTTGATAAAGGAGAAGCACAGTGAAGGAATGGCAGGATATTTTGGTTGGGATAAGACTTGCCATTATCAGTGAGCATTATTATTGGCCACAATTGTCATAGGATGTAAGGAAGTTTGTGCAGAGTTGTAGGGTGTGTCAGATGGCTAAGGGAGTGACCCAGAATATAGGGTTGCATCAGCCCTTACCTGTACCAGAGAGGCCTTAGGAAGATATAAGTATGGACTTTGTTCTTGGCTTGTCAAGGACACAGAGAGGGAATGATTCAATGTTTGTGGTAGTCAACAGATTTTCAAAGATGGTGCATTTCATTCCATGCCAAAAGACCTATGATGTAGTCCACATCACTGACTTGTTCTTCAGAGAGGTAGTGAGGCTACATGGTTTTCCAAAGAGTATAGTCTTAGATCATGATACCAAGTTTATGGGTTACTTTTGGAGGACCTTGTGGAAGAAGTTGAAGATAGAGTTGAAGTTCAGTTCTGCACACCATCCACAAATTGATGGGTAGACTGAGGTTGTGAACAAAAGTCTAGGTAACCTACTGAGATGCTTAGTAGGAGATAAACCCAAGGGATGGGATTTGATCTTACCCCAGGCAGAATTTGCTTACAACAATTCTATCAATAGAAGCACAAGTAGATCACCATTCCAAATTGTGTATGGAGGGAGTCCCAAGACTACTCCAGAATTGAGGAAGATGGACTAGGAGAAGAAGACTAGTGCCGAAGCTGAAGACTTTGCATAGCACATCAAGAATGTACATGATGTAAGAGAACATATCAATAAGATGAATATGCAGTATAAGGCTAAGGCAGATCAAAAGAGGAGGAATAAGGAGTTTCAGGTAGGTGATGAAGTGATGGTCCACTTGACGAAAGGTTTCTAGTGGGAATCTATAACAAATTAAAGATGAAGAAGTTTGGTCCCTGTAAAATTTTGAAGAGGCATGATTCAGGGAACACATATGAGGTAGAGTTGTCAAATGGATTCAACATTTTTCCTATGTTCAACATTTTAGATTTGGAAGAGTATTATGAAGGTGGCACAGAGGAAGTACTAGCAATGGAACAGTGTGGCATTCCAACATCTACTTTAGAGAAGGAGGAGATTGAGGCAATCCTAGATAGTTGTGTGGGAAGGAGTACCAGAAACAAGCAATATGAAGAATATCTAGTGAAGTGGAGAGGAAGGCCTGTGGAAGACTCACCCTGGTTGTCTAAGGTAGATGTTGATCATTTGGGATTTTCTCAACCATCTGAGATGTGACGGGGTCACTTCTCAAATTACCTTAGGTGTCTAATGCAGGAGCATCCAGTGGTTTAAGGGTAATTTTGCATAATCCAAAAACATGCATTGCATTTATATTTCCTTTGGTTAGCTTTTGTATATGTCTTTGCATTTCTGGATACCCTTTTCATCAATATGTAAATCCCCACTTTCAGTTTATTTTTTTTGCTTTCTCTGGTCAATTGCTATTTTTAGCAACTTTTAGAATTTGTTGCTATTTTTAGAAACTTCTAGAATTTGAATGTATTTTGGAACAAAAATTATATTGGAGGATTCAAAATGGAAAAATAATAAGATTGGTGAAAGAATCAAGCTGAGAGCATTCCCGGTTTGGAAGATATTGCAGTTTCAGTCTCCTAGAAAAGCAACTAAAAACCTTCTAGCTTAGGTTTGAGGCACTAAATGGCCCTGAAATGGCCCCAAAACTTGCCAAAATCAGTGTGACAAATTTTTGGGCACATTCTTGACTCTGAGACCTTTCTGACAGTTTAAACGGTTCTAAAAATAGAGTCTCGGATCAAAAGTTATGGCTCCTGGAAGTTGGTACACTTTCAAAATGTGTTGATTTTCGAATGGTGTTTTAATTTTTGAATTTCAAATTGTAATTCTTGGTGCCAAACCACCAAAACTCATAACTCGAATGTTATTTTTGGATCCTAATGGAAAATGGGCTATTTATGGGGGGATTTTTCTAATTTTTGGTAGCTATTTGGGGAAAAGAGTTCACATGTTGTGAAAAGGAGAACTTCTGTAATTTTTGTAAGTTCTAAAAATTTTGTAGCTTGCATGTATCACAGAGCTCGAGGATTTGGAATCCTTTGCATGTAAGATTTCCATTATTGAATAATAATAAATTTTTCTAGTTGTGTGCATTATTTCTATGCCTCGAGTTTGCTTCCTCGTCAATAGAGAGTTCATGCATGAGTAATATTTGCCTATGTAAGGCACTCCCAATCAAGATGATATATAACCCTTCATTATTTGACAATCCCAACTATATGCATGGAATGAATATTGAAGTAATAAGGAGATGGGAAGAGATACCATTCTTGATTATATCAATTTATATATATTGTGCATTGATATTTTTATTTAGTTGATCCATTCATAAATAACTTTATTGATATTTAAATAGACCCATTTTGGCTTCTCTTAATGTCCCTTCATATACATAAACATTGATAATATCTAAAGGAGCCTAAAGTTTTACATATGCATCTCTCTCCATTGTTATTGAATCTGAAGCATTGAATAGATTTTACCATGTTCCCTTTGAAAAATAAGCATCCATAGTCCTTGCCCCTTCCTTCAAAATAGGGGACACAAGAATTCCTTTCCCAAATAGATATATTGTGTTGATCTTGAATTTTTTAGTATCATTAGGGAATGTGAAAAATAGAGGCCTTGCAGCTGGATATCCTTGGTATGGACTTCAAAAGACAATGTTTATATATATGGAAGAAGGTGATACCTAAAATCTAATGCCTTCCTTATAGAATCTGTGATGGACTTCAATAAGTAGAGCTCTTACCAAATTGTACCCTTGTCTAAATGATCTTGGACAAAAGGATAAAATGAACCTAGTTGAATCCACCTATTATAGAGGTCTTATGCTGTGCCTTGTGTAAAACCATGCAAATATTAACACCAACCATAGGAACTCCAAACAATCCAAAACTTAATATTGTAGGTATGGAGTATTAAAGGTCATCCCATGTTGCAACATTGTCTCTAGTCCAATGTACAATAGATTTTCCAAATCCAACATAGGTAGAGTGAGTCAATATAAATGGATCATATTTCAATATTAATTTTAGAGCCTTGTTGGTTACAATGACCTCTATGAGCCCATATAGATTATGTGCATTGTACTCCAATATATCATTATAGTGAACTGCATTGGCTAGCATGGTTTCATTAACCAAATTTCTCTAAATTCTAGAAGCATTAATTTTGTATAGGGGATCATCATCCCAAATGGTAGTACTAGCATTATTAAAAATCAAACAACAATCTAGCTATCCATATTTTCTTGGGAAATCCCCATCATTTGGAAAGGAACATGTAGTTCCACTACACAAGCTTGTACCCTCATTAATATCAAGCCAAAGTGCACCAAATAGAATCATATTGTGAAATTCAAAGATATAATTTTCCTATAGATAGAGGATGTATGGGCTAAGAAAACTTGGAAATTATACTGGACCTGGCTATATTTGTGAGATGTAAGGAGCACTTGCTCTTTTCACAAAAAAATCATCTTGTATTTCTCTCTAAATTTTTTGTATGTTTTATTTATGCTTATTCCTACACATATTAATCATTAAGCAAATGATATGGGCATTATTATCATGTAACATTGTCACTTCTAAGCTTTGAACATATTTAGGACTAAACTATACAAATAATTTTAGTACAACATTGGGTTGACTCATGCTGAAAAATAAGATTTAACATTATTTGTATCAATTATGAGAACATAATTCTACCCATTAGCATGAATTCCTCCATTAATTTCTCTTTTATTTCTCAAGGAAATTCATAGGGTCCAGAGTGAAATTCTTGAAACCATCCATATAATCAATGTCTATCCACATAACTTCAAGAAGTATTTTTTCTTCCACATATAAACTACAATTAATTTAAGGTCTTAATTTTTTCTATATCCATATTAGTATTGGTAAATTCTTATACAATTGAATCCACATATGTAAATACACATTAAAAAGGTTGAAAATTAGATGTTGCAACTTCATGGTTTACTTTAGAAGCATAACCTTTTTATCATAACCAAAAAATTTGTTTACATTGAATATAAGAGATTCTTTCAGATATTTGAAGAATATACTTTTATTACAACCAATCATACCCTAATCGAGGTCAAAAAAAGGAAAAAGATGTACCCATCGAAGAAAGTCATGGGATTGGGGTAGGTATACCCACTAGGCTTTTGTATTGCTAAACAATAGAGAGTGGAGAGGGGAAAGAGAAATAAAGAAGTCCAAAATTCACCCAATCACTCTATATGCCAATTAGTTGTGCACATACTCATTATCCATCCAATTGCTATTAAGCTGACCATAATCTATGAGTATTGAGTTGCTGGATTTGGAAAAATATTACTATACTTAACACAATGATTTCAAGAGCTACAATGTTATATATCCTAGATATGATAGGAGTAACTAAAACCTCCAATAATGTAGATTCAAATGAGGAGGATGGTAATTCATGCACAATATATGGATTTTTTGATGCTATCCCACTTGTGACGATTGATTGGCTCCATGAATGGGTTGATGGAAAGGATTTATCCTCCATGCCATTGAGAGAGGTTGTGACTCAAACCCTAGCCATGACTAGAGTAGCTTACTCATTTGTTGATACAATTTTGGATGAGGATGCAGGCAATTCTAACATAAAAGAGGGTGGTTTTGATGCTATGTCATTGAAAGAATAAAGAAGGTTGTCATTGATGTCAACATTACTTGATGAATGACAACATTGTATTAAGGATGATTGCAGAAGAGACAATTTGCAAAAGGGCTTGATTTGCACACATAAACAGTTAAGTATTTTTGCTAAGTGTCTACATTGAAAAATTTAGTACATAGGGCCTTATGGTATTTTTATCTGTTTTCCCATAGAGATTTACTTCTATGGTTCTAATATGTTGTTCATGTTTTCCAATAGTATCTTCATTCAGAATTCACTTGTTTTGGATAAGTGGTTTGAAAGATACAAGTAACAAAAGATTGACATATAAGGTTTGGAAAATTTTCTATGTAATGGATATGACTTATCTATTCCACACTCCTTCATGGATTTGAGAAAATGTTAATAGGTGTCAAAGCATTGTGTTTTCTAGATGGTATGCCATTTTTAGGTCCACGTTTCCTATGGGGATGATCAATTGGAGTATTTTCCTTTTAGGTCCTATGTCTCGCTGACCTAATGTATGTAAAGGGTTGTGAAGATTAAATATATGTTGTGGATGGAAGAGGGAGCTATTATAGGTCAATGTTGACCTATATTATTCTTTGCATGTGTTATTTTGGGTGCAAATAAATTTTCATTTGAATTAGTGTCGACAAGGAATGTTTTATATATTTTAGGGCTATATCTAATTAGGCCAACCTAATTGATGAACTTGTCATGAGTTTGATATATATACAAAGTTGTTTTGAGATTGTGGATATCAATTTTGAGTGTGTACATGATCCAATTACAAGCAGTGATAAAAAAATATGCGGAGTTGAGCAAATAAGTTGTGAAAGTTGAGAAGAGGTGTGTGAATGTAAAGCAAGGCGGAGATCTATAATATGATATGGATGAAGTGTATTAAGTCAGTGTTTTTCAGCTTCAAAGGAATTGAATCTTGCATATGGTAGATGCATTTTGTATTAGTTCAAATCTTGGCTATGTAGCCACAAACCTTCTTTCTCTCTTTCTTTTCTCTATGGGAAATGAGCCCACTTGGATAATGATTCCACCTAGAAGTGAGACTTTCTATAATATAATATAACTAGTTATAATACATTGTGATCTAATCCTTGCCATGTGTTATGTGATGTTGTGGATGTTTTCATGCTTTCATTCCTTATAACAATTAAATATGCTTTGTTAATTAGATGGATAATGCTTGAATGGTTTAAAATAATATTGATTCAACTCCCCTCTTAGTATTACAAGTGTTCAACAATTAATATCAAGGCTTGGATCCCTGGAAGGAGCTTGACCACTTTGGGAATATCTTGGAGATTGAACACACGACTGATAGAAAGTTTCCTATTGCTTCATAATATATTCTTGCAATTGAATACATAGAAGAAGATTGCATGCTTGACAATGATGGAGAAATCAAAGTTTCTCTTGAAGATCTTAACAAAGTTGAAGGTGACAATAAAGATCTGAAGGAAAATCTTATATAAGCAAATGAATATATCAAAAAATTGAGAGAGAAAATAAAGAAGTTCAGAGAAAGGCACAAGGAGGCTAATGAACAATTGAAGCAAGCAATTGAAGACATCATTGGATTGAAAGTACAAGTGGAAGAAAAGAAAATAATTGTAGAATTTCTTAATGCAATGGTGAAATTTTTTTTTGATGAATGCATGAGACTTGAACAAGAAGTGGTAAATCTAAGATCAGATCTAGAGAAAGCAAGAAGTCATTAACATAAATTCAAGACAAGTTCTACAATGCTTTATGAGTTGATTGCAGGTCAAAAAGAATCTAAAGAAAAGGTGTTTTAGGACTTGAATAAGGTGAAGCTCAAAATTAGATCAGACATCTAATATAAGGAAGATCAAGAGCTAGAGAAGATTGAAGAAAAGAGGAATAATGGCAAGATCCAAAATCAAAGAAACAATGCCAGAAGACCCTTGGTCAAACAACCAAATGCTCAAAGGTACCCATCTTTCAATGGTTTTTTTTTTTTGCAATAATTTTGGACATAGGGCACTGGAATGTAGAAGGAAAATGAATTAGAATTCCTTTATTGGTCAATGTTGTACATGAAATAAATTTGGACATAGAGAAAATGAATGTAATAGTCAAATGATGAATGCATGTAACAATGGTAGAATGATTCAACCTTTCAATGGTCACCATTATACATGCTATGGATTTGGACATAAAGATAATCAATGAAGATCTAGGATGCATGGAAGGAATTTTTATCAAAATAATGTTGTATGTCACAATTTCAATAGACCTGGACATATTGGTAAGTTTTGCAAAAGTAGAAACATGAGGAAGGATAATCCGACAAAGAGAAATGAACTAGTTAAAAATATTGATCTAGTTGAAGTAAAGAAGGAAATGCACAAAATATCTAGAGAAAGAAAGAGGAAGAATGAAAGACTACAAATGAATATGTTCCCTCATCTAGCACATACATCTCCTTTAGGAATTGAACCTAAGCATTGGCCGAGGGGGAGCAATAACAGATAATCAAGCAACCCCTGACCGATATAAGGTGCCATGGCTAGGCATGAAGATATGTGACAGAGGTGAATAATGATGATATTTTAGAGAAGACATCAAAAGAAAACATGTAATTATGGAGATTTTTATAGTGATTTAGGGTTTATTGCTGCATATAGAAGGTTTTTACCAGCATTATTGTTTGGTGCATTGAATGAAAATTAGGGTAGATCGAAGGGTTATAATTATCTAGACTTAGTAGAATTAATTCAATTTTAAGAATTTTGAGCAAGCCTAGCAAGTTGGAGAAAATTTAAGAGGTGATTTGTGAAGCAAAGCATCAAAACCCTAGTTCTAGCTAAGCAAGAAAAGGGTATTTATTGTCTTTCCATGTGGCATAAAAGTTGAAATAGATTCTTTTTCAAGCATTTAAATTCTAAAAGAGATGGAAAAACTTACTGTAGTGAATGTTAGTGAGAAGCCTCAACCAAAGTTTAAGAAATCCCTCATGAAAGTGTTTGAGAATGACCTACTCAAAGCCTTTTTAAGCAATCAATATAGGGTTCTTCCTATAGAGGATATTAGGGCTTATATCCTAAAAGGAACCTAAGTGAGCAGAAACAACTTTCTACACTAATCTAATCATAGGAGAGTTACAAAAAAGAAATTAACACCTTATATTTTTACAATATGAGATACACAAGGAATAATGGAAATAAAACAACAAAAACACAAATGTAATAAAAATAGATATATGTGGGGGAAAACCCTTTTAGGTAAAATAAAAAACCTTGGGTGCCACCACAATAGTGTCTCACTTTTGGGACATGTTGATTTTTTCCTAAAATCATTTTTTTAGAAAAACTAATGATTTTAGCCTTGAGAGGTTCCATCTAAAGGGTTTCAATTGAACAGGATAGATAAGACCCCATTAGATCAAAGCCCCTTAGATAGAACCCCTGTAGTATTAAATCATGCCAACAATGGAGTCTCCTTCACACCTATCAAAATGGTAGCAAAAAAACACATTTACTTTAGATTTTGAGGGATTAAATAATGTCATTTATAAATTATCTTTTGGAATATTGTAGCCCTCAAAATGATCTTTCCAACAAGTATAGTTTTGATGTGTTTTCATTTTATCCTGTATTTAAGTTTGAATTTTTATTGAACATAGGTCTTTCTCCAAACATCAAGCTCTTCATTTTACAGAGGTGGAAAAATAGTAAACCATAGTAAAAAAACATTAAAAAAATACTCTTTCCCTAGGTATTGATGTCCTTGTTTCACTAAAAAAAAAAGGATTTCCATATATACACAACAAGTTAGGTTGTGCGTCACACACAAATGTCCAAAATATAGTTATAGTGACTTCAAAAATTAGTTAAAAAAAATATACATAACAAAAAACTATGAAAAAATATCCATTCCATAGATATTTATGCTGTGAATCTATATTCCAAAAATTAGAATTTTATCCTTTATAGAAAAAAAGTTATGTTGTATAACACTAACATCACTTTCTAAAAATGTTGTTTTATGATTAAAACTAGTTATTAAAGGATATGTTAAAAGATTCATGATTTATTACCATTTTTAAAAAAAAATATAAAGATGAAGATTTAGTTAAAAATATTGATGTAAATTTCCACCTTGGGCAAAAAGTGAAACATGGTATTGTGATTTCACCCCCCTCCAAAAGCACAATACTTTCTCTATTACTTCAAATAATGAATACAAGATATCACCAAGTACAAAGCTTCTTCAACTAGTGCTTCAACGTGAACACCTATTTTGGAGTTAACTTGACAACGCTTTGTTACCTACAAATAAACTATGCATTCTACAATGCAAGAAACTCATTTTATAGAGAGATACAAGATTTAAGAAGCATCTAGAAGGTGAGGGGCATCCAAATCCAATGCCTTAGACATGCATTTGGACACATGTACAACATTCCCTTACACCTCTTACAATGGTCAAACATGCAAATATTATTCTTCCAAGCTTGGGAACCTAGAATATGTTAAAAATAGCTTATGAAAAATTCCTTACAACTTTCATAGATTATGTCATAAATCTGCCATAGAATATGTCATAGGAACCATAAGAGAATAAGTCATAACCGGCTAAAAATAGATGATTCTCTTACATCCTGTCACAACCCATCTTGGGTTTCAAATTTCTCCATGCATTCAAAGAGGCCTTATGATGTGTAATATAATCTTTCATATGTCATAGATTCCAAAGTAGGATGCCTATGTCCACTTGGGATGATGATTTGTCATCCAATCACCTCCAATAGGGATGCCACCCAGGTGGTGGGTCCCAATTTGTGACATGACACCATAGGAATTTAAATAATACAAATAAATACACTAATTACATCAATTAAATCAATGCTAGGACTCTAAGGTTGAGACAACTTAATCCCAACATTCTCCCACTTGTCGAAGACCTACCAAGAGTCATACAAAATCATCTACTTAGGGCCCCAAGGCCCATCAAATTGGAACACCATCTAAATTTCTCCATGCTCATTGGTTTTGTTAGTGTATATATAACATTCACCAAAGTTTCAACATTTTCCAAGTTCACCTTTCCATCTTCTACCATATCTCAAAAAAAATGATACTAAACATCGATGTGCTTTGTTTTGGCATGGAGGGTAGGATTTTTTGCTAAACAAATTACACTTTGACTATCACAACAAATAGTAATTTGTCTTGTATCTAAACCAATATCAAAATTAAATATCTTAGGACAAATAGATTCCTTATAGGCATGAGAGGCTGCCATATGCTCTTCCTCTTTTTTGGATAACACGACTACAGCCTGTTGCTTACTCATCCAACTGATAGCACCACCAAACATCATAAACACATAACCGTTGGTGGATCTTTTGTTGTCAATGTCACCTGCCCAATATGAATCCACATATGCTTGAATGCTCACAGAATTTTGAGGTCTAGTAGGATAACCATCAAAACAAAAGGCATACTCAGAAGTACCTCGTAAATATCTAAACACTCGTAACCACATCCTAATGCACCTGTCTAGGATTAGCCATAAAATGGCTAAGGACTCCAATTACTTGGGAAATATCTAGTCTCATACACACCATTGCATACATCAAACTTCCAATTGCACCTACATATGGTACTTTGGTCATGTCCTCCATCTCAGTAGGAGAATTTGGACAATCATTCATAGAAAGCTTTGTCCCTTGCATCACAGGAACAACTAACTATCTTTAATCTACCATGTTGAATCTCTCCAACATAGAGTTCACATACTTGCTTTGTCTTAACCAAAGCTTTTTGTTAGCTCTGTTTCTAGTGATTTCCATTCCCATAATGTAGCTAGTTGTACCTAGGTCTTTCATCTCAAACTGTGCTGATAACTGAAACTTAAAATTTTAAATTACACTTTTATCATTCCCAATAAACAACATATCATCTACATATAGGAAAATAATGAGAATGTGACCATTATCGGTTTTAAAGTATACACAATGGTCATATTTAGAGCTCTGAAATCCCAATGACAACACATAGGTATCAAACTTTTGATACCACATTATAGGAGACTATTTCAAACCATAAAGAGACTTCTTTAGTTTGCAAACTAGATTTTCTTTACCTTTCTCAATAAAATGCTCTGGTTGTGACATGTAAATATCTTTTGCTAAATCACCATGAAGGAACACTATCTTCATATCCATCTATTCCACATCTAAGTCATATGCAACTACAAGTGACAACAAAAGCTGGATAGATGTCATCTTCACTACATGAGAAAATACCTCCCCATAACCAATTCCCTCCACTTAGGAGAACCCCTCAGTGACCAACCGTGCCTTATACTTCTCAACACTGCCATCAACACCACACTTTTTTTTGAAAACCCATTTGCAACCAATAGGTTTATGTCCAACAAGTAAAAGTACCAAATTCCAAGTCTTATTTTTCTTTAATGAAGCCATCTCCTCATCCATGGCTTGCATCTGGGAATTTGAATCATTCAAACACAATGCCTCTCTAATAGTCGTAGGCTCATAAGTATTAGTAATCAAGGAAAATATGCAACTGGAATCCAATAATGAATAATCAAATCTTTCGAGTTGCCACCTAATTCATGTAGATCTCCTCAAAGGCCAAGGTTGATTTTCTCCTTCTTCTTTAGATCTTTTAGAGCTACTTGAGCTCTCCTCATCATTAGGTCCAACAAGAGTACTTGGTTCTTCTTTCTTTGGAGTAGGTGGAATCTGAACCACCTACTTCTATTTCTCTTCTTTCTCTAGTTGTAGTGCAATAGATAAAGGTTTCATCTCTCTAAAAATCACAATTCTACTATAGAGAACCTTCTGAGCTTTTGGATCCCCAAGCTTGTACCCTTTCACATAAACACCATTGCTGATAAAGATACACTTAATAGCCTTGTTCTCCAACTTTGACCTCTTCTCAATCAGAAAATGAGCATAAGCTTCACAACCAAATACTCTGAGATGTCTCATCAAAGGATTTTTACTAGACCATGCCTCCATGGGTGTCTTACCAACAAGTGTTGGTGTAGGAGATCTATTGATCAAATAACATGTAATGGCTATTGTTTCAACCCAAATTTTTTTCTCAAAGATAGCACCACTCAACATACTCCTAGCCCTCTCCATCAACATTCTATTCATCCTTTCTACAACTCCATTTTGTTGTGGACTACAGGGAGTAGTTTTATTTCTCTAAATCATGTGTTCTTTACAAAACTTGTCAAACTCTATGGAACAAAACTCACCACCATTATCAATCCTCAACACTTAATCTTTCTTCTAGTCTAATTTTCAACCAAGGCCTTAAAATCCTTAAACCAACTAAAGACTTTGGCTTTACTTTTGAGAAAATTAAAAAATGTCCTTCTACTATAATCATCTATGAAAGACACAAAATATATAGATTTTGATAACAAAGGAACATTTATAGGACTAAAAAAATCTAAATTAACATAGTCCAAAACCCTGGAAGACTTATGAGAACTAGAATAAAAGGAAACATGGTGTTGTTTTCCATATACACAATGTTTGTAAAAGTCAAAATTGAGATTATAATCATCAAGGCCTACAACAAGGCTTTTATTTTTCAGGGTTCTAAGAACCTTTTCACTGATGTGACCAAGTTTTTGGTTCCATAACATTGTCTTCTCTATAGGAAGCTTCATTTCCATGGAATAAGCACCCTTAGGTTCCCAAAATGCATGACCATCGAAAGTAGCTACAACATGCTTTTTCTTTGCACATTCTGATGGTGAGGATGAAGAATCCAAAAATTTATTCTTCAGTACATCATAAGAACTATTGCATTGTACATTGCATGCATCTAACTAAAACAGAGTGCCAATACGAACTCCCTTAGCCAACACCATAGCTCCTCTAGTCATCTTGCATCCTCCACTAGAGAAAGCAACTTGCATTCCCGAATCATTCAATTTACTTACAGAAAGTAGGTTTCGTGCCAAACCTAGGATATACAAGACACCATTAATCCCCTTCACTCTTCCATTAGGAAATCTTATTTTGACTCTTCCATAACCAACAATCTTTAGATGAGAGTCATCACCCAGGTATACCTCTCCACCATTGTACTCCTCATAGTTTGAAAACTGAAATCTATGAGAAGTCATGTGAAAGGATGCACCTAATTCTATCAACTACATATCATCCAATGCATGGGATACCAAGGATGCAATAAATGCTTCTCCATCACCTTGGGATAATTTTTCAGATTTAGAATTAGAGAAAGAATTGTTTTCTTCTTCTTCTTCTTCATGCAATCTTTCCGAATGTGACCAACTTCACCACCACCGATGGCGTATTAGTCTTGCTTCTAGTGAAAATTTTTGGAAACAGGTTTTTGATAGTTTGGGTTGAATTCTGACAAAATAAATTTTTAGGCCTATAGGTAGGACTAATTCACCATGCATGGAAAATCAGTCCTCCTACATGAGTCTACAAATTGAGGCCTAAATTTTGTAGCGTTAGATCTGCACTTCTACTTTCTATAGGTGTTCACTTCTGAAATTGTTAGAATTGGGTCAGAAAGTGACTTTTTCTTGATACTTTGACTTGAATGATGAGGAGATGACTTGAATAACTTTGTAACTTTATCTTCAATGATTTCCAAACTTTCAAGAGTCCTAAATCTCCAAAAACACAAGAAGAGAAGAGAAAATGTTGATTGTTAGGGCATGGGGGTTTGTCTTGGTCAAACCACTTTTAGGTAATTAAACCAAAATGATGATAGAATGGAATGAAGCATGAAAAATGGAATTAATTACCTTGTCATTATGTTTGATCTTGGATATCTACAACAAACATGAAGATTCAACTCTTGAAAGTCTTAGGAAACAATCTTGATGAGGAAACCCTCACTTGCTTGACTTAAATGAGAAGATAGATGATGAATTAATGATGAGAGATGTAAAAATGAGTTGGGAGATGTGTGAATGAGATAAGAGATAATGTATATCAAATAAAGAGAAAATCACTAATTTATAAACTTTTCTACCCTAATTTCCCGATAATACCTCATCACAGGTCGATATAAGGTATTTTTAAATAAAAACCCAAAAGGAAATTTGAAATATTTTTAATTTGGATTCAAGGGGAACTCATTCACCACCCATGGCGAATGGGTCCCACCCTAGGCTTATCAAAGGGTGTCAGGATTTTATTTGCATTTAATGAGGTTTGTCGGGTTCATATTCAAAAACACACATAATTAAGCCTTCTAAGGGCATAAAGGGGTCAAATAAAGCATAAGAAAGTTGTAAATAAGGGAAATGTGCCTAGAAAAGTGTGAAATCTTTTTACAAGACTTTACAACAGCTCAAAATAGGTCTTGATGATGAATAAAAAGGTGATATTATGATGAATTATATTAAATAGTGTCTAGAAAAGTGTAGAAATGTTTTACAACACTTCACAACACCTTCACAAGACATCAATAAATGCATTTTATTTAATTTAAATGGGTCCAAGATTTGGTTTGGATGTGAAAAACACCTCAAAACACTAAATCAAGTCCTTATTAAGTCCAATTTATCATGATTTTTTCCCATGTCAAGAAAAAGATACTTTTTTGTATGAAACATTTAGTCCCCAGTTTAGTGAGAAGATGAACTTACGTCAAACTCATACTAAACTAGACATACAAGAGAGATCCAAGTGTATAGATGTAGAGATCAAGAAGGAAGTGAAGCCATCAGGATCAAATCACACAATGACAAGAAAAATGGGGTGGAAAAGATGCACTCGCTATGGGGCCATAGAACATAAGGTCGTTTGCAAGGTGAGCTATCCCAACAAAGTAAATAAAATGGTGGATCAAGCTTCGATCATTTGTCTAGCTAGTTGTAGATCAGATCTAGGCTGTTTGTTTGAAAAAAAGAGATGCATACTCACTCTGGGGTTATGGAACTCTTGGCTACCTGTCGGGTGAGAAATCCACAACATACACTAGTTATTATGCACATAGGTGGCTATGGGGAAAGTTGTGTCAATGAGTGGGCTTCCCACTCAACCATATCAAATTTATACCTCTTGATAACTTTAATAATTCACCACAATGAAAATTTTTGAGCTCTATGAGGTGATCAAAACTTCATATGCTTGACACTCATAGAAATTGTTAATGAAGAATAGTGTAAGGATTATTCAAAGGGATTTTGCTTAATTCATGCAATATCTCATCTTAGGGAACATTGTACTTAATGTTTCCAAGAGAGGATAAGTGCAAATGATCTCATCTTGTCTCCAAGAGAGGAAAAGTGCAAGGTCTCATCCTGGGCAACATTGTACCTAATGCTTCCAAGAGAGGGAATCAAAAGAAAAAGAAAATCACACAATGAAATGTGAGTGGTGATGTATTCCACCACTTTAAAGTAGTTTTGAACACTATTACTATGATAAATTGCTTTAAAGTAGTAGAAGAGAACATGAGAGCTTACTCAGAAAGCCCTATGCCAAGTCATATGTTTTTGATAAGCTACATCATGAAAAAGGGGGAGTATGTCATATGCGAGTCAATCTAAAGACATGTCATCCACATCCCAAGCTTGCTCTTATATGTTCATGAAAGGTTAATGACAAGCCAAAAGAGACAATGACATATGACACATGAGGGCAAAGCTAACTAACCCCTTGCTCCCACTTAGTGCAAGACAAAAGTGAGCAGAAAGGATTGATGAAAATGCATCCTAGAGTGAAAATAAGTATTAATTAGAGGAATTAGGTGCCCCCACATACATACGGAATCATGCCAAACTCTATAATATGTTGAATAATATGACTCAATGCATGAAATTCATTAGTGTAATGACCATGAACTTTATGATATTTTCAAAATGAAGTCTTGTAATAGCATTTATTGAGTTTTAGGAGAGAGGGTTATCAAGTGATCTTGGAGGAGTCTCAACAAGATACCTTCTTGATCAAGGGGAGAAGTAGTTTTTGTTGATGGAAAAGAGATTTCTTGTTTAGTATAGGAGGGTATGTGCAGGATCATCATGGAAAAAAAAGACCCTTAAGTAGCAAAAAATTTAGAAAAATCAAAGTTAAGCAACTTGATGTAAAAATTTGAATAAGTTATCTATATTATTTAAAAAATATGTAAGAATAGAATCTGTAGCAAATTGAATGTAGTTTCTAAACTACTAGGTTTGTTTTTTTTTTAATCTATTTGGTAAAAATTTGAAATTTCAATGCAGTGCTACTTAAATTTTAGGAAAAAAATAAGTAGGTATATGTCTGACCACCCTAACCACAATAAAATGATAATATTCTTTTATAAGATTTTAGATATAAGTAGAGGACTCATGCACCGATGTGATGCATATTTTTTTGTAATTTTTTTCCAAGTAAATAATTAATTATGAAATTCTTATTACAACCTTTTAAAAATATAAAAAATCATATGTTTGACCACCTTAACTTGATCAAAACTTCATGAAATTCATTTTTTTTTTTTTAATCCTATATTATGTGAAGCATAGAATGTGAAAAAGTTTTGGATTCAAAATATGTGATACCATTTGAAATCTATAGATGTTTATCAATCAGCCTATCAATTAGGACTCTAATCATAATTTCAATAGAAAATGACTAATAATTACTTATTAAATTCAAAGTAAAGCATACTTTATATCGATGGAAAGCTGAGAATCTCCTTTAAAAACCCTTTTCATTTCATCAATTTTGGGTAAAAAAATTGTCGTCAACCACATACCCATCATATTGCCACTTTTTTGGCCCATCATGATCCTACACATACCTAGGATGCCATACTTACGCAAGACTATTTAGATTGCAATATTTTTCTCTTACTCTGAGAGGAGGGAAAATCTATCTAATGCCAATCATGAGAATTTTATGAGGTGACATTGACATTAAGAAAAGGTGAATTTTTTTGTTTGATGTTTTTCAAAGGAGAACAATCAAGATCACTAGTGTCGAGGAGTTTAGGGACAACTATTAAAGATGATTTAGGGGTACATTGTGTGAGATTGTTGATGTTGAGCGAAGGCTTGGTGATCTTTGTCATAGGACAATAACCAAGACCATGAGTGGTTTTTTGTGTGTTAAGTTATATAGGGTTGCGGATACCTTATTCATTAGCACCACATCCTTTTCCACTATAGCCAAGTTGTTTCATAAGATCGTACCCTTTTCCATAAATATTTTTCATTGCTTTTGGATTAGGTGGTGATTGATCATAAGCATTGTCAAAGGTGACTTATTCTTTGTCTAAAGTGTTTGAGGTGGATTCTTTTGAAGGATAATCTACTTTTTTGTTTCCCCTATTTAAATCTTTATGTATGATCTTGTATTCACCCATGAAGTCATCTTCAAAATCCAAGAAACCCCAATCATCTTCTAATAGTTGTGTGATAGTGTTAATAGGTTGTTCTTTGTTGTTTTGTTGTACAGGTTCCACTAGTGTAGTTGATGTTGATGTTTTTAAAGAATTTGCTTCATTTTTCTCAAGGTGTAAGACAATATAAGGTGCAGGATCAACATCAAGGGTGTGAACTTTTTTTTTGTAGATGTATTTCATGTTTTGATAAAGAGTGGAAGTCACCCCATTCATTTCATGAATCCATTGTCTGCCTAAGATAAGATTATATGGAAGTTCATAAGGCATGAAATGAATTGGTGTATTTAATGTGGCCACTCCAATGGCAAGAGGAATAATGATCACCCCTAATGGTTTATTTTTGATACTTTTAAATCTATTAATAGATAAAGAATCAGGTTGAATGGTTGATCGATGAATGCCAAGCATATCTAGAAGGCCCACACTACATTCATTAAGAGAAAAACCAGTATCTACAAGAGTTCTCTTTATCCCTATTTGTTTATATTGTGCTATTATCATGAGAGGTTCATTGTGTTTTCTCATTTCCAAAGATGGGTTTTCTTTTTGGTGGAAAACATTGCCATTGTTAATACTTTGAATGATGGCTACTATGCCATTTGGTTGCACATAAGAGGGGACATGAACTTGTTGTAAGGATGCTTTAATCATGTTCTAATAGTGAGGGGAGGCTTGAATAAGGTCCCATAATGATATCTTAGCAGGATTATGCTTAAGTTTCTTGACAAGATCATACTCCTTTCCACTTGGTGAGAAAGGGTTATGTTGGATAGGATTAGGCAAAGGTAAGGATCTCGAGTTAGTTGCTGTGGTTGTGGATTATTGTGAGTGTTATATGTATGAGCAACGGTATTATAACTTGGTTGTTGCAAAACATTATTCTAAGGTGGGTAGAGGATAAGTTTAGGTTTATTTTGAGTTTGTTGTTTGTGTGAAGGTGGGTGGAGAGTAAACTCGGGTTTAGGTGAAGGTTTGTGTGAAGGGGTTAAAGGATGAGTTGAGGTTGAATAATGTTAACATCCCATAACAATTGAGAGTCTTCATTATCTTTAAAGGGAATGTTATCTTTTTCTTGGGTCATAATATCCTTCCTAGAAGGAGAGTTCTTAGGAGAACAAACCTCATGTCCTTGATAATTAAGGCTTGGTTGATCCAAAATAACTTCATCCCAACTAAGGGAGTTATTAATGGTTGAATGTGTTTGGTAGTTGATAGTGGGGAGATTGGGGAAATATTCTATTTGATTGTTGGTTTTTTCTAAGTTCTCAATTGCTTGTTCCATATTATCTACCCTACTAGAATAGCTTGCAATATGTTCATCTAAGGTTGAAGTTTGCAAAGTAGCTTCATCACCGGTGGGAGAGACATCAAGAGAAGGACCATTATAAGTTTCAAATAGATCTTCCCATAGAATATGGAAATTAGGGAAGGGAGGGGAAACATTCTCATGATTTTGAATAGGTACATATCTTCTAACATCAACCTATCCTCTTTACATCGAGGAGGGATATTAGGAGAAAAGCAAGTTTGATTATCATCATTATGGAAACTAGCTAATGTAATGTTTAGAAATGTGTCTATGATCTCATCTTCATATTATGTTGTGTGATTGTCATGATTACTTAGTGTGATTTCCTCTTCTTTAGTAATGTTACATCTAATAGGAGAGGTAAGAGGAGAGAAACAACTTGGATAGTCAAAACTCTCATCTATTGGTTCTCGTACTATAATATCTGCTTCACAAGTGTGAGAGATAATAGGAGAAAAAAAAATGTGAGTGTTATGATTATCCAAGGTTTCTTTCACTAAACTAGCCTCATCCATAGAAGGGAAACTAGGAGATGGATTGATGATGAACAAAAAGAGAGGGGAGAGGACCTCATATTCATATGATTTTAACAAAATTCTCTTACAACATGCAGTAAGATCCAAAAAGAGAACACACAAGATGATAAATATAGAAAATTTTAATTAAAACATGATGGGATGATTATCTTACAAACTTGAAATGTAACAATGCTAAAGTAAAGATGCAAAAGAGGAATGCAATTTTTAAAATTTTAAAGATGACAATTGACTAATTATGATATGTAAATGCAAACTTGAAATTGAAAGCATGCGTGAAATGAGATAATTAAGGTTGGATTTAATGAAATACATGGTACATAAATGCAACTAACTGATATAGGTAGGTTAAAGCACCAAACAAGAGCTTAAAAATAGAGTTTTCAGTTCTATAAAATGTAGGTTCAAGGGTGAAAAGGGACTGATTTGCCCAAGGTGGCGAATGAGTCCCAGTATGGACATTTTTTAGAATTTTTAGAAAGTTTCAATGGATTTTTATGGTTTTTAGAATGTGATGATGCTTGAACCTAAGTTAAAGATGAATAATTTCAGCATATTGAAATGAATTTAGATACCAAAAATGCAAACTAAATGCACTTTTTTTATGGATGCAAAATTTGAAACCTAGCATGCAAATGACTTCTTGCAAACCCTAATGCAAGATCAATGCAAGGATATGTATATATGGTGAAGAACTCCAAATCAGAAAATAAGGTGTTGATCAATCTAGGTTCACCAAATGAAACAAAGGATTTGGCACATTAATCTTTTCTAGCCCTTCTAGGGTTTTTCACCTAAAAGGGGAAAGATGGATCAAAATGCACAATGTTTCCTTCAAGATTAATGTATGAAATGGATGGGAAATGGATGTGAAGTGGGTGCAGATGTGTTTGAATGCTTAAAAATGTATATAAATGAATGTAAACTAATCTAATGTAAGATGCTAGAAAACACAACATTGATTGCAAATAAGAGCTAGAAACCTAAACAAATGAAAACAAAAAATGATGAGACTGAATAGAGTACACCTGGAGGTAGAGTGTTGATGATGGAAGGTTATGGAATGTTCTAGAAAACACTTTCAATGACCATTGGGACCGATTCACCATAGATGGCGAATTAGCCCTACTTTTGGTGAAAAGTTTTGGAAATAGGTTTCTGACCGCCGGGGGTTGAATTCTGACAAAATTAGTTTTCAAGTCTATAGATGTGACTAATTCACCATTCATTGTGAATCAGTCCTCCTATAAGAGTTTTCAAATTTATGACTAAATTTTGTAGGGTTAGATTTTCATTTCTGCTTTGTATAGGTGTCCACTTCTAAAATTGTCAGAATCAGGTCTAAAAGTGACTTTTCTTGATACTTTAACTTGAATGATGAGGAGATGAATTGAATAAATTTTAAAGTTGATCTTCAATGATTTCCAAGCTTTCCAAATTCCTAAATCTCCAAACACATAAGAAGAGAAGAGAAAATGTTGATTATTAGGGCATGGGGGTTTGCCTTGGTCTAACCCCTTTTAGGTAATTAAAAAAATGATGAAAGAATAGAATGAAACATACAAAATGGAATTTATTACCTTGTAATGATGTTTGATCTTGGATATCTATAGTAAAACATGAAGATTCAACCCTTGAAAGTCTTAGGAAGCAATCTTCATGAAGAAACTCTAGCTTGCTTTACTTGAATGAGAAGATAGATGATGAATTAATGATGAGAGATGTAAAAATAAGTTGGGAGATTTGTAAATGAGATAAGAGATAATGGATATAAAATGAAGAGAAAAAAACTTATTTATAAACTTTTCTACCTTAATTTATCGATAATATCTCATCATAGGCTGTCATAAGGTATTTTTAAATAAAAATCCAAAAGGAAATTTAAAATATTTTGAATTTGGAGCCAAGGGGGACCCATTCACCACCCATGGAAAATGGGTCCCACCCTAGGCTTGTGAATGGGTGCTGGGATTTAATTTGAATTTAATGAGGTTTGTTGGGTTCATATTAAAAAACACACTTAATTAAGCCTTATAAGGGCATAAAGGGGTCAATTAAAGCATAAGAAAGGTGTAAATAAGGGAAATGTGCCTAGAATAGTGTGAAATATTGTTACAAGACTTTACAACACCTCAAAATAGGTTTAAAACACCTCAAAATAGGTCTTGATGATGAATAAAAAGGTGATATTATGATGAATTATATTAAATAGAATCTAGAAAAGTGTAGAAATATTTTACAACACTTCACAAAACTTTCACAAGACATCAATAAATGCTTTTTATTTAATTGAAAAGGGTCCAAGATCTAGTGTGGATGTGGAAAACACCTCACAACACTAAATCAAGGCCTTATTAAGTCCAATTTAACATGAATTTTTCCCATGTCAAGCAAAAGATACCCTTTTGTATGAAACATCAACATATACAACTACAATCAAAATCTTATTACCTTGCACTTTGAAGTAGAGGTTGTTGTCAGTAGAACCTTTTTTGAATCCTTGCTTTGTTAGATATTTGTCCAATCTTGCATACCAAGATTTGGGAGCTTGCTTCAATCCATGCAATTCTTTCTTCAACATACAAACCATGTCTGGCTTGTCAGACAACTGAAACCCTTTAGGTTGCTCCATGTATACTTCCTCCTCCAAATCACCATTCAGAAAATATGACTTAACATCCATCTCATATACCTTGAAGTCCTTGTGTGTAGAAAATGCCAAAAACATTTTGATACCTTCCATTTTGGCCATAGGGGAAAATGCTTCTTCAAAATCTATACCTTCAACTTGTTAATATCCTTTGCATACTAGTCTTGCCTTATTCCTTACTACTTCTCCACTTTCATTTAGTTTGTTCTCGAACACCCATTTTGAGCCAATCACATTTTTGTTCATAGGTATAGGGACTATTTCCCATGTTTGATTATTTTATATCTACTCCAGTTCCTCTTTCATAGCTCTCATTAAACTTTCATCTTCACATGCTTCTTTTACAAATTTAGGTTCTATTTTAGAGAGTATACACAAATTTACGTCAGCTGGAACTTTGCTTCTTGTTTTCACACCTTCACTCTTGTCTCCAATTATCTAATCTTCCAGATGATTCTTCTATACATATTTAGGAGTCTAGCAATAAGCTTTGGCTCACTCTCTTCTTCTTCTTCTTCAACTTGTTCTTCTTCTTCTTTCTCTTCTTCTTCCTTTTCCTTATTTTCTTTAGGTACATGTCCATAGATTGGATAATTAGGTTCAACTTCACTTATCTTAATAGGCCTGCATATGTCTTCATCAACTTTCACATTAGGACTTTCAATAATCTTACTTAGTGTTTTGTTTAAACATTTGTATGCCTTGCTAGTAGTGGAGTATCCAAGAAATACTCCTTCATCACATCTAGCATCAAAATTTCCAATATTTTCATCATCTCTTTTAATATAGCATCTACTTCCAAATACCTTGAAATAACTCATAGTGAGAGTCTTTCCAGTCCATAACTCAAAAGGTGTCTTTGTGTTGTTGTGCCTGATCTAAAATCTATGAAGAACATAAATAGCGGTATGTATCACTTCTCTCCAATATATTGCTGTCACATTAGACTCTTTCATCATATTTCTAGTAGCTTCCTAAATTGTCCTATTTTTCCTTTCAACCACTCCATTCTGCTAAGGGGTTCTCGAAGTAGAAAATTGTCTTTTTATGCCATGCTTCTCATAGAATGCATTAGATTCACCACCTCTATCAGATCTTAAACACTTGATTTTCAGATTTAATTCATTCTCCACTCTTGCTTTGAATACCTTAAACCTATTCAAGGCCTGATTCTTTTCTCTTAGAAAAGCAACCCATGTCATTCAAGTGTAATCATCAATTAGCAACATGAAATATCTGTCACGATTTAGGCTTCTAGTCTTAGTCAGACCACAAAGATCAATATGTACTAATTCCAACACTCTAATAGTAGAATGTTCCTTTCCTTTAAAGCTACATCTTGTCTACTTCACCAACTGAAAACTTCTAAAGATGGAATTAGTAGGTCTTGTGATTCTAGGAAGTCCTCAAACAATCTACTTTGCACTAATCTTGACCAAGTTATCAAAGTTCACATGTCCCATTCTCTGGTGCCATAACCAACTTTCATTGATCTAGGATACAATACAATGACCATCAAATCCTTTTAGTTGATAGATTTGTCTACGAGTTCTTCCAACAGCAATCATATCTCCATTTTTGGATCCTTTCCTAATTTCACATACCTATATTTTTTTTGAAACAAAATTTTAAAGCTATTGCTACACATTTGACCAACACTTAGAAGGTTATGCCTCAAACCCTTCACATAATACACATTATCAGTACTATGTACCCCATCAAAACTAATTGAACCTTTACCATAGATCTTAGCTCCTAAATCATCACCAAACATAACTAAACCACCATCATACCTCTCGAGTTTAGTGAACTTACTCTTGTCTTCGGTCATGTGATTTAAACATCCACTATCAATTACCTAGTATTCTTCATCCTATCTTGCATGAAATGAAGTAACCAAAATCCCTTCCATCTTATTCTTCTTAACCTATGGAGCCTTCTTACTTACACATTTTCCAGAGTTAGTGGATACATATTTACTTTCCAAAGCTAAGAATAAGAATTCACTATCATCAACCTCATTTTCAGATTCATCATCAAAAATACTTGCCTCTTCCTTAACATAGTATAACTTCTTATACTTCTAATCTTTCTTATCCTTATAATCCTTATTCTTCTTATATGCAACTCTGTTCACACCTCTTGAATCATAATGACCAATATTACCACAACTAAAGCATTTAAAGGGCAATAAATATACCTTTATACTTTTTGGTACCTTTCTTCATTTTCTTGGTGAAGTTAGCTTCAAAATCATCAACACCTTTGCTATCTAGTTCCTCCTCAATCTTCATTTCCTTGAATTTCATCTCTGTCTTTTCTTCTATCTTGTCATCTTTCTAAAATTTTCTCAATTCAAATGCTTGCAAGGTGTTGAACAAGTGTTCCAAGGTGTACTTCTTATGATCATACATTTATTAGATCACGAATATTTTATCATTGTAGTAGTCTGGTAGGGTGATCAAGATCTTCTCAATTATCTCTTCATCTAATAGCTTTCCTCCTTGATTTCTTACTTCATTTGTAGTCTGTTCAACCTAGTGAAAGAAACTTGTAAATTATTCACTGTCTTTCATCTTCAAGTTCACAAATCTACACTTTGTCGCCAATCTCTTTGTCAATTTCACCTTTTCATTTCCTTCATACATGTCTTCCAACTTCTTCCAAACATAATATGCAGTATCCAAAGAATTGACCTTAATTCACTCATTTTTAGATAAACCATTGCAAATCGCATACTTCTCCTTCTCATTTTCTTCATAAGTGGAGATCCTATCTGCAGAATTAACACCACCAGACGGGAGTGTATACTTGTTCTCAATGGCCTTCTAGGTCTTGAAACCAAGAGAGATAATATATCCTCTGATTTGTACCTTCCAATCTTTATAGTTAGTTCCATCAAACATAGGGATCACAAACTTGTACACCATCAGATCTTCCTTAAGTGGTTAAGCTCTACAGAAAGGAACCGAATCTCTGATACCAATTGTTAAACAGGTGCAAGAAAACTAAAAGGAGGGGGGTGAATCAGTTGTCACTCAAATTTAAACTTAAAACTTTCTCACTTATCAAATCTTCAACCACACTATTCTATTATTAAGTATGAGCATGAAACATGAATAACAGAAAGTAAATCAACACAATGAAAACTAGATTTTACATGGAAAACCCAATAAGGGAAAAACCATGATGAGGGTTAACTCACAATATAAATGATTATAAACTGAATACAAATGCTCACTTCCCAAAAGAGGACTCATTGTCTGAATACAAAGGATCACTACCTACAAAGGACTCACTGTCCAACAGGGAGGCTCACTACCTACAGATAGAAAAGAGAACAAAAGATCTGCCACTAAAATTAAAGCATATTCAAAGGATCATATAAACCTTTAGCTTACTGCCTTCAACATGTAATACCCCTCCATGTCGGTTGTTCTAGTCTTGTGTGTAAGTATATGTGCATGCTTCATTGGTCACTATGTTATTTGATTGTGTGAAAAATATCAAATGTTAGTAGTCATGTTTAAATAATTAATTTAAATCATAAGTGAATCTGCGAGGTTATTTAAAATATAATTAGAAATTAAAATAATAATCCATTAAATTAAATCAAATGATTTAGATCAAATGATCAAATTAAACTAATTTGTTAAAAACACAAGTGATATTATTAGATAAATTGATTTAATAATAATAATGAACAAAATAATCTGGAAAAGAAAATAATAAAAAGGAAGGCAATTGGAAAATGGAAAGTGAATAGTTTATTAATTAAATAAATCGTGATAAGATTTTTGGGAAGTGTAAAAGGCAAGAGAAGCTGGAAAAAGATGGTATATGTTTTATCTTCCTTTGTCTCATCACCTTCCAGGCAAAGATTTCAATTATTGAAACTCATAAATTAGAATTAAAGGGACATCTTGAGGGGGGTTTTTTGGGGGCTGGCACTATTCTATCACCACTCCGTCGGATGGATTGTCCTATAATTTTTATCGATCTCTCCCTTATAAAAGCAAGAAGTAAATAGATCAATTGGAGGTGGGGAAATTAATTAGGAAGAGGTAGAGGCGGGGAAGGAATTTCAGGGATCCTTGCTGTTGTAGTGATTTGGAGTCATATGGGTCGTAGCAGGCAGTGTTCTTAATATAAGTAATTCAAAACTTTTGAAACACGTCTTTAAAACAGCAGTGCCCTCCTTCTGCTCTGGGTTTGAAGGTTGATCCAGGGATGCCATCTTCACATGCGCATAACATGGGGTATCTTACTTTGTATGCCGCTTTATCTTGTAAGTATTCCACAAAGCTCATATTTACATATAGAGTTCATTTAGTTGGTAATGATTTTATAGGTCCTAGCCATTAAAGATTTAATTCTTTTCCTGGAAATAATGATTTCATTAGATTAGAAAACGAGGGTAGTTTCAAGTTCGCTGTTTATTTTCCTTTGTTTCTTTCTCTGTTGTAGCATAAGTGTTGTTTCTGTTATCATTGGGAAAGACTTTGGAGTTCATTTTCATGTCTGTCAATTGCATTTGCTTGAATGGTTCTAAAGCCATTTTATTTTATGTTATTCCTTTCTATCCTGCGACCATTGCATTCCATGAGATTACATTTCTTAGAGACATTTTATCAAACAGTTCACGTGCCTCCTATGATGTTCATCTTGCATACCTTCCTGCTGATTAATGCCATAGAATTCAACTTTACACCTGGCTCCTCCTGCTCTGAAGTCACGTATTTGCACCTCACCTTTCTCCTTATTTTCCGTTGTATGGATAACATTTGAGATTTGATAATAATGCAAGTAGATGGCGATATTTCCAAATTCCAATATTCACTTGGCAACCTGTCACTTAGTGTTGAGGCTTTGTATAGAATCAAATGTTATCCGCAATGTCTTCTCACATTTTTTGCAACCGTAACGATCTCAAACTTGATGGAAGCTTGGTTTGTGTGTCTTCTCTGATGCCGTCAATGAGCAGATTGTTCAAGTGAAGAAATTGAGGACCAATGAGCAGATTATTTAATTCTCTTGGTCTACGCAATTTTTCAAGCCTTTGCCAATTACCTCCGTTCAGTCGAAGCTGAGAGAAATTGATGTTATTGGATTCAGCGTTTAGATGAGCTTCTTCTCATAGTCTGGTAATCTAAATTTATTTAATCTCCCTGATACCTTTGGCCACCTATCACCGCTGCAGCATTTATACTTAGGAGAGTGTACAGATTTAAATAACCTCCCTGAAACCATTGGCAACCTATCTTAGCTGCATATCCTACATTTTCAAAGATGTAGTAAATTAAATTAACTTTCTGATTTCTTTGGTAGTTTGTCACAGCCGCGTGCCTGAACATGTAGGAAGTTTAAAGTTTTAAATAACATGCTTGATTCTCCTGTTAATCTATGGTAGCTGCAACATTTGGAATTTGATAAATAATGCAAGTAGACAGTGATATTTCCAATTTACAATCTTCTCCTTCTGTTATACTCGTCAACCTATCACAGTTTCAGCATTTAGAGTTGAGGCGTTGTACAGAATTAAATAGTTCCCCTGAAATCATTGACCACCTTTCATAGCTGCAACTTTAGACTAGCAAAGGTGTAGTAAACTTTTTAACCTCTCTGATTTCATAGTTAATCTGCCAGTGGCGCATTTGGTCATGGTAGGGTGTATAGATTTATGCAATCTCTCTGATCTCATTTTCATCTAGTCTCAGTTGTAGCATTTAATATTTTGGACTGATAGTGATGGCCTCTCTCTGGTTTGTATTTCTTATATCGTATTTAGTTCCTTGTATGTTTTTTCATGAAATTTTACTTATTTATTCTCTGTACCTCATGGGTTGATAGGCTTGTTAATCTATCTTTGGTATACAAATCCTTAGATTGAGAATCAGGAAATATGGGAATAGAGAAATAAATAAAAATGTATATTTATGTGTGCTATATAGAGATATATGTAATTTTGGTATATAAATATTATGATTCAAGAAAGAAGACATTTTTGTCTTGTATTCATTAGAGAATATAGTTAGTGAATTTGAAAATAATAAATAAATAAAACGAAGAGTAGTTTCATTGATTTAGATCAGAAAAGGGGATGCGAAAAATAATGTATATTTGGAAAAGTGTAAGTTGCAATTGATAGAATAGAATTGTTGACCGAGTTCCTATTTAGCGTCTTAAGTTTTGTGAGAAAGGATAATATTAGTAATAAGGTATTGATTAATTCAATTGTTGAATAGGTAGTTATTGCTAGTAAGTTATAGGATGTTAAATTAGATGATTATGGAAAATAATGAAATTGAAATATTAAGTCAATTAGAAGAATTAATTTGAAATAGGAAGAAAGTATAATGTCATAAACATATTCTTTTATTATGATTGGCTACTAGATACTCTTGGCAAATAGGTAATGGAATCTTTTATATTTATTTCTGAGACCTAGGAATTGTTATGCGAAATGAACATTTTTGTATAAATATTCATTCATGTAATTGTGTGGCGTGAATATTAGTGTGATTGCTTTATATTTATAAGTTTATGAAGTAGATAGGGATATGTTGAAGATATGAAAAATTCTTGGTTAGCATAGTGTTATTTTAGTAATAAGGAGAATTGATAGTTGTAAGAGTTGATTGTGTATAATTGGATAAATGTAGGGTTTATGTAAAATAGATGATTTTCTAAATGATGACTATTCCTTATTCCCTTTTTCATAAATTCTCTATAAGGATGCTTACTTGTTTCATGGTTGATTTGATGGTTTGAGCCAATTGCTTTGTATCAAGTTGATTTTGTATTTTATTTTATTTTATTTGAGTTTTGTTTAAGGAGGGAGCTCTTTTGTGTCATAAGGTTGTGATTAGATTTTTGGTCCTTGTGGAAGGATAGAAAGTGTTTGTTGGTTATTGTTGTTCATTAACTGTATCCACATGTTTAATGGTTGTTATGATGAATTTATTTCGATGTATCTCTTGAGTTGTTTGGTTTTCATAGGTGATTTTATTTACTGAGTTCACATTTGATCAATGAATGATCTTGATGGATCCCTATTATTTTGGTCGCTCGCTTGAGTCCTTTTTGGTTGAGGTGATTTCCGTATGATAAGTTTTTTTTGTGTTGAGATGTATTGCTTCATTTTATCCTCATTTGTGGGTTGTCGTTCTTTTGACTTCCAGAGGCTTGAGATGATTGTCAGTTGATGTTCTCTCTTTATGTAATCGTGGCATGGCAAGATATTGGTATCATTATTTTGAAAAGGGTTGTACAAGACTTTGTTGAGACTCTAATTTTGTACTTGTTAGTGAGATGGGTAATGCCTCGCATGCTTTTATGATGTGATTCTTGAATTATGATGGTACAACCCTTGGTTTTTTTTATGTTGTTGGGTCTCTAGGGAGAGTGGCTCCTCGTGGGGGCCGGCGCCCCGCGTAAGGGGAAGAGCACAGGAGAACCCACGAGTGAGTTGGTAATCAAGTGAAAACCTAATAATTAACTTAGGAGGTTTGGGTAGTAATATCATTACAAGATAAAAAAAAATGGATGCCTCATCTTCATTAGTGCTTCCGCAGACTAATGGAAGGCTGAGAAGGCCGTGGTTGGCAAGGTCGTGACCTCATCTTCACGAGAGGTCTACGGCTCCGCATGAGCTACCCTATGGTGTCAGCGCCTCCAGTTGGGAGGAAGAGCACAGGAGATCCATAGATGGGGGCCGGCACCTCAGTTTGGGAGGAAGGGCCAGGAGAACCCATGTGGGCTATGCGATGACACTCTCCCCTAGTTGCCCATGTGTTTTACTTTATTGTGTTCCTCTGGAAGTAGATTGTGGGAGTTGGTATAGATTGTTGATTTTTGGATTTATCTTGATTAATGATTTTTCCTTGATACATCTTTGGTGTACTTTGAGGATGTGTATGATCTCATTGACTTATGACCTTGTACTCTTTGATACTATGATATGATGTTATTGTATTGTAAATTGGAAATGTATTATGTTTATCAATTTAGTTTGGTTGGAAGTGTTTCATGATCATCCTTTGGTTACTTATTTATTGGTCATTGCTTTGATTTACGTGATGGGATTTGTGATCTTAATTTATTATGTTGACTCTTGGATGTTGTTGCAATTCTTGAAGTTTATGATACTTTTGTATATTGTGAGTCTTGTGATTCCGTGTTGGGATGTTCTTGGTTGAGGACTCTTCTTGTTAGCTCCTAGCACGGGGGGTGGGTCTTCGAACTCACACGGTCGGGTGGAACGTGCTATGCACCCCATTGGGTCCCCAGTCGAGGATCGAGAGGTGCGGATTGGTGTTGTTGCAGCGACTCCAGAGTTGTACTTGTCTTGGAGCCAGTTATGATACTTTGTATTCATCTCTTCTTCTATATCATGATTCTTGTTGTATAGTTTCTGTTCATGATTTGGAAACATTTTTGTATCATTGTACCTCTAGAACACTGTATTGTAATGTAACGTTAAACCTTATGTGGCTATTGGCAATTGTTATTCAATGAGTTAAGTTAATTATGCATACGTTGTATTTATGTACGCAAATGGTTCTTATCAATGATTTATCATGTTTGTGCTTCATTTGATAATTTTTACCTTATATCTTTGGATTTTATTATTTATTGCTGTTGTATGGATCTAAGTCACGTAATGACTCCTCGTGTACCCCAAGGGATGTATGTGTTAGTGAATCTGTTTAAATGAAATTCATGTTATGACTTAATGTGTATGTTATGTTTACTTTAAAAAAAATAAAAATTGCTGTAATTATTATGTAATTGTCCTTTGGGGTTCGCACGGCGGGGCGTTACACAACACACAAAAATATTGCTATCACAACTTGCTCACACACACTTCTGCTCTTATGATTTGTGGCACTTTTTCATCACTTTGCATCACACTGTCATACAATTCTTCACAAATTGACTTGCTTTTATACAATTCTCAACCTTAGAAACTTTCTCCAAGGTTAGCCACAATACATTGTTTCATAAATTCAAATTAGGTCAGCAACTCTAAATGCATGCAGTGGAAAGGAATAAGAGTGGACCAATAAAACATATAACCAAGATCACAAATAATATTCTTGAATCTTCTACATAATTTCTTAATTAAATTTTATTCCTCGAATGAAGTGTAAACACTAGGTCAGTGAGACCTAATGAAAACACAAGTTAATAATGATGCACACACTTCCCAGCAAAAAGATGGCACATGAACACCTCAACATGCTTCATTATTCATGAGACTTCATCTTAGATTTCTTCAGATATGTTTGTAGAAAAACAATAAACTTCAATCATTGAATACCTTTCACTAGATCATTTGAACTATGTAGACACATACAAAAATACTGAAATGTGATTTTTGGATCACCAAACTTGAAACCTCTTCGCTAGAGCATGAAAAATACCTTCACAAGACATATCCTAGATCCACAATATTTGAAACGAAATGATGGAGAAATGTAGAGAAAAAATATTTCTCCTAGTACATAGAACACTAACTCTGTCAGTAGAACACACATATCGGTGGACACAACTTCCACGTACCATCTCACCAAAAGTTGACACTCAACATATATCATCATCAAATCACTATAATGAAAGATTCAAAACCACACAGGCATATGATCAACACAGGAGAAATGTGGAGCACATACTAGAGCACAATCCTAACACATTCCTTTCTCTGACTTCTCTTCTTTATTAATTTTCTCAAAAGGACTTGGAAACTTATTACCACAACACATCTAAAACATCATAAAGATATCTACATGTACTCACAACATCTCAACATCATCTCAACCATATGTGTATTGTCTACAACATATTGAACTGTGTTGACATCAATGTAAACACCACCAAACTACCTCATACTTACAACAACTAGTTTACAATTTTTGGCCAAATTAGACATTAAACTAATTTTTTTTAACTAAATCTTCACTTCTAGGCACCTATAGTGGCTAAACCATGAGGAATTTGAAGATTATTCAAACTAGTTATTTGTGACATTTTGTCTGTAGATTCAAAATATATTTTTTCAATTTTTTTGGAATCATATTCCACTTGTTTTTCCATCTTCTTTGAAAAATAGTTTTTAATAGTAAACACCATTTTCAAAGAATGGTGTTACTGGATAACACATAACTTTTTTTCTATGAAGGATAAAATTATATTTTTTTGAATTTAGATTTATAATTACAATATCTAGTGCATGGAATTTGTTTCATTGCATTTAATTGAATTATTATTTTTTAATTAAGTTTCAAAGTCAAACTAGTTACAATTTAGACATGATTTACTAGGTAAAACATAACTTTTTTGTATGTATTGAAATTCATTTTTTTTTTCTTGTTGGATCAAGGACATCAATAACTCGTGCACTGATATTTTTTTATTTTTTTTTATAATCTGCTATTTTTCCACATGTGTAGAATAGAGAGCTTGATTTTGGGTGAAAAACCTACATTCACAAGAAATAAAAAATAAATATAATAATCTAATTAAATTTAATTAAAATTATACTTTTTTGGAAGCTTATAATAAGGACTACATACTTAGAATTTTTTTTTTTAAATGAATTCATTTGATCCCCAAAAAGGTAAATCAAAAGTGGTTTTTTATTAGTATTTTGATAGGTGTAAAGGAGACTCCGTTATAGGTATGGTTTAAAACTAGCGGGGTTCTATCCAAGGAGGCTTGGTCTAAGGTGGTTTGATGAAACCCTATTCAATTGAAACCCTTTAAATGGAACTTTTCAAGGTTTAAATCATTATATTTGCTAAAAATATGTGATTTCAGAAAAAATTAGGATCTCCCAAAAAGTGTACACTGCTATTGTGGGATCACCCTCTAAGAAGGAGGAATTTGTTCAAAATGCTCCAAGGAAAGAGGAGAAAATATTCCACAATAATGGAAAAGATATTAGGAGAGAGTGAGAAAAGAATGAATCTAGCACGGGTAATACCAATAAGGCTAGAGATAATGTCAACAAATCTAGAGAAACCACAGGGAAAAGCGGACTATCTATAGGATGTTTTATATGTAGAGGGGATCACTAGGCTAATGAGTGTCCAAATACAACTTCTAGATTGCAACCATATGGTAATACATTACCCACTCAACAAGAAATTTTTTAGCATAAGATACATGCAATAGTGGATAATCGACAGGCAGAGTTCCAAGTAACTCTAGTCTAAATGCCAAGTATTTTGTTTGGATTACCTATTTTTGTTCTTATTGATACTGGTGCAACTAAGAATTTCATTTTACCTAGAATAGCTAAACAATTATCTAGAAAGGTGGGGCACATGGAAATGTCTTGGGATGTAGAGTATGAAAAAAAGACAAGAGAAAAGGTGGATCAATGTCTATTTGAGTCTAGGATAGAACTACCTAATTTCTCTACAAAAGTTAATCTTTATGTCACACCTCTAGGATCATATGATGTTATCCTAGGAATGAATTTTTTGAGGAAACATAGGGTGATAGTAGATTTCCATGCTAAGAGTGTAGAATGCCTAGATGATTTTGAAAATAAATTTAAATTCCAAGGGATTCCTAGAGAGGTTAGGGTTCAATAAATTATGACAATACAACTTATAAGGGCTAAGAAAGGGTGTAAAATATTTGACATAAAGATTGAAGAAATCGAGAAGGATAGAGATGATTCGGTGTTCCAAAGTTTATAGGAACTAGAAGATGGTTAAATAGATGAAACTGGAAAATATGATATGGAGAAGTATTCAATATTAAGGAAATTTTTGGATGTGTTTCTAGAGGAGTTATAGGGTTTCCTCCAAAAAGAATATTTGACTTCTTTATAGATATAGTTCCAGGGTCAAAACCTATTTCTAAATTACCCTATAGGATGATAAGCATTGAACTTATGGAACGTAAGACACAATTGGACAAATTGTTTGTCAAAAGGACTAATAAGGCCAAGTGTATCACCTTGGGGAGTGCCAATCATCTTTGTTAAGAATAAGGATGGTACATTGTGATTGATGACCATTTTGATAAAATGAGGGGTGTCCTTGTATTCTCTAAAATAGATATGAGATCTAGATATCACCAATTGAGGATTAAAGATGAAGATACCTTTAAAACTACATTCAAAACTAGATATGGACACTATGAGTTCATTGTTTTACCTTTTGGTTTAACAAATGCACCTACAACATTCATGAACCTAATGAATAGTCTGTTTAGGGATTTCCTTGACAAATTTCTATTAGTTTTTCTACATGATATATTAATATATTCTAGAAATGAGGAAGAACATTGCAAGAATTTAGAAATGGTCCTACAATGTTTGAGAGAGTACAAGTTGTTGTAACATAGAAAAATGGACCTTCAAACATTTTCATGCTCATTTGGGCTTCTCTTCTAGATTTTGGCTTAATTTTCCTTGATTTGATGTTGTAATGTGGTAAGACATTCACATTAGGTCTTGGGCCCTTGTGAACTAAAAGGACTTTAATGGTACCTTACCTAGGTGTTGTAAAGTGTTGTAACACACTTTCATGCTTTTCTAAGGTCTTGTTAACATATTCCACCTAAATAAGCTCTTTTTTATCATTTTCTAAGCCTTTCTGTTAAGTGTTGTAAAGTGTTGTAATTCACTTTCATATTTCTCTGGGATTATGCTTTAATTGGCCCCATTTTGCATCCCCAAGCCTTACTTAAGTGCTTTTTTGAGAATAATCTTGAAAAAAATCATTTAAAACTCCAAAATATCAAAACCCACTTTAATTACCCAAGGTGGGACTCATTGGCAATTATGGGCGAATGAGTCCCCTTAAGTGGGACCCATTCACCCAAGATGGCGTATGAGTCTCCCTTTCCTCAAAATTAAAATTTAATTCAAAATTTTGGTGGGTTTTTACTCTCCAAGACCTGAGGTTAGCCCGTCGTATTGTATTTTTGGGGATTATTGCATAATTATGTATAAATACAAGTTTCTTCCTCTCATTTTCATACCTAGCAATTTTGATCAAGCTTTTAAGCATTCACAAGAGCATTCAAAGCATTTCAAGGGAAGATTAAAAAGCTTTCAAGAGCATCTTCCAAGCATCAATCATCATGTCAAAGGCAAGTTGCATCATGTTGTTTTAGAGCTAACATTTGTGATGTAGGATTGTGTAATTCAACCAAATGCTTCATTCAAGATCTATCAACATCAAGCTAGAGTTCATGTCCACATCCATTGGAGCCATCACTTACATGTTTGTAGCACCTAATTGCTAGGCTTTGGTGAGTTGCAACATAATTTCTTGTTCATTCATCATTCTCCATTCCATTTAATTCTATTTCAAGGGTGTAATTACCAACAAGGGGTTTGACCAACACAAACCCCTATTCACTAACCTCCCAGCAATTTTTCCCTCTTCTTGTGTGTGATTTGTAGGGATAGGTGGTAGATTTCTCAAGAAGCAAGATTGGAAAAGTTTTCATTAAAATTTTCAAAGAAATTTAACATTTTCATGGGTGTAAACAAGGCTTGGAGAAGACTTACAAGCTGAATTTGGCAGTTTCAAACTCGAATCTGAATCAGGAGTAGAAGTGCAGACCAAGAGCTACAAATTCCACTTTTGAAATTCTAGAAATCTAGAAGTAGACTAGGTCGCCATTAGTGGTGAATGAGTCCCATTGTAGGACTCTATCAGTAATTTTTACAAATTTGAGTACCCATTTTTTTGAAACTCATTTCGGCATTGTTCACCCGAAGCAAAACTCGGTCACCCAACTTGGCATAAGTTTCCTAGTTGGCCTAAAAATCAATAATTTCAAGATTTCAAAGCTTCATTCCTTCTCTCTCCAGTCTTCAGGTGTAGATTTTCTATCTCATAACTTTATGTTTCATTCTACTTGCATTTTTAAGTCTTCTTGCATATCACATTATGTTTTCAAACATCTTGCATTTTCCAAGTTTATACTTGGTGGTGAACCCTCTTTATCCATTTTTAGTCTCTAGAACAATGTCCTTTAATAGATTTCAATCTCCTTTGCATTAGAATATCAAGGATTTTTTCTTGAGTGAGACATTGAGATTTTTGTATCTCTCTCCTTTTAGGTGAAAAACCCTAGAAGTGTTAGAGAACCCACCTAAAAAATTTCCATTTCATTTTGGTGAAGCTGTAATTAGAGCATTGAATTTCTGATTTGGAGTGCATTTACATCCTAGGAATAGCTTGCATTGCATCTTGCATTGTTTAGTTTGCATTCTAGGGTTTCAAAATTTGCATCAATGAAAAGATCATTTATATTGCACTATTGCTCTTAATTTCATTGAAAAATAGTAAAATTCTACATTTGCATCATATATTTGCATCATAAAACATAAAAAAGCATAAAATCTAATTTAAATTTTTTGAAAATTTTCAAAAAGTTACAACCTAGACTCATTTGCCACCTAGGGAAAATTAGTCCTTTTGCACATTTTTACTGCATTTTTTGTCATTTATACTTCAATTTTTGAGTTTATGTTTACTTTTTCTACATTTTAGTTTTACTTTCTAGAATCCTAGTTTTGAGCATTTCATTGTCCTTTGTTTACATTGTATTTGCACCCACCTCACATTTAGTAACCTTTGCATGAGTGTTTGGTGTCCTATTGCTAATACCATAGTGAGAAGAAGTTCAAGACTCATGGCATCCCATGATAAAACACTCATTGTGGATCTTGGGTTATCTAGAGCTTCCACTCCTAGTATTGACACTAGTACACTAGGCATGGATAACACCCTTAGCAACTCCTTTCCTTCAAGTAGCATGCAAGTTGAACCAATGAATGATAATATCCCACAAGAGAAACTAATTCAAATCCATGAAGACTTAGTCAACCTACAACATCAAGTAAGCCTTGAAAAAATTTCAACTATTGCAATTCCAACCATAGAAAACATTTGCTTGAAAGTTAAGATGGCCTTGACCTTGTGAAGAACATAGTTGACATATTTGGAAAACATCTTCCTTCAACCTCTAGTGCTCCTATACCAACAACCAATGTTACAAGTCAAGGAGGAAGTCAAATTCCTCCTCCCTCAATAGTTGACTCAATTCCTACCCATACCACCCCTCAAGTCACAACAACAATGCAACAGGTTAGTAATGTGATTCCTTCCTTTGGTATTCTTCCTAGCATCCCTAGTTCATGTGTGGCATCACATGTTATATCTCCAACCACCTTACCACCTATAAGCATCTCATTCACTTGTCCTACCAATACATACACTCCCTCACCACTATCCCTTCCACCTCATACCACAAGTAATGACCCTCTCATAACACAACTTTTCCAAACTATTTCATCCATGCAAAAGAGAATTTCCTCCATCAACAAAAAACTACAATGGCCCACCCACTTATTATGTCAAAAGTAGTCCATTATCTTTGGAGATATTGTGTACACCAATGCCACAAGGTATAGTGGTGCCTAGATTTGAGAAATATGAAAGGAAGGGAGATCTTTCTAACCATGTTAATGCTTACATTGCCTTATGTAGTGACTTTATCCTTGATGATAAATTGTTGGCAAAACTTTTTCCTAGATCCTTAAAAGACAAAGCCTTGGAATGGTTCTCATATTTACCAAACAATTCAATTCATTCATTTAATGAGCTTGTTGATGAACTTGTAACTCATTTCCAAGTGCATATGACTCCCAAAAAGACAACCGATTGGATGATATGCAAGCAAAATGAAGAAGAAAAGATAACTAATTTTATCTCACGCTATCAATCACTTTATTCCAAAATTGACGTCAAGGTCCTCAACCCCAACCTTCAAAAGATGTTCAAAGAGAAATTACAAAGTAAGATCCAATACAAGCTTACTATGATGAAATTCCCCTCCATGCACTTATGTACTACCCTTTGTGATTATCAAAATTTGGTTAGTAGTCAAGATACAAGGTCCACTTCTAGCCACATTGAGAGATCCGAACCCTCACACCAAAACAATCCCCAACCTTTTAGAAAGAAAAAAAAGGATTCCGTCAGTTTAATCCTCTTCAAAAAACAACTCAAAATGCCAACAACCAAAAAGTAGTTGTTAAAGCCACAATCCCATTTAACTATGGAGATCCCAAAAGACAATTCAATCCCTTTCCCGATACCCTTCATAATACAATGTCCCAACTCTTACAACAAAAAATGATACCTTGCCTCTAGTCAAAACACTTAACCCTAATAAGCCTCTACCCTCGAGCTTTAAATTGAATTCTTATTGCCACTATCATCAACAAAATGGACATGAAATAGAACATTGCAACCATCTTAAACATCTTGTGCAAGACCTCATTGATTCTAGTAGTTTATCCATTGTAGTGTTAGCAGTCAAGGGAATAAGTTTGTTTCCTTTCCAAAAAAAACTCGTAAATTTTCACTGATCCAATTCCTAGACATAATATTTCATTCATCAAAGCTAGTGAAACTACAAATAATGTTGTGATGAATGTTGATACCAATGATGAACACAATGATCATAGTTCAAATGACATCAATCCTATGGATGAAATGGTAGGTGTGATAGACGTCATTCCTCGTAAGGGGGGCCAACCTAAAAGCTCTCTTGGTATTGCTTTCTCCCCTAAGGATATAATTAAATATTTATTTGATGGTCCTCTCTACATAGTCAGCTGCATCTATGACAAGCCCACTAATGAGATACTAATAGATCCCACTTGTGGAGAGAATGTGATCACCAAGGAATTATTAGTATTACATGAACTTTATCAAGATGACTATGATAAACCGAAAGCATGGACCAAGATGCACGATGGTTTTGCTTTCCCTACATTGGGATCGATCATCCTTCCATTACAAATCAGACCAAAAAAATTAGATGTCACATTCTCCATCATCCTAAAATTAGACCATTTTGTTTGAGGCTAGGCCATCCATGGCTTCACTCAATGAAAGCCATCTCTTCTGTTATGCATAAATGCATAAAGTTTCCATTTGACAATGAAATATTCATAGTTCACCATAGCAGCTTTAACCCCTTGTATTCTAAAGGAAAATTTTCCTTATAAGCCTTTTGGCCTGAGCCCATGGAACCCATCAAGTAGCGAGAAGATTTATTTTTTTGTATCTTATCAAAAATTTAAAGCTGATAAAATAGCTTAGCTATCCCTCCAAAACATGTCCCCATCCACCTTCAAAACCTCCCATCCTTGATGAAATTATGCTTGAAAATAAACAAGACCTAAACAACCAAGACCAACCTAAAACATAATCCCTACCAATGTCCTACAAATGACCAAGAAATAATGAAACCAACCTCATCACACCCCCTCAATCAAACAAGCTTACAAATTCAAAGAGAAAGAGGATGTACAACCCCCTTATGGTTTCTTTTGTTCCTCCCCTTAGGGAAGAAAAGAGACCTATGGTTGATGCCATGATACTAGTTTACAATTTCTAGGAGATCCCATTTTTTTTTGTAATCACATATTTTTAGAAAATATAATGACTTAAGTTGGGTATGTGAAAGATCATGATGGGCCAAAAAGTGGCAATATGATGGGTATGTGGCTGAAGACTATTTTTTTACCCAAAATTGATGAAATGAAGAGTTTTTAAAGGAGATTCTCAACTTTCCATCGATATAAATTATGCTTTACTTTGAATTTAATAAGTAATTATTATTCATTTTCTATTCAAATTATGACTAAAGTCTTAATTGATGGGTTGATTGAAAAAAATCTATAGCTTTCAAATAGTATCACATTTTTTGAATTCAAAACATGTGTCACATTCTATGCTTTGCATACTATAGGATTAAAAAAAGAAAAAATGAATTTCATGAAGTTTTGACCAAGTTAAGGTGGTCAGACATACGAGTTTTTATATTTTTTAAAAAGTGGTAATAAAAAATTCATAATTAATTATTTACTTGGAAAAAAATTACAAAAAAATATGCATCACATTATGGCATGATTTTTGTACTTATATCTAAAATATTATAAAAAAATATTATCATTTAATGGTGGTTAGGGTGGTCAGACAAACACCTACTTATTTTTTCCTTGAAATTTAAGTACCATTGCATTGAAATTCAAATTTTCACCAAATAGAATTTAAAAAAAAAAAAAACCTAGTAGTTTAGAAACTAAATTCAATTTACTATAGATTCTATTCTTACATATTTTTGAAATAATATAGATAACTTATTCAAATTTTTTCGTCAAGTTGCCTAACTCTAATTTTTCTGAATTTTTGCCACTTAAGGGCCTATTTTTTCCATGATGATCCTGCATTACCGCCTTGAAAAATTCCATTTTAAATGATTCAAATTGAAAGGGTTTTGATCAAACCACCTTAAATCAAACTCCCTAGGATATAACCCCACTAGTTTTAAATCATACCTATAACGAAGTCTCCTTTACACCTATCAAAATGTTGATAAAAACTACTTTTGATTTACCTTTTGGGGGATCAAATGAATTCATATAAAATTTATTTTTTGTAAGTATGTAGTCCTTATTATAAGCTTCCCAAAAAGTATAATTTGAAATAAATTTTATTTTATTATTATATTTTTTTTTTATTTCTTGTGAATGTAGGTTTTTCACCAAAAATCAAGCTCTTTGTTCTACGCATGTGGAAAAATAGCAAATTATCAATTTTTTTTTTGAAAAATATCAGTGCACTAGATATTGAAGTCCTTGATCCAACAAAGAAAAAATGAATTCGAAACATACAAAAAAGTTATTTTGTATATAGTCTGCCTATGTTTGAATTATAATTGGTTTGACTTTGAAACTTGATTGAGGAAAACATATTCAATAAAAAGCTATGAAACCAAATGAAAGAACTATATATCATAGTTGCAAATCTAAATTCAAAAATATTAGAATGTTATCCTTCATGGAAAAAATAGGCTCTTAAGTGGCAAAAAATTCAAAAAAAACAGAGTTAGGCAACTTGACATAAAAACTTGAATATGTTATCTTTATCATTTCAAAAATATGTAAGAATATAATATGCCAAAAATTGAATGTAGCTTCTAAACTACTAGGTTTATTTTTAAAAAAAATCTATTTGATAAAAATTTGAAATTTCAATGCAATAGTACTTAAATTTCAGGGAAAAAATAAGTAGGTGTCTATCGACCACCTAACCAAAATAAAATGATAATATTTTTTATAAGATTTTAGATATAAGTGGAGGACTCATGTCCGATGTGATGCATTTTTTTCTTAAAATTTCCAAGTAAATTAATTAATTATGAAATTTTTATTATAACTTTAAAAAATATAAAACTGTCATGTCTAACCACCTTTTTGGTCAAAACTTCATGAAATTCATTTTTTTTTAATCATATAGTATGCAAAGCATAGAATGTGATGCATATTTTGGATTCAAAAAATGTGATACCATTTGAAAGTTATAGATGTGTTTCAATCAACCTATCAATCAGGACTTTAGTTGTAATTCAAATAGAAAATGAATAATAATTATTTACTAAATTCAAAGTAAAGCATAATTTATATTGGTGGATAGCTGAGAATCTCCTTTAAAAACCCTTTTTGTTTCATCAATTTTGGGTAAAAAAATGTCGTCAGCCACATACCCTACACATACCCATAATGATATTGCACATAACACAAAAAGCCCTCCTTTTTCATTTCCCCTTCTTTTTCATTTTTGTTTTTGTCTTATGTCTTCCTTTTGAGGATGACGCAAGGCGTTGAGACACCCTATGTCTCTTCCATGTTGACCCAAAATGCCTCCTTTTTCATTTCGCCTTCTCTTTCATTTTTTATTTTGTTTTGTGTCTTCCTTTTGGGGATGATGCAAGGTGTTGAGACACCCTATGTCTCTTCCATGTTGACCCAAAAGGCTTTCTTTTCCATTTATGCTTTTTGATTTTCACTTTTTCACTTTTTTCTTGTGTTTTCCTTTTGGGGATGACACAAGGTGTCGAAGCATTCATGTTTCTTCCATGTTGCCCCAAAAGGTTATTTTCCTTTGTCTTCACTCTCTTTGTGTCATTCTTCTAGTTCTATGTGTATTTGGGGGATGATGATACTTTTGAGCTCTCCTGTAAACATTTCAGCAATGAACATACTGACCCCAAATCCATAGATCCCTTATGTGTTTTGTTTTTTAATTTTGGGGGCAGCCCCTTTCTTTTCCTTTTCCTTTTACATGGCGTAACCTTACTCAAAAACATATGACTTGGAATAGGGCTTTCCAAGCTGGCTCTCATGTCTTCTTTTTTGTTTGGATATTTTACTTGCTACTTTGAAGTAATTGCTCACAACATGGTCTCAGCAATTTCTTTAAATTGGTGGTATTCATTATCATTATTCTTTTTCATTTTTCATGGTTCTTAGTGTAACCTTCTTTCTTCATATGATGCATTTTTCACTTTTTGGATCAAATTGGGTGTGATGTCCCTCATGATTGTGATCTATCTTAGCATATGGCATTCCTCTTGGTGGCTTGATGTGAAACATTACATCCCCTAAGTTGTGAATCCTCTATTCTTTCATTAGTCCTCTCTTGGAGACATTAGGCACGATGTCCCCGAAGCTAAGACCTCACATGAACTAATCAAGACTCCTTTGAACATTGTTTGCATTTTGCATTTGTTGTTATATGGCCACCTTGCATAAAAAAATTTGCATACTTGTGGAGCCATCTTGTTTGTTCATAAGCTCCAAGCATACAACGTTTTGCTTGTCTCATGAAGCTCAAAAATTATTTCTTTTGTGGTGCCTTATTAATGTCACCAGGAGGTGTAACTTTGGTATGGTTGAGCGGGAAGCCCTATCTGAGGCATGACTTTCCCCATAGCCACTTGTGTGTGTGTGTATGAGTGCATACCATTTGTGAGTGTATGTTTCTCACCCGTTTAGGCCTTCTCACCCAAAAAAATTCATGAGTTCTACTACCTTAGAGTAAGTATGCATTAAGCTTAGATCTGATCCACATCGTGTTGGAAAAATGGTCGAAGCTTGATCTGAATCTTTTTCTCTCTCTTTTCTTTGGCACTATATGATTGGCCTTTTCACTGTTCTTAATATCACTTTCATGTGTCTTCCTTTTTGGTTAAGATGGTTTTTCATGGGATCTTGATCCTAAGGGCTTGATCACCCCTCTTGATCATTGTTGTCTCATCTTACTAGCAATGGTACATTTGGACCCATCTTGATGTGTGTGTTTTTCTACTTTAGTGTGAGTTTGAAGTAGGTTCCTCCTCTCACTAAAGTGGGGGCTAAATGTAACATAGAAAAATGGACCTTTTAAAATTTTCATGCTCATTTCGGCCTCTCTTCTGGATTTTGGCTTAATTTTTCCTTGATTTGTTGTTGCAATGTAGTAACAAATTCACATTAGGTCTTGGGCCCTTGTGAACTAATAGGAATTTAATCGTACCTTACCTAGGTGTTGTAAATTGTTGTAACACACTTTCACACTTTTCTAAGGTCTTGTTAACATATTTCATCTAAATAACCTCTTTTTATCATTTTCCAAGCCTTGTTGTTAAGTGTTGTAACTCACTTTCTCATTTCTCTAGGCTTGTCATTAATAATTGGGCTTTCTTATGCTTTTAATTAGCCCCATTTTGCATCCCTAGGCCTTACTTAAGTGTGTTTTTGAGAATAATCCTGACAAACATCATTGAAAACTCCAAAATCCTGAACCCACTTTAATTACCTATAGTGGGAATCATTCGTCATTTTGGGTGAATGAATCCCTTTATGTGGGACCCATTTTCCCATGATGGCGTATGAGTCCCCCTTTACTCAAAATTCAAATTTAATTGAAAATTTTGGTAGGTTTTTATTGTTCGAGACCTGAGATCGGCTTGTGGTGTTGTATTTTTCAAAATTATTGCATAATTGAGTATAAATACAAGTTTCTTACTCTCATTTTCATACCTAGCAAGTTTGATCAAGCATTTAAGCATTCACGAGAGCATTCAAGACATTTCAAGGGTAGATTATAAAGCTTTCAAGAGCATCTTCAAGCATCAATCATCATGTCAAAGACAAGTTACATCATGTTGTTTTAGAGCTAACATTTTTGATGTAGGATTGTGTAATTCAAGCAAGTGCTTCATTCAAGATCTATCAACATCAAGCTAGAGTTCAATTCCACATCCATTGGAGCCATCACTTACATGTTTGCAACACCTAATTGCTAGGGTAAATGGTGAGTTGCAACATCATTTCTTGTTCATTCATCATTCTACATTCCATTTCATTCTATTTCAAGGGTTTAATTACCAACAAGGGGTTTGACCAAGGAAAACCCCTATTCACTAATCCCCCAACAATTTTTCCCTCTTCTTGTGCATGATTTGTAGAGCTAGGTGGCATATTTCTAAAGAAGAAAGATTGGAAAAGTTTTCATTAAAGTTTGTAAAGAAATCCAACATTGTCAAGGTTGTAAACTAGGCTTGGAGAAGAATTATAGGCTGAATTTGGTAGTTTCAAACCCAAATCCAAATCAAGAGCAGAAGTGCAGACTGAAAGCTATAGATTCCACTTTTGAAATTCTAAAAATTTGAAAATGGACTAGGTCGCCATTAGTGGTGAATGATTCCCACTAGAGGACTCTATTAGTGATTTATATAGATTTGAGTACCCATTTGTCTAAAACCCATTTCGACACTGTTCACGTGAAGCAAGACTAGGTCACCCAAGTTGGTGTAAGTGTCCCAATTGGCCTAAAAATCAACAAAATTTCAAGATTTTAGAGCTTAATTTCCTCTCTCTCTAGTCTTTAGGTGCACACTTTGTATCTCATAACTTTTTATTTCATTCTACTTGCATTTTTAAGTCTTCTTGCATGTCACATTGTGTTTTCAAACATCTTGCATTTTCCAAGTTTCAACTTGGTGGTGAACCCTCTTTGTCTGATTTTAGTCTCTAAGACAATATCCTTTGACAAATTTCAATCTCCTTTGCATTGGAATCTCAAGGATTTTTTCTTGAGTGAGACATTGAGATTTTTGTATCTTTCTCCTTTTAGGTACAAAATCCTATAAGTGTTATAGAGCCCACCTATAAAAAAAATTTGTTTTAGTTGTATGGTAAACTTTCCAAGTGTTCATTCTTGCAAAAGAGGGTACATTATTTAGGTCATGTGATTTTGACAAATGGAATTTCTATAGATCCAGCTAAGATCAAAGTTGTAATTGAGTGGCCTATACCTAAGAACATGTTAGAGGTAAGAAGTTTCATGGGTTTGGCAAGGTATTATAGGAAGTTTGTTGCAAAATTTTCTAAGATCGCTTTTCCAATTACTTCTTTACAAAAGAAAGGAAATATATTTGAATGGAATGAGAAGTTTCAAGAGGTTGTTGACCTACTCAAGGAGAAATTAACCATTGAACCAATCTTAAAAGTACCAGATCCTTAAGGTTACTTTACGGTTATCAAAGATGCATGAAAAGAAGGGTTAGGAGGTTTGTTGATACAAGATGGGCAAGTAATTGCTTATGAATCTAGAAAGATGAAACCATATGAGATGAACTATGCAACACATGATTTATAGTTAGTAGTAATGGTTCACGCATTGCAAATGTGGATGCACTATTTGATAGGAAAACCCTTTGAGTTGAAAACTAACCATAATGGGTTAAAGTACCTTTGTACTCAACCTAATCTGAATTCTAGGTAGAGAAGATGGTTAGAGCTAATAGTAGACTATGATTTCAATATTAGTTATATAATTAAGGCAAAAGAAAATCAAGTTGCTGATGCATTAAATCGAACATGACACATTGCTTCAATAGTAACAATCCAAACCAATTTTAAAGGGGAAGTACTCCAAAATTGCAAGGAAGATGAATATTACTTGCAAGTTAAGCAAGCACTCATGGATAATCCATAAGATTCTAGGTATGAAGGTTTTCAATTTGAACCTAATGGAATACTTAGATATAAGGGTAGAATGTATGTACCTGATGTAAATGAATTAATAAAATTGGTATGAAAGGAAATGCATGAAGCACCATACTCTAGACATCTTGGAGTGATGAAAATGATGGTTAATGTAAAACCATTATACTTTTGGAAGGGAATGAATGGTATGTACAAGATCATCATGGAAAAAATAGGCCAACAAGTGGCAAAAAAATTAGAAAAATTAGAGTTAGGCAACTTGTCATAAAAAATTGAATAAGTTATCTATATTATTTCAAAAATATGTAAGAATAGAATCTGTAGAAAATTGAATGTAGTTTCTAAACCACTAGGTTTATTTTTTAAAAAAAAATCTATTTGGTGAAAATTTGAAATTTCAATGCAGTAGTACTTAAATTTCAGGGAAAAAATAAGAAGTAGGTGTCTTTTTGACCACCTTAACCACAATAAAATGGTAATATTTTTTTATAAGATTTTAGATATAAGTAGAGGACTCATGTTCAGATGTGATGCATATTTTTTTGTAATTTTTTTCTAAGTAAATAATTAATTATGAATTTTTAATTACAAGTTTTTTAAAATATAAATTATTATTTTTAATCCTATAGCATATGAAGCATATAATGTGATGTATGTTTCAGATTCAAAAAATGTGATACCATTTGAAAGCTATAGATGTAATTTAATTAGCCTATCAATCAGGACTTTAGTCATAATTTAAATAGAAAATGAATAATAATTATTAATTAAATTCAAAGTAAAGCATAATTTATATTGGTGGAAAGCTGAGAATCTCCTTTAAAATCCCTTTTTGTTTCATCAATTTTGGGTAAAAAAAAAGTCATCAGCCACATACCCTACACATACCCATTATATCGCCACTTTTTGGCCCATCATGATCTTGCATATACCCTGAAAGGAAATGCCACTAGTTTTGTTTCAAGGTGTCTTGAGTGTCGAAGGGTGAAAACGAAGTATCATCATCCTGCAGGTTTGCTATACCCATATACCAGAAAGGAATTGGAAAGTTATAAGTATGGAATTTGTGCAAGGATTTCCTATGTCAAGGAATAAGCATAATTCTATTCTTGTGGTAGTAGATAAGCTTACAAAGGTAGCACATTTTATACCAAGGAACCTAACTGATGGAGCACCTTTCATAGCAAGGAAATTTGTGCAGGAAGTGTCTAGATTACATGGGATTCCTAAAAATATTATTTCAGATAGGGATGCACAAGTCACTTATAGGTTTTGGAAAACCTTGTTTTCTACAATAGGGACTCAATTGAATATTACCTCAGCATATCATCTAGAAATGGATGGGAAAAAAAAAGAGTAAACCAAGTATTGGAAGACCTAATTAGGATGTATTGCATAGATCAACAGTACAAGTGAGAGGATTACCTACCCTTAGTTGAACTTTCTTACAATAACTCATACCATTCTATGATATAGATGACTCCTCTCGAAGCTTTGCATGGTTGAAAGTGTTGAACTATAATTTGGGATAAATTTGAGGATTGAGTAAGTCTTGGGACATAAATGTTGGTTGAAATGGATGAACAAGTTAAGACTGTTAAGAAAAAGTTAGTTGAAGCTAATGATTTATAGAAAAGCTATGCTACCACTAAGAGAGTGCCCCAAAATTTTTCCTTAGGTGACAAATTATTGTTGAGAGTGCAACCTCATAAAAGCTCCAGTAAATTTAGAAAGTCTTCTAAGTTGGCCCCATATAATGTCAAACCTTTTGAAGTTTTAGAGGAAGTGAATCTAGTAGCCTATTGGATCATGTTTCCACCAACTCTTGCTAGAATGCATAATGTCTTCCATGTGTCCTACCTTAAAAGGTATATATTAGGGGATAATCATATAATTGATTGGACTGCTTTATAGGTATGGGAATCTAGAGTAGTAACTCTCAAGCCTATCAAGGTTCTAGGAACATGCAAGCTATACTTGCGTAATAGAGAAGTCTTGTAGTGCAAAGTCCAGTGGAACTAGTATGCAGAAGACTCAGCTACTTGGGAGGACTACGCAGAAATTCAAGAGAAATTTCCTCATATTCTTAAAGCTTTTGAGAATTTTTGAAAAATGTGATGTTAGTTGTTATGTTTTTAATAATACCTTAGGTCATTAGGGATGATGATTCATAAGGGGGAGAGTATGTTACACCCTAAATGTAGAGTTACTATTTATATTATTGCATGGGGTACAAATATGAATGTAATGTGAATTCTGGAGGTGAATAAATTATGCTTGTACCTTGTTATCAATATGAATGTTATCTCATTTGATGATTGTCTCATTTGATGTTATCAAGCAGTTGATGTCATTCATGGTGAAATACTACATATAAGTGAATGAAAGGTTATTGAATTATTATTATTCTAACTTTGGAGATGTTTATGTAAACTGCATATTGTTATGAACAATTGGTTGTCGTGTGTGCATGTGTTAGTGGATGTAGGTATGTGTTCCATTCCTCCAGGTGGAGGGGAAGTATCACTCAGGAGAAGATCTTGGTCAAGTAACCAATAAAAGTAAACTATCTGAGAATATACACACACCACATTAGAATGATTGAGTTGAGTCAGTTTGTGGGTAATAGGTAAGTCATCCATAGCTGTTGTGTTTGCACTTGAGAATCTTGTTTACTTCTGCATACATTGGGAGATGTTTATCTATTTGATATTTTGAGATCTTTCTCAAGTGCTATTACGATTATATTGACAAGTGGGATGAACATGGAAGTATTTTTATATATATGCATATGCATATCAAGGGGATCTAATGACACGTGTATGCATATGATAAATGTACCACAAGTAAACCCTTATCAAGATGATGGTAATTGTGAATGATTATATGTAAATAGGATGTGAACATATATATACATGTGTGTGTGTATAGTATATACACATATCCATATGTATATGTATATTGATACATGTGTATGTTGATGAATGGACATGCTCATACTGATACATTGATATAGATATACCTACACATACATGTACATTGAGGTATATACATTGATACATATATATATGAACACATTTAATATAATATGTTTATTATATACTATATTGAACCTATACTCACACACACACATGCACACACACACATATCGAATGTATGCTTACATTATAGGCTTACACATACCAATTCTCTTATTCATTGAAGCTGACTTATAAGGCTATTCTATAGTCAAGAGAGACTATGGAATGAAGGTCGATATTGACCTTGTCAATGTAAGCTAATTTAATTGCTTTTGACTACTAGTGGAAATCGATTATTGTAGTGAATGGAAAATGATATATGGTGTAGCATTGCATTTTATATTGTTGGTTGTAGAATAATTGACTTGGTTGATACCTTAATGGAGACTATGCTTGACTTTGTCTAAAATAATCAATTGCTAAAGTTGATTAATTTAACAGATGGGTCGATGGTAACCTGTTGTCATAAAAGGAGAATTGACTAAGTTTGGCTACACCAAATATGAAGGAAATATAATAGAAAATGGTGCCACCTTTGAGTTTGATTTACTGTAGATGTCTTCTCATTGTAACTATTTGAATTATGCATATGCTGATTGAATTAGTCTACTGAATACTATCAGAAAACTAGTTGACCTATAGGTGGATAAGCTAAGTATTAGCTTGAGAATTTTTCACCTTATAGTTGAGTTGCTTTGCGTGGAGCTTGTTGTCTTTTGGCATGCCTAAACTATAGGCTTTTAGGTAGCTTGGTTGCTCTATAAAAAGATGAATCATTTCATTGTGATGGATGCATTCTTCCATAAGATAATACATCTTTGCAATTCATAATTTTGCATATTTCCAACCATACTTTTCTTTGCATTTAGAGAGTGAAAGGAAGTAAGTTCATATAGTTGTGAGGAGATTATATTTGGAGAGAAGTAAGCCATCAACAAGTGAGATAGAGATATTGTGATACTCTTGGGAAGTTGATTATCAGACTATTTGTTGTTGGAGAGAGTTGCATTGTTGCCTTTAGTTTGTATAAAGTGATAATAGGCATGGGAATCTCTTTTTTATTATTTTACGTTGAATGGTGTGTTTTGCATGCATGGTAGACATGTATTTTCCAATACATATGCATTAGAGAGTTTAGATTACTTGAAAAGGAAAGTGAAGTTGTTGTTTCCATAATGTGTTTTTTATGTACTTCATAGTAGGAGATGGTTGTTTATCATAGGTATTATATACTAGGTATGATTGAACATGAAAAGCACATATGGTGAATTTAGCTAAGTTATTGATTTAACTAGGAAAGGTTGTGTGTACTCCTAGGATAGACAATCTTGTACTATGGGAGGGAATTTAAGTACTTACATGTAAGTAGGGTTATCCAAGTATATAGGTTATGTTTGGAATGATGGACTATCCATAGATGGAAATACCTAACTTGTGTCCTTACTAGTTAAGTAGGTTTATTCCAAGTAGGTTAATATGGTTGTACCTAGGATCATGAACTATCCATTGAAGGAAATACCTGAGTAGCTTAAGTTAGCCTTAAGTCAAATAAACCCTAAGTAGTGTATGTGATAGATGACTCTCAGTAGGAATACTGAATGTAACTCTTTGATCAAAGTAGTGTAATGTACAAGACTCCACTCTAGATTGTGTGACTACCGAGACTAACACTGTCAATTCACCATGATCCAGTATTACATGCTAGACAGAGAATGTGGGATTACAAGTTATAGTTATGTAGGACAAAATACTATGCTCAATTGGTTGTCGTTATCAATTACTCTACCAATCTCTTCGTCAAAGAGAAAGGCCATCTATCAAATGATAAATGTGTGGGGGACCACATTATGAGTCTATGGTTGGTAGAAAATCACTTGAGTGATGCTTCTCCTCCACAACAGGTGATAAAAGAACCAAGATTTGAAAGGAAGGACCCTAGACCATCTTATAGCTATTTGTTCTAAAGCTCTTTGAGCTATGTATGTAATTGTATGCTTTCTTACTTTGATGTATTTTATGAAATGAAAATGAATTCATGTTGTAATATGCTATGCATCTTGATTGGAAATTATCAATAAAGAATATATTTTTTTGTTGCAATGGCTTATTACTTTATTTATTTACTTGTTTGGTGAAATATTAGAAATTTTTACTTCTTAGAAGGGTTAGTATGTAATAGAAACTGAGTATAGAAAGGAAGAACCTATAGAAAAGGACTAACTAAGATTTGAATTTTATTTTTGAAGGTCTTCATTCTCAAGTCTAGGGTGCTAGCACCCCTATCTAGCTAGATGAAGATCAATTTTATGTGTTAAGTTCCTCTATGTCTTCATTAGCTACTACTTTATACTCTATTTTTTTTTTATGTTTTCTTGAAATCATAATATTTTTTTGTATTTCCATGGTTAACCTAGATTTGCATATACATCTTTAAATTTAGTCAATTAATCAATATCAAATCATTCCCCAAAGAAAGAACCAAAACCCTCATTGACCATTTTGGCTCTTTGATTGAAGTTAGTAGCCAAGTGGGTATTGTGACCACTTTTTGTTCCTTCCAATATGATGTAGGAGAAAGTGTGATATAGACCCTAGATCCCTTTTCCCACATCACATCGTCACTAAATAGTTATCTTTAGCCACAATCGATGCTTAGGGTGAAGGAAGTTGTCCTTGGTTGTTCTTCTTGATTCCATCACTTTTTCATGTTTTTAATGTGTTCTTGTTTCTTTTTTGAAGAAGAAGAGTATTTTCCCATGAGTTTTATTTCATTTTCTCCATTTTTAAGAGATATGTTTTGTACATGGGTACCTCATCAAGCCTAGTTGTTAGAACCTATGTTTTTCTCACACATTTTTTCCTTCATTAATTGTAGTTAATAGGGGAGGGTAGTTGAATTTAAAATGAGACTTTATCTAGCTAGTTATACTTGAGGACCTATTCAAACCCTATCACTTTAGTTTAATTAGGTCATTTTAATTTTTTTTCTTGTTTCATTTGGTTTAAACACATGGTATGAGCTACGTATGTTTTATGGTTTTACCCTTGTGTAGCTTATAGCAATATCATTTCATTACATTGTAGTGTGTTATAATTTTTCAATGGTAATATAGCAATAATTTATTATAGCTTCCCATTATAGAAGGTTTCTTATATTTGCTAATAGATTGTTATACCTATGAGTCTCTCCATTATTGCAACAAGATAAGAAAAAATGGGTAAAAAATTATACTACACTCTGTAATTGGCATCCTTGTTTCGATAATATATATATTTTAATTTCAATAATAGACAAAGAGAAACACATTATGGTGAGATTCAGGTCTAAACATGTACAATTACCCATTAAAAATTAGAAATAAATATCCATAAGTTGAGGATCTCATTCTAACAAATAAGGGAAAGATTTTATTTATAGCAGAAGTCATTCATTTTAGTAAATTGTCACTATAAAATAATATAGTGAAAATTTTGATTAAACTAACCATCCATATATATAGAGAGAGTATATATATATATATCTATAGACACACACACACACACATAGAGAGAGAGAGAGATTGTTAATTTACATTAATTTAAATTATTGATAATTAAGGTTTTGCAATTGACATAATATGTTGAATGTTTAAAAAAAAAAAAATTCCCTTGATGAGGTAGAAAAGTAGGACACATTATCATTTTTTCACCCATTACTAACCTTGATCTTTGATATCTAAGTTGCATGTAAGGATGGTGTTCATCAACATCTTCGGGGAATCTATGGAATTATTAGGGTCAACTCTTCTAGGTTGAGTTATTTTTATAGCTTGAAGAAAACATTTTAAGACAACATTCACCAATGTGTAAGTAACATATATGTAAATTTTGATGCAATGAGTTTATAGTTTTTGAATATTTAAGTGTACTTAAAATATTTCTCCATGTAGTCGTGAGTTTCCCTTGATTTTCAAGTGATCCCTTTTATTGATTAATGGCACAAATGAATGTCTTTATACATAAAAGGATAGGAATGAGCTATACAAATATGGATCAAGTGAACTCACAATAGTTCATAGGAAATGATCTTGGTCTTAGAATTAGAATTTGAATATTTAAATTTTGAATGCAAGAATGTCTTTGAATTGATGTCAAGTGGTGTGAAATAAACCTTAAACGAGGGAATGATTTTTTTGAAGTAAAGAAAAATATATGAAAATATCTACAAATAAGAATAAATAAATAGATAATAAGTAATAAATATTTACAAATAAAAATAAATTGAATTGAATTAAATATAAATTAAAATTAAATTAAATACAAAAATGTATCAATTATGATATAAAATTATATGAAAGAATTCTATTGAAATAACTCAAAATTGAATAGGAATTAGCATGGGTATGAAAAATTGGCCATTAAAAATAGAAATTGGAAAGAGGAGTGTATTCTCTTCCTTTTCCACATCTACAAGAATAATCATCAACTTTATAAAACTTGTCAATCATGCTAGTGAATGCATTTGATTATCAATCTAATAAAGTATAAATTGCAAGAGGGTGTCTTTCTCTTCCTTTCCTTTGTCTACAAGAATAACCATTAACTTTATAAAACTTGTCAATAATGTCACTGAATGCATTTGATTAGCAACCCAATTAAGTAGAAATTGCAAGAGGTGTGTCTTTCTCTTCTTTTTCCTCATCGACAAAAATAATCATAACTTTATAAAACTTGTCAGTCATATCAATGGATGCTAATTAACCATTTAATAAAGTAAAAATTATAAGAAAGATATCTTTCTGTTCATTTTCTTTATTTACAACAACCATCAACTTTATAAAACTTGTCAATCATGATAATAAATTGATTAACTAAAGAATTGTCAAATGATCTATTCATTTCTACCAAATTCCTGAATTTACATTTACTTTTCTTCTACTTGAACTGTAGAAATGAAGAAAGAGACGAAAGTGACACGTGACTGGTGACTCACAACTCACGACCTGTAATCAAATGAATTCATGACTAAGAAGTCAAATAACGTGTGGAATTTGAAGTGGCGAACATCAAAAGTCTAGTCGAGTAAGAAAAAATACGGCGTGTATTTTTGGTTTTGCAGAGCAGGACTGTTCTACAAATCGACATTCTCAAATTTGTTGGATTTTCACGTTCAAACCCTACTTTACTAATCATTATCGAGTAAGAAAAAACACGGCGTGTATTAGTTTAGTTTTTGTTTTCTTTTACAATGACTGTGATATTTTAGTAAGATTTTCTTTCAGAGTTGAGACAAAATCAAGATATTAAGATGATTGAAAATGAAAAAGTAATTTCTAATTAAATAATTAGAATTAGAGTGTTCAAATGAAATTGAGTTTATGGGATATAATCGTGACAACAATCTCATTTTTAAGATATAATTTCATTCAAATTTATGTGGTTTCATCTTAAACAAAGTTTGATCTTTGAAACTATAATATCTATTCACTTAATTATATATCAAGTAGGGTAAATTTTGGTGGTGCTAAAGAACATCATGTGGCTTACTATGCAACGATTTCAAAGTGGAATACTTTTTTGTTTAGAAGTCAAGCCTTTAGATCGAATTGATAGTAAAAGTAAGGGAGTTAAGAAGTTGTCAATGGATGCCAATATAAGTGGCAATGAATACCATTGTTCACTTTGTGATTGCTAAAGTAAGTCAATGATAGACTATCTTAGATAAATTACTTAGTGCATGCTTTGATAATGAATGACTTGTTAATTCATGATAGATTGATTATTGTTTATTGTAACATAGGATGAATGATGATTGATTTACTTACAAAAGGAGAAATGATTTTAATGTTTTTGTGACTTCTAGTCCATAAATCTTTGACCATTCGATGATCCACTATTGTCTTAGCATGATGTCTTTAAATACGTATCCCTCAACACATAATTTTTAATTTTCATCACCCACACTAATAGGTACCAAATAGATCCCACTATTATTGGCCTTGGAATGCATGAGCTCAAATTTTAAATGATGGGGACTTGAACATGGCAATGATTTTGTTAAGTGTTAGAATCACAATAATGATCTTGTCCAAGATGAGTAGACTACTTGATGTGAGAGCAAGCTGTAAGAGAAATCTTGTATCACCCAAAAAAAATTTCTTGTCTTTGGGTGAATACTTGTCAAGCGTATTTCCTTTAAAGTCCTAAAGAATAGTTTAAAACTATCAAATTTTCAAAAATGGTTAAAAATATTATGGTTTATATTTTTAATAAGTTTGCATATGAGCATGTAGGGACTTATTTAATTTTCCCTTAAGCTTCATATTGGTAAATTGCACATTGTAGGTAAGTTTCAAGCCAAGATTATTTACAGAATTGAAGATATTACTTATTTATGTTATTGAAGATCTTAGAAACAAATTATTAAATCCGAGTTTTGAGGCTTCAAGTGACTTTTTCTAGTCCCAAGAATTGTAGAGTAGTCTAAGAACTTCAATTTATTGAAAAATGGACTCAATCAAGTTCTTGGATCAAAAGTTATGACTCCAAATAGTTGAGCTATTTTTTGGGGTTTAGAGTTATAAATTTCAAATTTTTCTTGGAGGTGTCCAAGGCTATTTATAACATATTTTCCAACATTTCCAAGTAGTGCAGTGATGATGGGATGGTGGTAAGTAATAAAAAGGGAGGGAATACATGAATTAAAATCAAATTTGAAGCTAAAGAGTGGAAAAAGGCTCTTAAAAATTTGGGAATGAAGCTGCAATTGCAATATGTTGAGGATTTGGTCCTCTATTTCATTTCATATTTTTGTTATGTAAATAGTAATATTTTAAATAAAGAATTCATATTTTCATGTGTACATTTTTTGTTGTGTTTTGTGTCAATTAACCCTTCATCAAGTGGTATCAAAGGAGGAGTTATTGAGTGCATAAAAACCAAATGTGAGCAATTTGCACCAAGACATGTGATTGTCAGTTTGAAGTGAATTTGATAAAATTCTTTCATGAAGAAATTATGGAGGGAGAAATGTACTTGTTATAGAAGAAGGTTTTAGAGCCCTCTAAAGATAGAATAATGTAGTCTAAGAGAATATGAAGAGAGGATTAGATCCTAGAAGAATATAGAAGAAAGTGAAGATGAAGTTGAACAAGAAACATAGTCAAAAAAACATAAACAAGTATCAAGAGATCCATGTATAATATCATATTGTTAAAGGATATTTCCAAGATTGGAAAAAGAACCAAAATAGAAATTTCTACCTATTCTAGAAATATCAATTTTAAAAACTTGACTGATTGGATCAATGATATGGAGGAGTACTTTGAGCGTGCAGATTTGGAAAATCCTAAATGGGTCAAGTTTGCTAAGACCAAACTAAAAGGTCACACTAGCATTTGGTGGAAGGAGGTACAACTATACAAAACTTCAAGAAGAAAATAAAAGATTACAAAGTGGGACTGAATTTTGGATAATATGAAGAAGCAATTTATTCTATTTGATTATGAGGTAGAGTTGTTGAAGAAGATATAAAGAGTGAATCAAAGGTTTAAGTATATTAAAGAATACATGGAGGATTTTTACAAGGTCATAATCAGAATAGGCCATTCTAAGACCAACAAGAATAAGGTAGCTTATTATAGATCAATGGGTTGAGACCAAGTTTCAAAGAGGAGCTAAGTTTTTTTCATAGTGACTACTACATAAGATTCCTACCAATTTTTCATGAAGGTAGAAGAGATGTTGATCAAATTATTTGAAAGTAGGAAAAGAGGAAGAGGTTGTGGTGGAAATACATCTTGAATATCCTATGGATGTCAAAATGAAGATCAAAATAAGAATGAAGAAGTTGGAACCCATCAAAAATAGAAAGGAGACGATACCTACCATCCTTGAATGACCAAATAATGATGAACAAAGAGCTTGAAGAGGAAGAGTTGGATGAGGACTTGAAAAAGGAGGCTTCCATGGAATCTATTTCCAATTTAGAGAAGGAAATTGAGAATACAAGTTTCCATAAATTCAATGGAGGACAAATAGAATACCTTAATGTAATTTTCTTGAGTTGCACATGTAGATGAATATGTAAAATTTGAGCATTCTAAAGATGAAAGAAGATGATAAGATCTAATCACAAGAAAAGCCTTGTTGAATGAGGAGAAATAGTTAGTTCAAAGGAAATTTTTATTCCATTCTAGATGCAAAAAATAAGGAAAATGTTATAATATTTTCATTTATAGTTTTAGCCCTAATGATCTTATGCCAAAGGGAATGGTAAACAAAGTATAGGTGAAGATGAAACATCCACATCCATATGTGATTACATGGTTGTAGAAGGACCATATAGCTTTGATCAATGAACAATTATTAGAAAAGTTAAAGAATGGAAATTACCATGGTGAGGTGATGTGTGACATCATGCCTATGGATGCTTCTGATATATTTTTAGGAAACTCATGGTAGTTTCATCAATGTGCTATACATGATGGTCATGCTAACAATTATTCCTTGATGTAGTATGGAGTTCACCAGTTCAAGACCTTAAAGGAGGTGGAAGAAAAGGTATGTAGTAATACAAGAATTTGGGGTATGTGTAGGATCATGATGGGCCAAAAAGTGGCGATATGATGGGCATGTGTAGGGTATGTGGCTGATGAATTTTTTTACCCAAAATTGATGAAATGAAAAGGGTTTTTAAAGGAGATTCTTAGCTTTCCACCAATATAAATTATGCTTTAATACTTTGAATTTAATAAATAATTATTATTCATTCTCTATTTGAATTATGACTAAAGTCCTGATTGATAGGTTGATTGAAAAATATCTATATCTTTCAAACGGTATCACAGTTTTTGAATCTATTACATGTGTCACATTCTATGCTTCACATACTATAGGTTTTAAAAAAATGAATTTCATGAAGTTTTAACCAAGTTAAGGTGGTTAGACATACGAGTTTTTATATTTTTTCAAATTTGTAATAAAAAGTTAATAATTAATTATTTACTTGGAAAAAAATACAAAAAAATATACATCACATTAGGACATGAGTACTCTACTTATATCTAAAATCTTATAAAAAAATTATCATTTTATTGTGGTTAGGGTGGTCGATAGACACCTACTTATTTTTCCCTAAAATTTAAGCACTATTACATTGAAATTTCAAATTTTCACCAAATAGATTTTTTTTACAAAAAGGAAACATGGTAGACTAGAAAATGAATTAAATTTTCTACAGATTCTATTCTTACATATTTTTGAAATAATATGGATAACTTATTCAAATTTTTATGTCAAGTTGCCTAACTTTGATTTTTCTAAATTTTTTGCCACTTAAGGGCCTATTTTTTCCATGATGATCCTACACATACCCTTTGTTTGGTCGATTGAAATAAATTTTTGGATGGTATGTGACACAATAATATGTGTTGTACATTAATTCAAAGAGATTAAAAATAAGAAGATGAAGATATACCAACAAAAAATTTAGATCTATTGGAGGAGTTTTTTGACATTGTGTAGATAATGTACATGAAGAATTGCCACTAGTGAAAAATATAAGTCACTAGATGGAATCAATACCAAGAGATATTTTTTTCAAATGACGTAGTCCATTAGATGAATCTTGTAGAGAATGAGGAATTAAACAAATAGTATTAGGAGTTGTCGAAGAAATTATTGATTAGAGAGATCTTGAGTCCTTTGTGCAGTATGTATAGTACTAGCACTGAATAAGGATGGATCATATGTCTAATGCATAGATCATTAACATCAGTCCTTTTTCAAAGAACATTGCGATACAAATTGGCAAGGGGATTAGATTAAATTTCAACCATGAAGGTGAGTCAATCAACCTTAGATCTAATCCTTTTTTCCCTTGGAAATTAACTGGAATTGAATTTCTTTAATTGACCTAATTAAACTATGTGACATAATATGTAAATGCAATGAGTATGTGCAAGATCATGATGGGCCAAAAAGTGGTGATATGATGGGTATGTGGCTGATGACTTCTTTTTTACCCAAAATTGATGAAACAAAGAGGGATTTTAAAGGAGATTCTTAGCTTTCCACCAATATAAATTATACTTTACTTTTAATTTAATAAATAATTATTATTCATTTTCTATTTGAATTATGACTAAAGTCCTCATTGATAGGCTAATTGAAAAACATCTATAGCTTTCAAACAATATCACATTTTTTAAATCAAAACATGTGTCACATTCTATGCTTTGCATACTATAGGATTAAAAAAATGAATTTCATGAAGTTTTGACCAAGTTAAGGTGGTAAGACATACAAGTTTTTATATTTTTTAATAGTTCTAATAAAAATTCATAATTAATTATTTACTTGAAAAAAAATTACAAAAAAATATGTCACATTGGGACATGAGTCCTCTACTGATATTTAAAATCTTATAAAAAATATTATCATTTTATTGTGGTTAGGGTGGTTAGACAGACACCTACTTATTTTTCCCTGAAATTTAAGTACTACTACATTGAAATTTCAAATTTTCACCAAATAGATTTGTTTTTTTTAAAATAAACCTAGTAGTTTAGAAACTGCATTCAATTTGCTACAGATTCTATTCTTACATATTTTTGAAATAATATAGATAACTTATTCAAATTTTTATGTCAAGTTTCCTAACTCTAAATTTTCTAAATTTTTCTCTACTTAGGGGCCTATTTTTTCCATGATGATCCTACACATACCCCAACTTTTCAACAACTAAGAAACAATAACAACAAATTATGATAGCAAATCTGAGAAAGGAAAAAATTTATCCACCTATCATGCAAATTTGAATATGATTTGGTAGGACTAAGTCACTTAGGGTGACTATGTCCTACTTTAGTTTTGTTTTATGTGAAAATGTAGTCCTTTAACCCTTTTCTTTCCTTCCATATCCTTCTCTACAAGTTTCCATCTTTGAATCCAAACTTCCAATGAATTGAGAAAAGAAATGGTGGGGGGGTGGCTATGTAGGAGTTTTCTTTAGTCAAACCCATGCTTTGATATTTCTACCTCCACAAATAGCCAATAAACCGATTGATAAAATTTAATGTGCTCTTACCTTTCATCTAAGATTGTAATGAGATAAAATAAATAAAACCATCCTCAAGTGCATTAAATAAGGATTCCTAAATGACGATGATAAGATATACCTAAGAGAAATTAAACTTCAAATACCCTTAGTAAATCTAAAACACAATGATACCTCACCTTAGGAAACAAGTAGAATGAAGCTTAAAGATGAGAACAATTTGAAAACAAGTCATTCGATTGTAGAAAATGGCCAAGAAAACTTTCAAAATTTGGATTCCATCATATCCTTCTATTGGCATAAAACTCTAATCATTGAATGAAATTTTATCAAAACTGAAAATATGCATAAAGACCTACAAATTCAAATGTATTTTGCCAAAATGTAATGATCTATTGCTTCTTCCTTTTCTAAATTTTTCCAATTAGTTTTCAAATGGTGGAATGACTAGGTATTTATAAGAATTTAATTAAATTTCCCAAAAATTAGATCTTGATAGCCAACATTTGACAATTGAAATTAAAATAAGAAATGCCAACTCTAACATATTAAAGTTTGGAGGTCAAATAGGGGGGCCAAGTCCCTTAGGGAAACTTAGTCTTGGCCCTCTTTTGTAGGATTTAAATTTATTGGAGTGATTTCACTAAAGGATTTAAAGTGTTGGGGGAAAAATACTAATTTTTTCTTTGATTTTGTAAATGGGTTTTCTTGGTAAATATCCAAATGGGTGAGAAAATGCATAATTAAGGACGTTAGATGTAAAATTAGGTCTAATTACTTAGGAGGGAGCAAAAAATAGTGTGAAATTATTAAAGGTGACAATTTATGATGCTAAATGTAGACCCAACTTTGGTGAGAGTGTGAACTTATGCGAATGATGGAAATGTGGATTGCTACACTTCCTTGAATAAATGGGGTACAAGGAGTGAGATACAATCTCACACCTTCCACACTCAAGAAAACCTTAGAGATTTCAAACTAATGAAGTATATAAGAGATTTTAAAATAAGGCATCCTAGGATATGATTAAGACAAGCATTTCACCACCAAGTGTAAACTTGGAAAACACAATGTGATATGCAAAAAGACCTAGAAATGCAAGTAAAATGTAATGTAAAGCTATGAAACTGGAAACGTGCACCTGGGAAACTGAAGAAGCAAAGATGGAGGTCTGGATTCCCTAAAAATTCTATTGTTTATGCTAACTAGGACTCACACACCAAGCTAGATGAATCAATCTAGTTTTAGGTAAACTATGTCAGAATAGGTTTCAGACAAAAGGGTACTCAGATCTACAAAAATCTTTGATAGATAGGTACAGTGGGACTCATTCACCAATAGTGGTGAATTAGTCCACTTTGGTAGTTTTTAAAATTTAAAACTAGATTTTGTAGCTCTTAGTCTACTTTTCTATTCTTGATTCAAATTCAGGTCCAAATTTGCAAAATTCAACTTGAAGACCTTTAAGCATCTCTAAGGCTTGTTTGCAACTTTGAAAACTTTTCCAATCTTTCTCTTTCATAGATCTTCCACCTAGACCTAGAAATCACATGCAAAGAGAGGGGAAAATGTTGTGGGCTTAGTGGATAGGGGTTTTCCTTGGTCAAACCCCTTGTTGGTAGTTAAACCCTTGAAATAGAATGAAATAGAATGGAGAATGATGAATGAAAAAAATAACAATGTTGCAACTCACCAAACCCTAGCAATAAGGTGTTAAAAACATGTAAGGAATGACTCAAATGGATGTATATTTGAACTCTAGCTTAATGTTGAAAGTATTAAATGCAATGCTTTCTTGAATCACATAATCCTACACACAATTGTTAGCTCTAAAACAACATGATGCAAACAATCTTTGACATGATGATTAACACTTGAAAATTCTCTTGAAAGCTTGATAATCTGACCTTGAAATTCCTTGAATGCTCTTGTGAACTCTTAAATGCTTGATCCAACTTGCTAGGTATTCTCTTGAATGTTAGGTATGCTTGAATGTGAAAATGAGAGAAACGGCCTTGTATTTATACTCAATTATGCAATAATTCTTGAAAGTACAACACTACAGGTTGACCTCAGATCTTGGAGAATGGGTCCCACCTAAGGGAACTCATTCACCCAAAATGGAAAATGAGTCCCACCTTAGGAATTTGAGGTGCGTTTTGAGATTTTTCTATTTCAAATGATATTTGTCAAGATTATTCTAGAAAATATAGATAAATAAGGCTTGTGGATGAAAAATGGGGCCAGTTAAAGAATAGGAAAGCCAAATTATTAATGACAAGCCTAGAAAAGTGTGAAAGTGGGTTACAACATTTTACAACACTTTGAAATAAGGCTTGGTAAATGATGAAAAGAGGTTATTTAGGTGAAATACACTAAAAAGACCTTAGAAAAGTGTGAGAGTGTGTTGCAACACTTTACAACACTTAGGTAAGGTACCATTTAAATCCTTTTAGTTCACAAGGCCCCAATACCTAATGTTTAATCAAACTAAAAAAACAAATACATAATAAAACCAAAACATATTAAAATTATATTCTTTGGATAGCTCGTTCTGAGGACTACCATCATCCAGTTGTGTCTGTGAAGTCTCCTCCATTTTCATCGTCAACTTGAGGTTTGAAGGGAAAAATTCTAGAGATTTTTGGTGCTAGAGGAGGAGAAGGGGGAAAAGGGGGGTTTGAACAAACCCAGGTTTGAGCAAACCCCCTTTCAACAAAGCTTTCCTTTTGGTTTTTTCTTGGGAATGGTGGAACCCAACATTTAATGGGTTCACTCAAATGGGGGTTCTAGCAAAACGCTTTGGGTTCAATTGGACTAAATTGTGTTCATTCGAATGCCAATTTTTTTTTTCCATGGTGGCATTTTTTTCAATTTTCCTTCCTCACTCGAATTGTAAACCAATTTTGTGGGCTTACCCTAAAAATAAAAAGGATGGCCCAAATGAGTCAAAAAAAAGTAGAAGGATTAATTTTTCGGTGACCACATTTAGCCCCCACTTTAGTGAGACGATGAACCTACTTCAAACTCACACTAAAGTAGACCAATGCACATGAAGAGGGGTTCAAATGTACCAATGTAAGCAAGATGGGACAACAATGATCAAGAGGGGTGATCAAGCCCCCTAGATCAAGATCCCATGAAAAACCAACCTAAGCATAAAGGATTAAACATGAAAATGATATCAAGAACAACAAAGAACAAGAAAACAATGCCAACGGTGAAGAAGAGAAATGGGAAAAAAATAAAAATAATCAAATCAAGCTTTGATCGTTTGTCTAACATGATGTGGATCAGATCTAGGTTTTTTATCTTAAAAAAACACACTCACTCTGAGGCAATAGAACTCATGGCTATCCACTAGGTGAAAAGGCCTAAAAGGTGAGAAACATACACTCATGGCTAGTATGCACTCACACACACAATTGGCTATGGGGAAAGACATGCTTTATATTGGGCTTCCCGCATAAACCATACCAAAGTTATATCTCCTAATAAATTTAATAAGGTGCCACACAAGTATGATTTTTGAGCTTCAAGAGACAAGGAAAACTCTATATGCTTGGAGCTCATGAACAAACAATATGGATCCATAGGCATGCAAGTTGTGTTATGCAAGGTGGCCATATAACAACAAATGCAAAATGTAAAAATAGGAAATGAGAAAAGGAGTCTTTCTTAGTTCATGCAAGGTCTTAGCTTAGGGAACATCATGCCTAATGTCTCCAAGAGAGGACCAATCAAATAATAGAGGATTCACAACTTAGGGTATGCCACAATGTGTCACATCAATCCACTAAGAGGAATGAAATATACTTAGATAGATCATGCTCATTAAGGAAATCACACCCAATGTCATCCACAAAACAAAAAATGCATTGTATGAAGTAAGAAGGTTGCACTAAGAACCAAGAAAAATAAAAATGCAATAGAATAGTGCCAATGTATGCCCCCACTTTAAAGGAATTGCTAAACACCATATTGTGAGCAATTAATTTAAAGTAGCTAATGAAAATTCAAACATGAAAGAAGACATGAGAGCCAAATTGGAAAACCCTATCCAAGTCATAAGTTTTTGAGTAAGGATGCATCATGTAAAAGAAAAAAAAAGAGAGGGGTTGCTCAGAAAATGAAAACACCAAACACATAAGAGATCTATGGATTTAGAATTAGTATGTTCTTTGTTGTAATTTTTTTAAGGTGCTTCAAACTATCATCATCCCCCAAATACAAATGGAACTAGAAGAATGACACAAAGAGAGAAAAAACAAAGAAAAGGAACCTTTTGGGTCAACATGGAAGAAAAATGAATGTTTTGATGCCTTGCATCATGCCCAAAAGGAAAACACAAGACAAAAGTTAAAACAAAAATGAAAAAGGAAAAAGGAAAAAGAAATCCTTCTGGTTCAACATGGAAGAGACCTAGGGTGTCTTGACACCTTGCATCATCCCCAAAAGGAAAAATACAAGACAAATGAAAAAAAGAGAAAATGAAAGGAAAAAGGAAAAAGAAATACTTTAGGGTCAACATGGAAGATACATAGGGTGTCTCAATTCCTTGAATCATCCCCAAATGGAAATCACAAGAAAAAGTGAAAGATGAAATGCGAACAAGAATTATGACATAGAGAAGAATGAAGGTACAAATAGAGGAATGCCACAAAGAGAGAGAAAACATCAAACAAAACATCACAAGGGACCACATCATGCACATGAAATCACACAAAATAAAATGAAAAATAAATAAAGAAAATAGCTAGTAAGGAAAATGTGATTCAACCAATGATCAAGTCATCTACCTCTCAATCTCAGTCTATATAAGTGAAAGGTAGACAATGAAGCTAAGGGACAATGAAAAATGCATTACTAGGACAATGCTATCAAATTATTTCCCCCACTTAGTGTGAGGAAAGAATGAGCCAAGGTAGGTGATGGGAAAGGTCATCTTATAGTGAGAAGAGGAGATTCTATGACTATTACATGACAAGGGGTGAAACACTATTAAGCTAGGAAATTGCACAATAAAAATATATTTCCATCAAAGTGACAGTTTTTCAATACTAGTTAGAATGCACAAAATTCATCAGTACTATTTCCAAGAGTTTGATGATATGCACAATGTGGGACTTTTGCATCTTTAGGATATAGAAAAATTCTATTCATAGGTGGTAGCGTTATTAGTTCTTTGTTCAAAAGAAATTGTAATTTCCTTTCACTTTCTAGTGGTGGACGAGGAGACTTTATTTTTTGTAACTTGTAAGGCCTATCAGACTTGCTAGATTCACCAGCTTCCCTAGTTGAATGTGGAGGGGGAGGACCTAAGGTAATCCTCACATCCTTTTCATTGTTGTGATTCATTGTGTGTTCTTTAGGAATGACATTTAAATCAGGAGGGGTATCAAAGATCACCGTGTCATCATCTCTAAGCCTTAGATATTCTCTAGGAGGCTTTCTATTATGAGGTGGATCTTGATAACCTAAACCATTTGTGTTTTAATTATTTGGAATTTTTTCAAGGAGTTTATGAATTTCATGCTCACTTGTATCACATCCTTGATTGTTTGAGATTGTGAAGCCTTTTCCATATGTTTCTTCAAGATTGATTGGGGAATTGGTTACTTTGTTATCATAAAATGGTTGAGTGTTTACTTATCTAGAGGAACTAGGTTAAACTATTGTAGGGAACTTAGGTTCAACTTTTGTTTCAGGATATAAGTAACCAAACATCTCAAGGGGTAGTATGGTGGGAGGGTTTGGTTGGTTCATGGATGGGTAAAAGGATGCATTAGCATCTAGGTTGGGTAAAAGGATGCATTAGCATCTAGGTTATTAAAACAATCGTTTAGGAACTTATTCATGCTATCATCATCTTCTCCAATGATGTCAACATCATCAGGAGGACATGGAGTAGGAGTTGATTGAGCATGAGTGAGTTCAATGTCATTAGGGTCATTTCCAAAGGCACAAATTGAGACATCCACTAAGGACTTAAATGACATCCAAAGCTTGCTAAAGCACATATCCATGACACAAATTTCAGATTCTAAATTATGCAATAATGTTGTAAATGCAATTTTGATTTTAAGGAATGCACAAGATGAACGAATGTGAGCTAAATGTAATGAATTGAATGAAATAGAAATCTGAAAATAGAAACAAAAATACAACAATAGCAAAAAGGAACTCAGAAACTGAAGATTAAATGCCAAGAAATGCAATGTAAAATATGCAAAGGGACCAATTTTCCCAAGGTGGGGAATGAGTCCAGATATTGATTTTTATAACATTTTTTTGACTTTTTAAATTGATACTATGATTTTTTATGTGTTCTGATGCAAATATGAGATGCAAATGCAACATTTTAGAAATTTTCAATGAAATTAAATGCAATAATGCAAGGTAAATGAGATTTTCACTAATGCAAGAATTGAAACCATAGAATGCAAATTAACTATTATATAATGCAAGCTAAATCTAGGATTTAAATACACTCCATATCAGAAATATGATGTTCTAAAATTAGGTTCACCAAAATGTAAAAGGTGGAAATGTGGATTTCTACGCTTCCTTGACTAAATGGGGTACAAGGAGAGAGATCCAATTTCACACCTTCCACACTCAAGGACACCTTAGAGATCTCAACCCAATGAAGAATATAAGAGATCTAACAATAATATATCCTAGCATATGATCAAGACAAGAAAGGGGTTTACCACCAAGTGTAAACTTGGAAAACACAAAATGTTGGAAAACATAGTGTGATATGCAGAAAGACCTAGAAATGCAAGTAAAATGTAATCAAAGCTATGAAATTGGAAATTTTCACCTGGGAAACTAAAGAAGGTAGGATGGAAGTATAGAATCCTAGAAAAAGCCATTGTTTATGCTAACTGGGACTCATACACCAAGCTAGGTGAATCTATCCAGTTTTAGGTAAACTTTGCCAAAATAGGTTTTGGACAAAAGGGTACTCAGATCTGCAAAAATATTTGACAAAAAAGTGTAGTGGGACTCATTCACCAATAGTGGTGAATTATTCCACTTCTGTATTTCTATAAATTTAAAACTATATTTTGTAGCTCACAATCTATTTTTTTTGTTCCTAATTCAGATCTGGGTCTGAAACTACAAAATTCAGCCTACAAACCTTCTCTAAACTACTCCAAGGATTTTTTGCAACTTTTACAACCTTGAATTGATTTGAAAACTTGATGAAATTTTTTCCAATATTTCCCTTTGATAGATCTACCACCTATACCTACAAATCACATGCAAAGAGAGGGAAATGTGAATGATGGAAATGTGGATTGCTACACTTGACTAAATGGAGTACAAGGAGAGAGATCCAATTTCACTCCTTCCACACTCAAGGAAACCTTAGAGATCTCAACCAAATGAAGGATATAAGAGATATGAAAATAAGGTATCCTAGGATATGATTGAGACAAGAAAGGGATTCACCATCAAGTGTAAACTTGGAAAACACAAATGTTGGGAAACATAGTGTGATGCAAAAAGACCTAGAAATGAAAGTAAAATGCAATTCAAAGCTAGGAAACTAGAAATTTACACTTGGGAAACTGATGAAGGTGGGATGGAGGTATGGAATCCTAAAAAATCTACTATTTATGCTAATTGGGACTCATATGCTAAGCTGGGTGAATCATTCTAGTTTCAGGTAAACTATGCTGGAATAGGATTCAGGCAAAAGGGTACATAGATCTACAAAAAAATATGACAGATAGGTACAATGGGACTCATTCACCAATAGTGGTTAATCAGTCCACCTTTGGATTTATGGAAATTCAAAACTAGATTTTGTAGCTCTTAGTTTTCTTTTTTGTTCCTGATTTAGATCTAGGTACAAAATTGCAAAATTCAGCCTGTAGACCTTCTCTAAGCTTCTCCAAGGCTTGTTTACAACTTTGACAACTTTGAATTGATTTGACCACTTGATGAAAACTTCTCCAATATTGCTCTTTGATGGATCTGCTACCTAGACCTACAAATCACATGCAAAGAGAGCGAAAAAAGTTGTGGGGTTAGTGGATAGGGGTTTTCCTTGGTCAAAGTCGTTATTGGTATTAAACCCTTGAAATAGAATGAAATAGAATGGAGAATGATGAATAAACAAAATAAAAATGTTGCAACTTACAAAAAAATAGCAATAAGGTGTTGCAAACATGTAAGTAATGGCTCCAATGGATGTAGATTTGAACTCTAGCTTGATGTTGATCAGTCTTAAATGCAATGCTTGCTTGAATCACACAATCCCACAACACAATTGTTAGCACTAAAATAGCATGATGCAAACAATCTTTGACATGATGATTCACACTTGAAAATTATCTTGAAATCTTGATAATCTACCCTTGAAATAGCTTGAATTCTCTTGTGAATTCTCAAATGCACTTGTGAACTCTTCAATGCTTGATCAAACTTGCTAGTATTCTCTTGAATGGTATGGTATGCTTGCATGAGAAATGAGAGGAAATACCATGTATTTATACTCAATTATGCAATACTTCTTTAAATTACAACACTATAGGTCGACCTCAAATCTTCGAGAATAAAAACCCACCATAAATTTAAATTAAATTTGAATTTTGAGTTAAAGGGGACTCATTTGTCACCCTGGGAAAATGAGTCCCACCTAAGGGGACTCATTTTCCCAAAATGGCAAAGGAGTCCCACCTTAGGAATTTGAGGTGGGTTTTCAGATTTTTATGTTGTAAATGATATTTTTCAAGATTATTCTAAAAAATATAGATAAATAAGGACTATGGATGCAAAATGGGGCCAATTAAAGAATAAGAAAGCCCAATTATTAATGACAAGCCTATAAAAGTGTGAAAGTGGGTTACAACATTTTACAACACTTTGAAATAAGGCTTGGTAAATGATGAAAAGAGGTTATTTAGGTGAAATATATTAACAAGACCTTAGAAAAGTTTGAAAGTGTGTTGCAACACTTTACAACTCTTAGGTAAGGTACCATTTAAATAATTTTAGTTCACAAGGTCCAAAGACTTAATGTGAATGTTTTATCCACATTAAAACACTAAATCAAAGCAAAATTTATCCAAAATCATAAGGAGGGCCCAAACAAGTTAGAAAAAGTAGAAGGGCTACTTTTTTGGTGACCACAATTTACACTAAAAATAGAGGCTGATTGTCCAAATGTTGAAGGGATAGGATGACAATGAATCTAGGGGGGGTTAAAAATCCCCCAAGACTCAAGATCCTATGGTAAGACAACATAAAGATAAGGGAACTTGCAAATATGTAATGCAACAAGACAACACAAAACATACATGCTAAGAACACCACAATACATAACACAATACAAACATATTGCAAATACAATATGAACATAATAAAACATATAAAAACAAAACATAAGGTTAGTACCATACTTATGAGACTCAGACTTGACTTGGACTTGGCTAGGGTGAATTGACTTGGGACTCGAGACTTGGCACAAACTCAAAAAAATGAAAAACCCTATAAATTTAGAGATTTTAAAGGATTTAAAACTTGTTTGAAGATCCCTTTATTAAATACACATTAAAGACACAATAAAATCATTAAATAAAAGAAAATTTGATCACATACAGAAGTATACATCGATCACATAATTATAAAGTACACAAATTGTAGATAAGCTGTTGAAGGAAATAACACACTTAGATATATAAATATAGTCAAATTTATACAAAACCCATGGAATATGAAATCCATGACATCAAATGTTCCATAAAAATATGAAATATCAAAAAAATAGCCACAATTCTATGGCATACTAGAGCTAGCATCCTTCCTATGAAAGTATCTAAGGGTCTTGGATGAGGTAGCCACAACTATAGTCTTTACCTGTGTCTCCATGCCACCCTCACCAACACTAGATGTGTTTTCTTATGCTCTAGCCTCCTCCTCATCCATCTCTACAACCTTGGCCTCTCTATCTTTTAGGTCCACCCAATCAAGTTCCTCGTCACTAAAGACTACATCTATAGCCTTAGTGATCCACTTAGACTATGGATAAACCTCCTCTATCCCGATCGGGGTGGAGTCATGGTAAAAAATATACTTGTGTCTGAGTTGAAGGTTGCAATAAACATATAGTAAATCATTCATCCTCTCCACTAGTAGTCTATTGCACTTCTTGGAGTGTGTGCTCAAACATACTCCAATTGCACTCACAACTAGATGAATTGCATGGATGGCTCAATATATGAATGCCAATATTTTTAAGGTTTGGTGTATCAACACAAAACATATGCCACCATATATCTAAGATGAGAAAAATAATCAAAATCAATCTCATTTCCAACTTTAATTTTCAAGTTCCAAGTTTCAAGTTAAACATTTAATAATAAATTATAATATAAAAGAGGAAAATTATGTCCTTAATATATTTTTACTTGCCTATAATTCCATCCTACTATCTTTGCACAGTTAACAAGCAAAGAGTTTTCCTTGTGATTTAGTGAAGGTTTCTATCTTGTGCACTATCTGTGATGTAACAATAGTCAACATCCACTCTATCACCTAGTAGAGCCCACTAAGAACCTCATTATCTGCATGGAAATCACAAGTGAATTGGAAGGCTAGATTTAAGAAACATGTAGCTACATGGAGGGGCCTATGAAGCTGGTGGTGCCATCCCCTATCAATGGTCTCCCAAATGGGATGATACTTCTCCTCAACTCCACCATATAAAGATCTAATAGCATCTTTGGCCCTATATATTCCCTCATATATTTGTAGCCCATTACAAGCTTCTCCCCATCAACAACTCGTAGGAGAACTAACAAGGGCTCAATAAACTACAAAGTACAAACATTGTGAAACATTAACTTAAGTAAGTGTGAATGAACATAAAAAAAGAAAGTAAAATATGAATAAAAATTAAAACATAATGAAGATTAAATTTTACCTTCACAATCTCCTCTATTGGTGCCCAAAACCCTAGCTCATCAAAAATGCAATTTGTCACATCAATCCTTGTAGTGGTCATAGAATAGGATGAGGAAGTCCACTCCTCACCAACAAACATGTACCTCAAATATTCCTTTGACCGAATCAAGGATTATAATGTGATAAAATTTGTGGAAAATCTGGTGATGCTAGGATGAGCCAACTCCCTCAACCTCGCGTATTGCCTCATTGGGCTAAGTACCCATGTTTGATTGTATACTAATTTACAAATGATTTTTTCCACTTCCACACATGTTTTGATCCATGGGAGCTTTCCAAGATCCTCCAATATGAGGTCAAGGCAATGGGCGACACATGGAGTCCAAAATATGGTTGGGTTCCTCTCCGTAAAAAGTCTACCAACAACAACATAATTTTTTGGATTATCAGTCAACACTTGAACCAAATTGTCTTTGGCGACCTCATCTATCACCTCCTCTATAGCCTCACAAAGGTATGTGCCATTTTTGACATGGGAAAAAGCATCAAGGGACTCGATGAAGATAGTGTCACCTGAAGAAAGAACCAAAACCAATTATTTAGTAAATTAAAAGAAACATAAATCAACCATATTAATCACTAAATAAAATTAAAATTGGAAGTGATATATTCGGATTGATGTCAGTTTTTAAATCAACCGAAACAGCATTCGTGTCAATTTTTAAATCATGTCAGTTTTAATTTCTACGTATTCTTGACTAGGCTGATAAAGTTTCTCACACGCACCAGAAAAAGTGGGAAAATTAGTTGCAGATAGAGACGTATTTCATTGATATTTAAATTTTAAAATAAAAGGCAAGTTGCGGAAAGTTAGCGTGGTAACCGTTGTTTTTCAAGCACAATGTTAGACTATAATTAAAGTTATCGAACTCTGATTATAAAGTGAGGAATCTTTTGTTTTTGCCGGCCACCTGCGGGACAAAGTCTAGGCGGGTAAATGGTTAAGAAGAAAATTGGGGAAAATGGGAGGGAAGGGAGTTTAACTTTACAATACGACTGTCATTCACGGAGGTCATCTTCATCCACGTCAGTTTTAATTTCTATGTATTGTTGACTAGGCTGATAAAGTCTCGGAGGTTACAATAGGCAGACGCGTTTATTTCAATGATATTTAAATTTAAAAATAAAAGACAAAGTTACAATAGGCTGAAAATCATCATAGCTATATGAAGAATGGATTGAAGAGTAGGATCGTCACAATAAAGTAGTTATATGAAGAATGGATTGAAGAATGAGACATCAAAATAAAGTAGTTGAGTTGTGTGAAGAATGGAATGGAGAATGAGACCATCACAATGAAGTAGAGTCACTGGAAGAGTGGATTGGAGAGTGGGACTCTAGAATATATGGGATTTAAGATCTATCTTTATGTGAAAGCAACCTTGTACTTCACAAGAACAATTTAACACTTTATAGACTATTGTATCTCACTTGCCTCTATCTCTATATCTAGGTTCTTGTAATTACTAACAATGTTTACAATTTACACCCTTTGGGAATTTAAATATTTTACAAACAATCAAAGGATATCTAGTCCATATAAAGTAATGGACCACTTTTAAATTTTCCTATCTTTGGCACTCCATTAAAAATCACAAAATAATGAGAAGCATACAATGAGTAGAATCCATCACAAAATTTGAGATAATTATGAATTAAAATTTAGTTAAGAGGCTATTTTCAAAACATAAAGGTAAGAGAAAGAGAGCAAAGTAAGAGATTCCACCTATTATAATTATGTAGAGTAAACATCTAACAAAATTGATGGCTCAATGAGTACACTCTACTTAGATGTTGACAAATATAAAAGGTGCTCTAACTACATAGACAAATGTAAAGGACTATGCTAACTAAATGGGAAATTACCCCATCTAAAAACAAATGAGATGTCAAAAGGTCAAATCATTCTAATACTATTAGATTTAACTCTATAGATAGCATGGAATAAAGACTGTCTCAATGTAGTAAAACTCTATTTGGTATTGTGAAGTGATCATAACTATCATGGTTGTTGTAAGATTAGAAATTCCCTCCTTTGCAACTCCATATGAGTTTTTACACTCATTCTAGTGCTCATACCCTTTGTATATTTAAGTATTTTTTATTGATTTTAATGTCTTTAATGATCACAAAAGGACCCCACAAGAACCCTAAACTCAAGAAATCATGCCCAAACTCCCTAGAAAGTTTCAAGATCAAATATATCATAATTCAACCCAAGCATTCTTGGGCACTCTAGCCCTCAAAATGTAGCACACTCTAGTGCTAGGATCCCTATTAATTTTTGTAAATGATAGATTTCCTTCTCTTTTATGTTTTATTATTTCTAACATTCATTTGTCCAAAAACATGGTAGTGAATGATATAAAGATGGTATTATTTCCTCTAAAATATAATAAATATCTTCAACGTAAGAATAGAAAACATAACATCTCTACCTCTCTCATTCACAAGAAGCATATATATAATATGTATAGTTATCAAAACTTTCCCCTTAAAATACACAAAGAACTAAATGTAAAATTGTTGGATTATGCAAATTTCCAATAATTTGAAACTTCTCAATAATTGCCTCATTTTAAAAAAATTATTAAATGTAGATTGGATGCCTGGATAAATTCATTATTTTAAATAACAACTATTTATAATTTATGTTAAAAAATATTGCTCCACACAACTTGACAGGTAGATTAGATTTATGATTATAGTGATTTCAACTGATTTGCAAGGCGGATTTGGACTCATAACCACAGATGGTGATGGTGGAGGAAGCTTATCAAGATTTGAAATTATGTTTCTTACACGAACACACAATGTGAGACTGGGGATATTTCCAAATTTTGTTTTCCATGTTTTTTACAGTTTTATTTATATCGTTGGCCTGTCAAGATTTTGGATTAGGCTATAAATGGACTTCATCTCCAATAATTCGCTTTATGGCCCGGATATACAATGCTTCAAACTGCATGTCAGGTGGCTATAACCAATCTTTACTTATTAAACAGATTTTCTTTTTTAGAGAAGTTCGTGACTGACCTGACAGTGATTACTAATGAATGACATGGAATATTTTCAGCTACTAGTCCAATGAATGCTTAAGATTTTATAGTTTAGTGTCTAAATATGTTCAAAACTTAGAAGTGATAAAGATACATGAGAATAACGCCCATATCATTTGATTAATGATTGATATGTGTAGGAATAAGCATAAATGAAACATGAAAACATTTCAAAGAGGAATACAAGATGCTATTTTTGTGAAAAGAGTTGGTGCTCTTTACATTGCACAACTATGAGCAAGTGTGGTATATTTTCTAAGTTTTCTTAACCCATAGAGCCTCTCTTTCTATGAAAATGATATCTCTGAATTTCACAATATGATTCCATTTGATGGGCTTTGACTTGATATGAACAAGGGCACAAACTTGTGTAGTGGAACTACATTCTCTTTTTCAAAGGATGGGGATTTCCCAAGAAAAGATGAACAATTGGATTGTTGTTTGATTTGTAGTACAATGCCAATACTACCATTTAGGATGATCCACTTACAAAATCAATGCTTTCATAATTCACATACATTTGGGTAATAAGACCATGCCAACTAGTACAATTCACTATAATAATATATTGGAGTACAATGCACATAATATTTATGGGCTCATAGAGGTCATTGTAACCAACAAGACTCTAAAATCAATATTGAATAAGAGGCCATTTATATTGACTCGCTCTACCTATGTTAGATCTAGAAACTCTATTGCATATTGGATTGGAGACAATGTTGCAACATGGGATGACCTCTAGTACTCCATACCTACAATGCTAAGTTTTGGATTGTTTGGATTTCTTATGGTTGGTACTAATATTTGTGGTTTTGCACAGGACAATACATAAGGTCTCTATAATAGGTGGATTCGACTAGGTTCACTTTATCCTTTTTCCCAAAATAATTTAGACAAGGGTTCAATTTAGTAAGAGCTCTACGTATGGAAGCCCATCATAGAGTTTGCAAGGAAGGCATTGGGTTTGAGATATCACCTTATTTTGAAGTCCATACCAAAGGATATCTAATTATGAGGCATCTACTTTTCGCATTCCATAATGATACTAACAAATTGGGGATCAACACATAATATCTATTGGGGAAAGGAATTCTTGTGTCCCCTGTTTTGAAGGAATGGGCAAGGACTGTGAAGGCTTATTTTTCAAAGGGCACATGGTAAAATATATTCAATGTTTTAGATTCAATAACAGTCAAGTGTGGTTCATATGAAAATTCAAGCTCCTTTAGATATTATCAATGTTTATGTATATGATGGGACACCAAGAGAAGCTAGAAAAGGTCTATTTAAATATCAATAATATGATTTATGAATGGGTCAACTAAATAAAAAATATTGATGCACATATATAGATTGATATAATCAAGAATGGGATCTCTTCCCATCTCCTTATTCCCTCAATCTTTAATCCATGGATGTGGTTATGATTCTCAAATAATGAAGGTTACATTTCATATTTATTGGGAGTTCCTTATATAGGTAGAGGTCACACATAAGTGAACTCTCTATCAAGAATGGTATGTCTTCTAATGAGAATCGAAGACTTGCTTATTTAACTAAATATCGTAGGTTAAGGAAGGGATTTTTAAATTTAAGATTAGAGTTAGATTTAATTTCAAAGGTAATTTTGGTACATACTCAAATTATCTATATAATAACTTTATATTGAATTATTTTTAGATATGATGAAACATTGCTACAAATATAAAATCTAATTTGATAGTTTTTATATAAATTTTATGTTTAAAAAGTTCACATCTCAAAATTTTATATCTATAAACATTCACTTTTAGTGATAATTTTTAATTATTTTTCACTTAGGAGCATAAACACAAAAAATCACAAGAATGATATATTGAAGTGTAATTGATAAAGGTAAAATTAATAAAGTAAGTAAAAATTATTTATTATCAATGCTTGGACAATCATGATTGCGCCTCCAATTATCCACTATTTATAGAAAGAATTATTGAGAGAGAAGAACGAACACCTAAATGATGAATTGAATTTTTTTAAGGGATTAGCAACCAAGGAATTTTGTAGCAGTTGCTTCTATTTGGTTGACTAAATATAACTACTATCAATAATTAACAAGAAAATTATGAGTGTTTAAAATGAATCCCAAAATAGAGGTGGTCATGGGTGATCTATTGCACATGGACCAATCTCTGTATGCCTTTAATTCATGTATATATATTGTGTGTTGTCGACTTTAAGTAATAAAGGTCACCTTAAGTAAATGTGGCACCGATTAACGCAAGAAAACTTTGAGTAGTAAAAGTTTTCTACCTATTGGTATAATATTTTATCCATCCTGGATATGTTATACCTTAATTATGATGCTACGCCTATTTATTAAGTTCACATAAGATAAGATGAACACTTAATTATTCTCTCCTAGGTAGCTAAAAATGACGCACATGTACACCTTGATTTGAGACTATCTCATCGATCATTGATTGATGGTATTTAGGTGTCACCTCTATTTAGTCAAGGTAACCTTTGGTTCAATTGGAATATAAGTTAACCTAATTGAGAGTTATTGAGACTTAACTCATACCTCTTGAACTTTTCATCACCTTGATTCATGAATCTAATAGGCCTCTATATGTATCCTCATCTAGCTTATAAATCAATTCATGCTAATATGAATATTTTTCTTTAGCATTTAATCTTTGTCTTATCAAACTAACTCTATTTCTTTATTTTTATTTTGAAATCATCTATATACTAATAGTTTCATAGTTTCTATCCCTTGCACTAGTATTTTGGTTATCATTTACGTTAGTCAAAAAATAGTGTACAAACAGCAATTCGAAGATACTTAATATCTAATTGGAAAGAACATTCCAAAAAATGAGCTTAGGAAGATAGAATTTACTTTGGGGATGCTATCTAAGGTCCACATCCCCTACTAGAACTATAAATAGATAGAAAGAAGTGTTCACCGGTAGTATAGAGTAGAATAGAATGAATTATGATATGATAAGGCATAGAGTATTGACTATAATAGAGATATAAGGAGTGTAATGAATGATTATTGATATTATAATGAATATAAAGAACTATGGTTAAATGATTGAGGCAAGCCCCTATACAACACAACCCTTTCTCTCCTCTCTTTCTTGTAGGTGGTAGATTTAAAGTGGATTTAGAGAATATTGAAGACATAATTGCAAGATAAAGTATTGAAGCCTATTCACTCATAAAATTAGGGCAAGATCAATTATTTATCAACATAAGAAATTTTGAAGCTGAACCTTGTAAAAAAGAGCCTACAGACTGTGACTTTCTAAAACTTATTCTAAAATCCCAAAAACCATAATTCTTAGTCTAGAGTGCCCACACCCCTATCTAGATAATTTCAACTCAACTTTGAATGCTAGGTTTGTAATGTCCCTTGCTAATTTTGATGTAAACTTTCACTTTAAGCTCTTGAACATTTCGTCAAATGGTTGTCTTCCAACTATGTTCTTGCTGGTAATTGTGTTTTAGTTTTCTTTAATTGTTTTGAATGATGGTATGATGCATAAAAGCCTCAACTAAACAATGCTAGAATGTAATACAAGTAAATATTTCTGATTTTTAATGATATGAAGACTGAACTCTTATGCATTTTCATAATTACAGCAAATAGACATTTTCCAAAACACTTAATGTGCAAACTTCATAACTCTAATGCAAATACATTCAATCAGATAAGCATCTACAACAAAATATTACTACTACAATCATTTACCATGTAAACTTCCAAACTTTGTAGCATAGCAATGAATACATAAACTAGTAACAATCCTCCCAAATGATTATCACATAGATTGCTCTCAATGAGGATGATTATAATAGCAAATGACAAATTTAACTCAAATTGATATGAATGTAGATTTGGACCCTTTTGTATCGTGAGTAAAGTCCATTATAGATACATATTCTAATTCAGATAAATAAAGAACCTGGAATTCATTGGTTTGAGTAGTTGAAGTCGAACTTCCAACTGGAATATTTGTAATGTGCTCATTGCTGCACCAAATAATGCAAGTCCAAGTGATAAATAATTTAGCCGATAGGCTTCTTATTGTGGACTTGCTAGTCCACAGAAGCCCAGAATACCTGTCTCACACCCGCAAAACCATTTAATCCAACCAATAAACCTTGTTCAGATTCATGAAACTCCAGTTCAACCCCCAGCAGTCATAAATTAATTCATTTATGGACCAACTGTTCAATCAATGAATAGATCTTGCAAGTACAATATTCATCATGTCGTGCATTGAATAGATCTTGCAGGAACAATATTCAGGAAAAATATTCGTCATGCTATGCATTGAATAGATCTTGCAGGAACAATATTTAGGAAAAATATTCATCATGCCATGTATTTAATGCAAGTACACTCCATTCACTCCACCGTCTGAACACTCCACCCTGCAATTTAATTTCTCACCATTGGAATAGCTGTCTCACGCACCTGCATACCATTCGATGCACCTGTATACCATTTGATACCCTTTCCATGCCATTTGATGTCCATTAGAAGTTGTAAATTATCCGAGATCATTGACAACTTGTGTTACCGTGAAAAGAAAGCCACCTCCATCAGAGCCAAATCTGAACAAGAATCTGGTAACTTAATTATGCGTCCAATCTCATTATGGACACATCTACCAAATTTCTTCTTTCACTCTACCTTCACCGCCTTCAGTTTGCATAAATAGACTATTTTGTCCACATTTATTTGCAGAGACACACTTTGGAGTTGGACGTAGAAGGAATTACAGAGTTAAACACAATTTGAGATGGTACTGCTTTTTTTTTCATGTTCTTCATTTTTTTCATGTAGATCACATTTCTTTGAGAAGTTCTCTCAAATGGCTAGTGTTCTCCTCTGAAAATTTGATTTTTTATTTTTCATTATTTGGTTCTCTTGTAACATCACACTAAACTATGCCTAGACTCCAGGTTAGTATCAGTCTTAGAATTGTCAAGACCTAGTGAAACATGTTGAGTTTGTTAAAAGACTGCATCTCTGGATCTAGTTGGTCCTCTACCATTTTAAAGAATGAAGGGTACTAGAGTCCATCAGGTTCCTTTTGAAACACAACTTCAATAGATGCATTTTTCTTTTGTACTAGGGAATGCTTAAGAAACATCATTCCTAGCTTTTTCTCTATCTCAAGGTCATTTATCTGCAAGACAAATATTTGGTGCTTTACAACTTAAATGATGCATCCTTCATTTTCTTGTCCAGTTGCAAGATAGAATGATGCAAGGGACTTGTATTACCAATCTAAACCATTAAAATCAACACTTTGGTAGTTATAAGCAGAGGGATGATAGAATTTTCCATAGACATTACATTATTACTACAATTGCATTAAATCCTTGTGCACCTAAACTCCTAAGTGCACTAGATGTACCATGTTTATCCAGTTAGTCTCTTACAACCAGTTTGCTAGGGCAAGATTGTTGGGTATTTACCTTTTTCTATTTATTTAATAAATTCATCCCTTTTGGATCACTATTAGTAACAACTACATGTACATTTTGAATTTTCAATTCATCTTTGTCAGGTGTAGGAGGAATTACAACTACATCCTTATTGTTTTCTGACTTTGTCTTTGGCTATAGATCCAAAGTGGAAGGTTTCAACTCATGAAAGATTACACTTCTTCTATATACAACCTTCTCTATATTAGGATTCCAAAGCTTGTATCCTTTTATGACAGCACTATAGCCAATAAAAATACATTTAACAACCTTGTTCTCTAGTTTAGATCTTTTCATGTCTGGCACATGAGAATATGCCTTACAGCCAAAAAAATGAATATGTCTTAAAGAGGGCTTCTTACCAAACCACACTTCCAAAGGTGTTTTCTCAACAAGAGTAGAGTTTGGAGAATGATTAATTAGGTAACATGCAGTAGATATAGCCTCAGCCTAGAACTTCACCTCCAAGCTAGCACTACTAAGCATACTTCGTGCTCTCTCCATCACTGTCCTATTGAACATTTCTACAACTCCATTCTGCTATGGAGTATAAGGTGTATTCTTATATCTTTTAATCCCATGGTCTTTGCAATACCTCTCAAATTCATCAGAACAAAATTCACCGCCATTATCAGTCCTTAAGCATTTAATTTTTCTACCAGTCTGATTTTCAATAGGGTTCTTAAATTCTTTAAATTGATTGAACACTTCTAATTTACTTTTCAAAAATAAGCAAATGCTCTTCTTGAATAATCATCAATGAACGACACATAGTATCTTGAATTAGACAAAGAAGGAACAACCACTAGACCAAATACATTAGAATGGATATAATCTAACAAACCAGAAGATTTATGAGGACTAGAATAAAATGAAACACGATGTTGTTTTCCATATATATAGTGTTCACATAATTAAAATTCAAGATTACAATCTTCAAGCCCCTCAACCAGGTTTTTGTTCTTCAAGGTTTTTAAACCTTTCTCTCCAATGTGGCCTAGCCTATGATGAAATATCATAGTCCTCTTTGCTAGAAGTTTTACTTCCATAGAGTTTACATAATTAGGGATATTTCCCTCTTTACCTCCATGAGCAGCTTTTAGTGACTTTACAAAGACACGGTTACATTGAACAACCTGTGCATCTAGCTTGTACAAGGTATCAATTCGAGCACCTCTAGCCAGCACCATTGAACCTCTAGTCATCTTGCAGCCATTTCTTGAGAATGTGACTTGCACTCCAATATCATTCAACATACTTACAAAAAGTAAGTTTCGAGCCAGACCTGGTATATGCATTACATTATTGATTCCCTTCACTCTGCCATCGAGGAATTGGATTCTGACTCTTCCATGACTAGCAATCTCCAAAGTTGAATCACTTTCCAAGTACACCTTTCCACCATCATATTGTTCATACTTTGTGAAGCACTCTCTATGAGATGTCATGTGGAAAGATGCTCCAGAATCAATCAACCATACATCATCAAATGCCTGTGTAGCCAAGGCTGCAATGAAGGCGTCACCATCACTATGAGAAGACTCATTATCGGAAGATCCCTTCTTCTTCTTCTTCTTCTCCTCTTTACAATCCTTTCGGACATGACTAGGTTTCCCACAGTTCCAGAACTTCACCTTGGTCTTCTTTCTAGGAGACTTTGATCTCCTTTTTGATTTTGATTTGGACTTCTTATCCTTCTTCTTTCCTTTCTCTTTCAACCTTCCTCTAACAACAAGGGCCTTCTTCGCCAACTCGGAAGATTTCCTTCTCATTTCTTCTGACAGCAAAGAACCAACAACATCTTCCATCTTGAAACTAGATGTTGTACTCCCAATAGCCATCACTAGATGATCCCATGTGTCTGGAAAATAACATAATAATAGCATACAGTGATCCTTTTCTTCAGTCTTCACACCAATAGATGTTAATTGAGTGAGCAACATGTTAAATGCATTCAAATGATTAGCTACAGACCCTCCTTCCTTCATTCTCAAAGAGTATAGCTTCTTCCTCAGGAACAAATTATTCACCAAAGACTTTCCCTAATAAATAGATGCCAGTCTCTTCCACAAGGAAGATGCAGTATTCTCTTCATGCACATTAAGAAGAATAGAGTCTACCAAATAGAGCCTTATCAACCCCTTAGACTTTCTATCTACAAGGTCCCAATCCTCTTGCTTCATGCCTATAGGTTTCACTCCAGACACAACAAGCCACATATCACAATCCACTAAGAGATCTTCCATCTTAAGTTTCCACAACTCAAAATTGGTGCCATTGAACTTCTCTATTTCAATATTTCCTAATGTGCTAGCCATCTCAATCTGTAATTATAAATTGAAAAACTTCTATAGGACTCCCACTAAACAAAATTGACACAAAAAACCCAACATACCCACAAGGATAACACAACTGGCCAGGATCTAATACCACTTGTAAGGAAAGCTAGATGTGGAAACAACTCTCCTAAATGTCAAAACCTCAGGGAAGAATGCAGATATACTTTTAATTTTTCAATTACAGTCCAATTAAGATGCACTTGAATTAAATATTAGAAACAAAGAATTAGATAACCACATATGAATACTAGATATACATGGGAAAACCCTTACGAGAGAAAAAACCACCACACTAAGAGAAATCACTTTGTATTATAGTAACACATAATTACATACAAGTTTCAGACTTATCTTTCTGATGTTTGTTTACAACAACATTCACCATGAACAATCTTGTACAGGAACCTTCAAGTTATAGTCTACACTGAATAGAATTCATCCACTGATACAACAATAGTTGATCGAACTAACCATCGAACCATCAACCATCTACAACTACAAACTATATTCATGGTCTCCCTGCTTGTCAAAATTCCTCATAGAACTATCACAACTGATTGTCTTCTAATTTTTTTAATTCAGTTTCTACTATTGGTCCACAAGATGCCACATAGGAAAGTCTCACTTAGTCAAACGGCTTCAATCTGTGTTGGTATGTCAGTGAGACACTAACCATGTCTCCTTGATGCCCAAAGGCTTCAATGTTGATATCGGTGTAAGTCCCAATAGTCGATGAGATGATGTAGTGATCACCACAAGTCATACCGAATCCACTGACATTCATTTCATTTCTGTCGGCAAGAGTTTCCTCATTGAAAAGACTCATACCCCTATTCACAAGTCACACTGACCTCAAGATTCCTATCGAAAAGACTTACTACTTGCCAAGAGGTTTCATCGAGCTACATTAAGTTACACCGAAGCCATCAGTAGTTGCCAAGACTATTGTACTTCGTTGAGAGTACTTACCAAGTCATTAAGGTTATACCAAAACATTCAACATTTGTCAAGACATCCATATCGCTGAGAAGTTACTCCAAATACTCCCAAGTCATACCGAGCACCAAACAATAGTTGCCAAGACATTCATCTTTCACCAAAGGTTTCACCAAGCTCTTTTATTTTACCGCAAAGACTCCATATGTGTTCCCATCGGCGAGACCTTCATTGTTCATTGGGACTTCTTCCCGAGACCATTTGGGTTACCCCAAAAGCCATAAGCTATCGGTATGACACTCTTTAGTTGCTATGAGATCTCCCCAAGATCCTTTGTGTTACTCTAATGACAAACACTTGAATCTCCATCAGTGAGACATTTGCACATCGGTAAGACTTCTTACCAATAGAATATAAGATATGCCGAAGACCACAACATGTAACATACTATCGGTGAGACTTTAATATCTCGATAAGACTACTCACCAAGCCACCGTAGGTTATTCTGATATGCGATAGAATGGCCTGTCGGCCAAGGATTTCCACAAGCAGCGAGAGGTTTCAACAACTGCTCTATGTCATAGTGATAGACTCCAAAGTGAAAATGTTTGGCAAGACAAAAGTTAGGTCACAACGACCTGTACAAATTCCAATGTATCAAAGCTACTAGTTAGCTAGACATGATAGATATCATACCGACTTTGCTCCAGTAGAGGTTACAGCCTATGATGATTGAGGCATATATTTCCAATAGTGACAAGAGTCAATGTGAACTAAGTCCCCTAATCTATAACTATGTCTCTAGGAACTCCATAGCGAGTGAATATTTCTTCATAGAGGAATTCTACAACTTTATTTTTCCTAGCATGCTTTATGGCTTTAACCTCTATAGATTTAGTTACATAATTAGTACATACCAAGATGTAAGATTTTCCATTTGATGGTGGATCAATTGGACCTACAACTTGTCAAGGCCCCATTTTTCAAATGGTGTGATAACTACTTGAGAGTATATAGGTATTTCATTTGGTTTAGTTAGTCTTCCCATCCTTTAACACCTATCACATTTCCTGGTGTACTTTCCTGCATCCTTATGAAGTGTGGGCTAGTAGTACCCTATATTAAGAATCTTCATGGTCATTATTTTAATTGCAAAGTGCCCCCCACAAGGTTTATCATGGAATGCATGCAATATGGCATAGGTTTTATCCTCTCTTATACATCTTCTCATTGCATGATCTAGTCCAGTATAAAATAAACAACTTTCCATCCATGAGAATGGAAAATTTTTCTAAATAAGAACCCTTCTCTCATTGGGAGAGAAATGAGGTGGAACTCTCCCTGTAACCAAATAATTGGCTATATCCACATAACAAGGTGTGTTAACACTGATAGAGAAAAAATGTTCATTAGGAAATGAGTCATCAATGACTTGAGTGTCCTCAGATGTGGTCAACCTGGAGAGAAAATATGCTAGAATATTTTCCTTGCCTAGCTTGTCTATGATGGTGATATCAAATTCCTACATTAGCAACAACCATCTTGCTAATATTCCTGTAATCAAGGGCTTATTCATAAGATATTTTATGGGTGCATGGTCTATATGCATAAAAATATGATATCTTGTGATATAATGTCTGAACTTATTAAGAGCATAAATTACTACCAACATATCCTTTTTTGTCACTGTGTAGTTAATCTCAACTCCTTGCAGGTTCTTGCTAACAAAGTAGATTGCATTCTCTATTGCTCCCTCTTTCTATCGTAAGACAACTCCTATAGCATAGTTAGATGCATTTTTGTGAATATGGAAAGGGAGTTCCCAATTAGGGCCTTTAAGCACTGGAGCATGGGTTAATACTGTTTTTAAATTAGAGAATGCTTTATCACAGTCCTTTGTCCATTGGAACTCAACATATTTAGTTAAAATACTATAAAGTGGTTCTACCATTTTACTAAAATCCTTTATGAAATGCCTATAGTATCCTGCATGACCCAAGAAACTCCTAACATAGTTTTTCTTTGCAGGAATAAGAAGATTGGTAATTACCTCAATTTTTGCTGGGTCCACTTGAATTCCCTTCTGAGAGATATAATGGCCAAGGACCACTCCTTCCTACATCATCATGAAAAATTTCTCGTTCTTCAAGGATAGATTATAGTCTTCACATCTTTGCAAAACCTTCCTTAGGTTTTCTAATGCTTCATCGAAATCAATACCATAAGTAGTGAAATCTGATGGAACCCTTCAAAATATTTTCTTGGTTCCAAGTTAAATCTATGAAAATTTGGCTTGCACCCTCATTTCTAATATTTGGTTATGCTTCTATCAATGTGTTATGGTTTCATGTAGATTAAAACCTTGTAGAGATGGCCTATGAGTCCCACAAAAATTGGTCATTATAATATTGCAGTGACCTATATTTCTGGTCTCTAGTTGCCTAAGTTATATTTTATGTCATTCATAGTCGTCAGGTAACCGGTCCTTCACGCCAAGGTCTAAATTTCCTAATCTTTATAAAGTTAAGTGAAATGCCTTTTTGGCCTGTACATCCTTTACATTTCGTGACCTAGGTTTTTTTGAGTCCCTTCTCTCATATCATCCTAGAGGGCCTCCTCAAAACAACTTAAGTGCACATGTTTAAAATCTTTCATTAAAGTCTTGACGAACTCTTATTTTCATCACTTATCATTGATTAATTTTTTATTATATGTTCCAAATTGATTATGAGTGATGTTCATATTTCATCATGGATGGTCATAAAGTGATAAATGTAAGATCAATTATGAGGGATATGAAGGAATTCTTTTGCATTTGTGTATTGCGAATATGATTTAATTTCTACATCTTAAATTAGCGATGCACAATGTTATTGTAAAAATATCTCGTCGCTAATCGCTTGCAAATTGTATGAGTAGAATTAGTGATGAGGAATGGCCTGATGTTTCTAAGTTCTATTGCTCATTGTGGATTCATTCCAGAATTTAATTTCCAAAATGGTGATGAGCGATGAAGTTCTATGTTCAAAGGTTATAAAAAGATCTTATGTGCAATGTCTGTTGTACCATTTATTTTTATGTAGGTGTTGTTAGCTCTCAAAAACATAGGTTAAGACACCTCAAGAGGCTGCCAATCTCTTGATGCATTTTAGGGTAATAGACAAGGTCAAAAGAATTCAACCTTCTACTCTTTAGGTGATGCTAAACTTGGGCGGGTGTACCCTCTTGAATGAAGTAGACTTAACTTATGATTGTCTTTCTTGCATAATAATTTGTCCACAATGGCAGATGAAAGTGAACAAATAAAATCAATTTTGATCTAAATCCTAGAATGTTGAATTAATAGATATAAAGAAATTGGATGAGTTCAAAATGATGAAGTGTAGAGATGCATTATTGGGTATGCAGAGTCAAAGGAGATCAATATGAGCAACACTTTCTGGAGAAATTTAAAATTATCTAGCATACATTCTGTTTACAACTTGTATAAATATGCAATTCTGTAACTACTAAGCTCTACTTTAATAATCCAAATGAAACTCTCTGGTTATTGTGATCAACTAAAAGGATTTATTCTTTACTTGAAAGAACCAATTAATTAATCACACAGATACAACAAATGTGCATTGATAAACTAATCATAAACTTGTTATGTCAATATAAACAACTAGAAAGCATCAATCTTGGAGACAACTTAGCAATATTTTTATTTAATTCAGCAGATAATTGATACATGAAAAATGCAGCAACATCAACTGATTTTCATAAATACCTCCATTCTGAAATCATGCAACAATAGTCTATGATCTGATAATTTTATTCTATTGTATCTACTTGCTGTGTATTGAAATCTAATAACTCGCGATGATTTTACAATTACCAAAATGCCTATTTATACACAAGCATTTGAAGAAAATATCATATTGAGATCACATGTCAGCCCAGCACAAAATTTGGGCTCAAAATATGTCAGCCTACAATGGTCACTTTAGCAATTTACATGTCGGTCACAAGGTTTGTAATTCTGTTATTCATCAATAAGATAATCAGCGTGCCATATCGTTAACTATGCCGCAGGAAATTCAAATGCTAATCATCCTACATTCATTGTGCTCACGTTCGCCATGATTGTTGACCATCGGGGAGATGTCATAAATATTTCAATATGTTCCACCGAAAGCCTTGTGATCAAACTGTATGTTGCTATAAGATTCAACCATTGGGGAGACATCTTGCAGATTACGTTGTTATACTGAAAGACCCCAAGCTCATACCTGTTCGCCAAGACAACACAAAACTCCTACCAAAATCCACTTGTTAGACCCTGTCGGCAAGACCTGACAGGCTTGCCAAGACCATATATTGAAGCCATAAGTCATACTGAAGTGCTCCCCCTTCCCCAATCGATCGGTGAGACAAAAAGAGTTCACCATGACAGTATGTCGATGCCACAACTTAGGCTGATGTACCCTCATCCTTCAGTTGGTGTGACACGATGAGTTTGGTAAGAGCTTTCACCGAGGACCAAACATATGCCGATATGAATCAAACCTTGTCATCAAGACCCAAAAGAACTCACGCCAAACGATACCTGCAAGAAAAATATGATCGCCATGACAATAGAAACGTCTTGCATATAGGCAACACAGATGTTTGCAAGCAGAAAAATGGATCAAGGAGACCTAGAAATTGTCATGTCGAAACAAACCAGAATGTGAAAAATGCAAGCACAGATAAATTCAAAGGGGCAAGGGGGCAAGACGCAAGTAAAAGTACCACGAGATGAGGAAAATGCCTATTTAAGGACTCATATGGAGGCTCAGGAGTATGAAAGGTATGCAAAAATTCATCAGATTTTGATAGTTCCAATAGTGGCTCCATCTAGGGATGAATGATAGTCAGATCATTGCAAGGATCCAAAATCTTGGGTGAGTAGACCAAACATAAAATGATGAGCTAGTGAGCAGAATGGAAATGGAAATGAAGCATGAAGGAATGAATGCAAAATGAATGCAAGGTGGAGGTGAATGGAAAATGAGAGTGAAATGGAGACAAAAAAACCCTAAACTATTGTGCATGGAAAATAATTTTAAAGAGGATAAACAAGAGTTTTCAATGCACTGGCAACCCTTAATCCTCTGTGTTGCTTCAAGAGAAAAACTGCTTTAAGAATTTCCCATGAACAGGCAATTCATGATCTTCATTAGTCATATTTTGTAAATAGTATGAATCTTCACCCTTCTTTCCAACAATAACAAAAGGTCCCAACCACAAAGCTTCAAATTTACCATGCTTTCCCTTCTCCTGACATCTTGCATTCCACATCAGTACCAAATCATTCTCTTCAAATTTTCTATCCTTTTCCTTTTTGTCAAATAGATATTTCATCTGTGTGTGTAACTTCATGTTTTGACTTTGGGCCACTCTTCTTGCTTCATCAAGTTTAGCCAATTGCTCCATTCTTTCCTCCATAGGTTCAGGGACATCCAAATCCTCCTATAAAACAAACTTGTAGACTGGTAACAAATTTTGTAGGGGCATCCTGGCTTGTGCTCCATACACCAATTCGAATGGGTATTTTCCAATTTCCTTTTTCACAGTGATCCTATTAGCCCATATAGCCAGATTCAATTTTGAATCCCAAGCCTTCTTGTTCTGCCCTAGCATTCTCCTTATAATATTCAAAAGAATCTTATTGGTAGACTTTGCTAGTCCATTAGCTTGTGGATGATAAGGGGCTGCATAAGAAATAGTAATGCCATACTTATCACAAAAGCTTTCAAATTCATCTGACCTGAAACACATCCCATTGTCTATGATCAACCTCATTGTCATACCAAATCTGGTGATAATGTTGTCCATCAGGAAATTTGTTACAACTTTACTTGTAGCTTGCTTGATTGGAATTGCCTCCACCTATTTTATAGAATAATCAATGGCAACCAGTATCCATCTATGTCCTCCACTTGAATTTTCCTATATTTCTCCAATGAAATCAATTCCCCATTGATGGAAAGGGGTGTCAGCCTGCAAAGGTCAAAGTGGAAAAGCACCCTGATACTTCAATTTTCCAGAAAACCTTTGGTAAGCTTCACATTTTCTCACATGTGTAAAAGAATCATTAAAGACCTTCGACCAATAATACCCATCCCTGAGAATTTTGTGTGCAATTATCTTTGCTAAATAATGTCCTCCACAAACTCCCTCATGCATTTCATTAAAAACATGCTTGGCCTGTGACTCATCCAGACATAATAACAATATGCCATCTTTGTTCTTCCAAAATAGGTCTCCATCCATGAAAACATACTTTGATGCCTGCAACTTCAAAGTTCTCTTTTGGCTGTCACTCAATCCATCTGGACACTTCATGTATTTAAGATAATGCATAACATTAGTATACCAAGAAGTGTGCTCAATGCTGGCAATTGCAGTCCCTTCTTATACATTACATACTTGACTTGCTTCAATATTTGATTCTGCCATCAGCTTAGCCAAGCCTTGACCTCTTACTAGCTTAGTGATCTATATTTCCATGTCAAATTCTTGAATCTTATTGATCCATCTGCATCTTTTTCTTGTAACTTTAGATTGTGTTAAAATGTCTTTGACAACAGCATGAGGGACATAAGAAATCACCTTTGCTCCAATAAGATATGGTCTAAATGTTTTTGCAGTCTACCAATGCAAAAGCCTATTTTTCCATTATGTCATACTTCAATTTAGACCCTTGTAATGATTTACTGAAGAAAGACATAGGTTGTTCATGACCATCATTATTCTTTTGTAACATAACAGCAACAATAGTGTCCATTGAGGCAAATGAAAATATCTGAAAAGGCTTTGTAAAATTTGGAGATTTAAGAATAGGAGCCTCTTTGATAGCCTTTTTGATAGACATAAAAGAATCTAAAGCTTCAGCAGTCTAGTCCACTTTTTGTCCTTTCTTCAACATTTTAGATATGGGCTTGATAATTTCAGCAAAATTAGAAATAAATATTCTAACAAAATTAATTTGTCCAAAGAATGACTATATAGCCTTGACAGTTTTGGGAATAGGGATCTTATCAATAGCTTCAACCCTTTTAGGATCTATTCTAATTCCCTCTTTTGAAACAATATGTCCTAAGAGCTTACCCTCTGTGACTGCAAAATGACACTTCTTTGGATTTAAGCTAATACCATATTCAAGAGCTTTGATAAATACTTTCTCCAGATGTTGCACATGATCTTCAACCTTCTTTGAATAAGTAGTCAGGTCATTTTGGTACACCACCACGATAACATTAATCAAATCAACAAATGCTATGTCCATAGCCCTTTGGAAAGTCGCTCCAGCATTAGTGAGACCAAATGGCATTCTTATGTATACATATGTTCCCCAAGGAGTTGTGAATGTTGTCTTGTATTGCTCAGATTCCTTCACTTTAACTTGGTTATATCTTGAAAATCCATCTATCATGGATAGCAGTTTTGTCGCCTTATGCAATATACCCTCCATATTAGGTAGAGGATAATTATCTTTGAGAGAGGCCATATTTAAATTCCTGAAGTCCACACATACTCTGATATCACCATTTTTATTTCTCACAGGAACCATAATTGAAACCCACATTGAATGTCTGATTGGTTTGATTATTCCTCCATCTCTGAGCTTTGTCAATTCTTCCTGCATCTCAGGCTCCAATGTTGGATTTATAGGCCTTTGCTTCTGTCTAAAAGGCTTGGCATCTGGATTCAATGGTATTTTGTGCTGAAATAAATCCTCCCTGTATGCTTTCAAATCTTCATAAGACCATGCAAAAACATGCTTGTACTTTTTCAGCAACTCTATCAACATTTTTCTGATTGTGGGGCTTATCTTCTTCCCAATGTACACCTTTCTTGGTGTTGTTTCAGTCCCTAAGTTAATCTCTTCAACATCTTCCTTTCTAACTGGTGTTTTCTTCATAAGGGATCGATCATTTCCGTCATACACCCTTTCTAGTGCCACTAAGCCTTCAGGAAGCTTATTTGTTTTGAGCTATAATATTTCTTTTCCAAACACTGTTTGCTTCCCGTATACTTCTTCAACAAAAGTATTGAAGTCAATTTCCTACGCTTCATATTGATCTATACAATGAAGAAAATTTAGTAGGTCAATATCATCATTAAAGACTTTCCAACTATAAATGTTGTCAGGAATAGCAGGCCTTGTCTTGAACTCAATCTGAGATACCCCAGCCAATGTGATATCATCTCTCTTCAGCGCCACATTTGCTAAAAAATCAGCCATTATGTTATTTGATCTATTAATCCACTTAATTGAGAAGGCATCAAAAAATTCAATTGTATCCCATATGACATTCCTATATTTCTTTAATCTTTTGTGCTTTGTTGCATATTTTGATTTGATTTTTGAAACAACCAACTCAGAATCGCCCAAAATAGCCAACAACTTGATTTTATGTTTCACAGCTATGTTCAAGCCTGTCAATAAAGCTTCATAATTTGCCAGATTGTTTGTACATTCGAATGCCAATAGAAATGAATATTTAAAATTAGTACCTTCAGGTGAAACAAATACAATCCCAACTCCATTACCCTCTTGGTTGTAGGCTCCATCAAAATACATCTTCCAGACACCATTGCAGCTTTGTGCCACATGCTTTTCAATTGGATCAGTATTGGTTAATTTTGGCTGAGCTAGTTCAATTTTAAAATTCCCAAGATCAATGTCACAAAAACAATTGATTTGATTTTGTGGCACACAGTCAACAAGCTGATTCATTCTTGGTTCCCTATACAACTTCACTTCTTGGCCATTAACTAGAATAGTGGCATAAGATAAATCAAACTGGACATTTCCTCCAACAGCTGTTGTCCACTGCCTTGATAGAAGCATTCCAAATTGAGGAGGAGTATCAATGACTGTTATATCTATATTATAAGCCACCTATTGATAAGTAGCCAATTTGACCTCAACACCTCTCATGATGCCTACCACAAGAATAGGTCAATTATCCATAGTATAGCACTTCCCTTCACATGTATCAACCCACATGCCAAGCTGCTTCATGACTCCTATTAGCATGATATTTATAGCAACACCAGAGTCTATCATACAATTCCTTAGGATTTTGTTGTTTATAAGCAATGTAGTGAAGAAAGGATCCACTTGAGGGGGAGTTGTTAATACATCACCCAAGCAAACCTCTGAATTGTTTACCTTTTCCTACTTGTTGACTTCTTTAGAATTCATATGTTTTTTATTACGATTTGTAATCAATTGAACAACATTTTATCTGTACTCCTTAATTTTCATCAATTCAAGTAGGGGAACATACATTTTTACCTAGGATAATGCCTGTGTGAAGTCAAAAGAGGAGTTCTCCATCTTAATAGTCTTCTTCAGTTCTGGTGCTTCTCCTTTTTTTTCTTCTTTTTCTTTTTTATTAGGCTGGCCAAGTGCTTGAGTCTCTTTATGTAATTCCTCAACTTCCTCCTTTTGGATTGGCTTTTGTTTACTTTTATCGAGCTACCTCTTTTCTGGCTTCTTCATAGTCCCTTGTGTTGCCTTCTTATCTTTTATAAAAATTCCCCCAGGAACACCTTCTACATCATTTACTTTTCTATTTCTCAACCAGTATTTACTTCTTGCTTCCTCAACAACAGCAACAGTTATTCTCTCTATTTCATCTTCAGTAAGTCTCCTCACATTAAATTGAAAAGGTGCTTCAACCAAATGTGGCTCAGTATAATCTTCATCAGAATCATAACAGACTTGTTGTTCAGCCATATGGACATTGTACTTCTGATTTGAAGCATCATATTCATAGCTTTCATCCTCTGAAGATGAGTATCTTTCCTCAACATGGTGAGAAATATTTGAATTCAAATACACTATGTGATCTTGTTCATTGTTTTTCATCTACATTCCCTCTTCTTGCATCCTTTGAGCTACAACACAATAGTCTAGAGAATGTGGCTGATTACAAACTCCACAGAAGTAATTATTACTCAACATGTATGTTCCCTTTTTGTTCAATGGGTTAGGAGTCTCCTTACTTCTTGGCCTAGATGTTATAGGTTTTCCATCCTTCCAGTCTATATTATAAGGAATATCATGTAACCTTGGCCTCTCATTTATGTTCTCATTTTTGTATGTATTCTCCTGTCTATACTAATAATTATTCCCTTGCTGAGGAGGCCTTGGGTTGTCTCTTTTACTATTTATACCAGTAGCCTTCCTGTTATTTTCAATTGTCAATGGAATCTTCTGTGCTTCAACCAAATCTCTCAGGAATCTATTTCTTAGTTCATACCCTATTTTGGGATCAAATGCATTTAAACCGCCCCAGGGCATAGCCGCCTCGGGAGGGCAGAGCCGCCCCATGAGGGCAAACGGGGGGGGGAAGGGGGAAGGAAAAAAAGAATGAGAGGGGTGGAGTGGCTATGAAAAAGAAAAGAAAAAAGAGGGATGGGACAATGGACATGTGAGAAAAGATAAAAGAGTGAAAAGATGTGTAAAAGAAGCAGAAGGGATGGCGATGAGATAAAGGGCATTGGGTTGCATGGAAGGAGGCCGAGAGCCAAATACCAATGACAAGGGATTGTGAGATGGGATAAGAATAAAGATGAAAAAATGGATGAAGGATGGGAGGGATTGTAAAGATTGGGAGATGAAGGGGATGGATATAAAGATAAGGATGGGGAGATGGAAGGGATGCTATGATAGATGTATAGGGACAAAAGGCTTGGGGGATAAAAGGGATGCTAGGATAGATGGATACGAAGATACAGATGGGGAGATGGAAGGGATGCTAGGATAGATGGATAGGGAGATGAAGGGATGTTAGGATAGATGATGTCTCCAAGGACTATGTCACAAAGGAAGCCGATGCCCCCACTCTAGATATGTCATATATGAGGAGGAATGAAGGATGGAAGACAAGTAGATGGGAAGATAAAGAAGATGACTAGAGGTGGATAGGATGAGTGACCAAGGAATATGATAAAGCATGGATGAAGGGAATGTATACCAAGAGGTGGCCAAAGCATGTATAGATAGGTTCCCCTGTTTTGATCAAGATCACAAGAAGGATGGAGGGATGGGCAATAAATGGGATATGATGGTAGGATGCAGAAGATGAGTGGGATGGAGGGGTTTTATAAAGAGGATGGATAACAGGAAGACGGGTGCATAGAGGGAAGCATAGTGGATGGAGGGAATGCATATCAGGAAGTTGCCCCCAAGTGTAGATGGGGATTTACGCATGACGCCTATTTGTCAGGTTTTCATCATGGTACTTATCCAAGGCGCTTGTTTGCCAAGTTTTCACCATTGGACGAATTATTTCTCTTTACTATTTTTTTTTTTTTGACTTTTTGACTTTTTGACTTTTTGACTTTTTGACTTTTTTGACTTTTTTGGATAGTAGGGGGATGAAAATGGATAAGGATAGGGATGTGGATAAGGGAATTTAGAAGATACATGATATGGATATGGATGGATGACTCAAGCATCAAGTTCTATACGAGGTAGTAAGAGCCCATGTTTAAACCGACTATTGGATGTTGGTACAACCTTATGAGGATAAAGGGATTATGCAAGAGGATGAATTAGGGGGATTTGATGGGGGAGATATGTGGCGTAATGGATGGGATGCTAGAAAGGGTATGGATAGAATGATGGGGTGGATATGTGATGGGGAGATGTGTTCAGGACCAACATTGGCACATGTGGTGGTGGATGTGAAAAGATGAGAGGATTACTAGACGGAGAATGTGTGAATAATGGAGGAGATGGGGTGGTGAACTTTGGAACATAAGGACCCAAAACAGACTTAATAGATGAAAGGGGTGTATGACTAGCTTTTGGATTAGCAACTATGGATGTTCTTACAGATTTTTCATGTGATGGCATTGCATCTTTTTTCTTTGGGATCCACATGGTTTTGATCTTTGCTTTGCTGGCTCTTTGCGAGCTATAGATTTGATTTTGATTTGGGATTTTGTTTTTATTTTCTTCACCATGTCTTGTAGAGGGAACATGGGGAGCTTTAGATCCATGTGGATGTTTGGATTTATGCATTTTTATGTTAGCATCCAAAGTGCATTTATTAGCAATGGGATGGGTGTGAGGAGATGGACGATGTGGAGCAATAGAGGTAGGAGTATGGGGATCACGTGTAGATGGGGGATGTTGAGGTATGTGCCTTTGTTGATCCTGATTAGGGGACATGTGAGAGGGATGTTTATGATGGATGAAATGGATAGGTATTGGATGGATAAAAGGATGAGATGGAGGAGGTGATTTTGGGATATATGGACCCAAAGTAAATGGATTGGGTGGAGGGACATAGGGACCCAAGATGGATGGAGTAGATGAAGGATGGGATATGGTGGATGGAGGGATGTAAGGACCCAAGATGGAGGGAGCAGATGAAGGAGGAATATGGACGGTGGTTTTGAGGTGATACGATAGAGGAGGAGGGATGGCAACATATGATCTAGTGGGGTGATGGGAAGAGCCGACATTTCTTTTGGAAAAGGCTCGTTGAGGACGTCTAGAGGTTGTACCAACATCTTTAGATTGTGAGGCTTGGGAAATAGGTCCAAGACCTTGCATGCAAACTTGTTCTTTGACTTGGATGGGCTCTAAAATATCTTGCTCATGAAGGCCTAGACCTTTTCCTTGATAGTTCATTTTCTTGAGCATGCGATCCATGATAGGATTTGTGTTATTCCGGAAACATGATGCGAGTCCATCATTAGGTGGAGGATGATGGGTGGTAAATACACTATGCTTTTCTTCTGCGAGGAGGCCACCATGGAAGAATGTGAGAGTACCAAGGGGATATGCAAGCGGTGTGGGTATAGCAGTTTTAGGTGATGATGGGGAATTATGAGAAGGAGATGATGGGATAGCAACATCAGGAGTAGGGGCCATGATAGGGTTTGGATTTGTGGTAGTAGGCTCATGCGATGGAGATGGAGATGGAGTAGTGGAAGCTTGAATGACAAGGGGGTTATGGGATGAAATAGATGGGGGACTGTGATCTTGAGGCGGACTAGATGGGATGGGAGGATCTTGATCTGGAGAAGGGGATATGCTGGTGTGCTTTGGATTAGACTCTTGGCATGACTCATCGTGTGTGGGAGGCATGGTAACAAAGTCTTGTTGGGACTCTTCAAGTGGGGAAGATGGAGGGATGAAAGATTCATGAGGTTCATTGGAATGGGTTTTGGTGCTACTAGGAGTGGGAGGAGTGGATTGGATTCGGGTGGATCTAGGAGTAGAGGGAGTGGATTGGACTTTGGTGTCTTCGATGGGTTTAGTGGCTCTCATAGTAGGAGATGTGGGTTCAACAGATTCAAAGGATGTGATGGTATCATCAATGATAGGTGTTGGATGGAGAAGGGTCTCGTCACTAACGACCATGGATGATGGGTCGGGATGGCATGGTTCTATAACTGCAATGTGTGAAGCGGGGGATGTTTCCTTTGTTATAAGTCCTTGGAGAAACTTGAATACGCTAGGCTGAGATGGCGAGGTGGGAGTGGATGAAGGTTTATGGATTGGTGGACTAGGGTTAGATGGAGGAATGGGATTGAATGTGGGACTATGAGTAGATGGGGGATTAGGATTGGATGGAGGACTAGGACTAGATGGATGAATGGGATTGGATGGAGGACTAGGAGTAGATGGAGAACTAGGATTGGACAGAGGACTAGGGTTGGATGGAGAGTTAAGGTAAGGATATTGGAGTGGTGAATTAAGATAAGGGGACATGGATTGTGGATTAGGACAAGAGGAGATAGGTGGTGTAGTGGGACAAAAGGATGTGGGGGATGAATTATAATAAGGGTATTGGGATGGTGGATTAGGATGAGGATATGTGGATGTAGGATTAAGGTAAAAGGGTGTGGATGTAGGATTAAGATAGGAAGATACGAATGTAGGATTAGAGTGAGTAGATTGGCATGGAGGATTAGGGTAGTGGGTATATGCGGATGAAGGATTTAGATAGGAGGATGTGGATGGGGGATTAGGATAGGGGTATTGAGATGGTAAACTAGGATAAGATGATGCGTGTGTTGGATAAGAGGATGATGTAGATGAAGGGTATGATGGATATGACGGATATCCCTTGTCAAAGGTAGCAGAAGCAACATGATTAGGCATGGATGAAGACATAACGGGAGAACTCGAGGGGGTGATTGGATTTTGGAAAGTGGGTGGAGAAAGATTACTAGAGATGATAGTGTCAATGGGATCTATGTCGTATTCCTCTTGATCAACAAGACTTTCGTTATCGTCATCAATGCAATTAGAGTTTCCCTTGACCACTATTGATGGAGGATAAGGATTCATGATGGTGAAAAGATAAAGAGGATGGAAAAAAGATTTTGGATTGGAACGGATTAAAGCTCAAATCAAGATTTTGGTCAAGCTCAGATCAGGATTGGACTAAAGCTCAGATTAGGATGATTGGATGATGTGATGGGATTGATTCTGACAATAGGATTTGATTATCAAAAGATGATTGTGACACTGAATCTACTTTGAGATGGAAGTAGATTGATTGGGTCAAAGGTGATGTGATTGGATTGGATTGGATAAGGTTGATTGGATTTTGATTGAATAGATCAGATTGGATTGGATTGGATTGGATTGGATTGGATTGGATTTGATTTGATTGGATTGGATTGGGTTGGATTTGATTTGGATTGGATTGGATTGGATTTGATTGGATTGGATTTGATTTGGATTAGATTGGATTGGATTTGGATTAGATTGGTTTGGATTTGGATTGGATTGGATTTGGATTTGATTGGATTGGATTTGATTTGATTTGATTTGGATTGGATTGGATTGGATTGGATTGAATTGGATTGCATTTGATTCGATTGGATTGGATTGGATTGGATTGGACTGGATTGGATTTGATTGGATTGGATTTGATTTGGATTGGATTAGATTGGATTTGATTGGATTGGATTTATTTGGATTGGATTGGATTGGATTTGATTTGGATTGGATTTGATTGGATTGGATTTGATTTGGATTGGATTGGATTGGATTTGATTTGGATTAGATTTGATTTGGATTGGATTTGATTGGATTTGATTTGGATTGGATTTGATTGGATTGGATTTGATTTGGATTGGATTGGATTGGGTTAGATTGGATTGGATTGGATTGGATTGGAAGGCGCGAGAGAGAGAGACCCCAAACTTGATCACGTGAGATTACCTTTAGTGACCTTAGAGCTTTTAATTGATTAATAGGATGATTACGGCACCGAATCCACCTTAAGCTAGGAATGGATTGATTGGGCCAAGGATGATAACTTGCAACACCGAATTCACCTCAAGATGGAGGTGAATTGATTGGGTTTGAAGTTAAAGACTAATAATCAAGTTCAAGCGCTATGGTCAATTTAGGTAACCACTTAGTAATACAAGGTTAGGACGGTTTGGCTATGGGTGGTGCTTGGAGAGGCAAATGGTAAGAAATGATTGGTGGATTAGGAAGAAATTAGAATGAATAGGGAGTTAAGGATAATCGTGGAGAATGTATGGGGATTCTGAATGGTTGAACGAAGGTTTGGAATAATGAGATGGAGGTTTAAAAGGGATAAATGGAGATTTGTGAAGGTTTAAAGTGACAAAACGAAGGCTTGGGATGATGGGATAATGGTTGGAAATGGTGAAATGAAGGTTTAAAGGCTGAATGAATCCAAATGGGGGGATTTCAGGTGTTCAGGAGGGCGTAATTGCACTTCTGCAGCAAAAACAGGGGCATAATTATACTTCTACAGCAAAAACAGGGGCGTAATTGCACTTCTGCAGCAAAAACAGGGGCGTAATTGCACTTCTACAGCAAAAATAGGGGCGTAATTGCACTTCTGCAGCAAAAATAGGGGCGTAATTGCACTTCTGCAGCAAAAATAGGGGCGTAATTGCACTTCTGCAGCAAAAACAGGGGCATAATTGCACTTATGCAGTAAAAACAGGGGCGTAATTGCACTTCTGCAGCAAAAACAGGGGCGTAATTGCACTTCTGCAGCAAAAACAGGGGCGTAATTGCACTTCTGCAGCAAAAATAGGGGCGTAATTGCACTTCTGCAGTGGACCAGAGGCTTGGTTTGATGCAAATGGCTATGGCAAGGACTTTAAAACGATAATGATAAGGCCAAATTGTTAGGAATTCACTAGTTTTTTCACAAGAAAGCACTCAAACAAATACAACCCTATAATTAGTGTTAAGGGTGTGGCCAAAGTGGTCTTAATCTAGGATGCACAAGGTATCTAGGGAGTCCTTGATATACTCTCGGTACGTGAGGCACAACCGTGAACACCAGCCCGTCACAAGCGTGAGTCGGGAACCCCAGCGAGATACTGAAGGGCTCAGACCAACTCTTCACGTCTATCTAGGTATCACCCTAGCTTCGACGCTCCGCCAATTACGACGTGACTGGATTGGGGTACAGCTTTCGCTCTCCCCCCTTTGTATACCCCGCCGGTACGCGTGGTTGGAATCGTCCCTTGGGGTGATGAAATCCCCAAGCAGGTCCCACTATGAAGAAAGCAATAACCGCTTCCAACTACTCCCCAGGCTCACACGAAGTGCAAGGGGAAAGCGGAAACAAGCTACTACTCCCTTAGGGTAACACAAAAAGACAAAACAACAAACAACAAATATTTACTCCTCCTAATTAAGCTATGTTCTTAGAAAACAGCAAGGATAATTTTAAAGAAAATGGAACAAACGGATAGCCCTGCAAGCAAATGTTAGATATTTTATCCCGCTTTCTCCATCAACTTCACAAGAATATGCTGCAAAAGGTTAGTACCAAACACATGTATCCCTGCAAGAACAACGTTAATAAGGAAAACAACAACTGAATCTGAAATCAGAACACCAATTTTACCTTCCAGGGGGGCGCAGTCGCCTTTCTGTAGCAAAACAGGGGCGTAGCCGCCCTTCTGCAGCAAAACAGGGGCGTAGCCGCCCTTCTGCAGCAAAAATGGGGCATGGCCGCCCTTCTGCGAAAAATGGAGCGTATCCGCCCTGGGGCGTGGCCGCCCTTTCGTGGAAAATGGGGCGTATCTGCCCTGAAAAATGGGGCGTGGCCGCCCTTTTGTGAAAAAGGGGCGTATCCGCCCTGAAAAATGGGGCGTGGCCGCCCTTTTGTGAAAAAAGGGGCGTATCCGCCCTGGGGCGTGGCCGCCCTTTTGTGAGTGGGGCGTGGCCGCCTTTTTGCGAGTGGGGCGTGGCCGCCCTTTTGCGAGTGGGGTGTGGCCGCCCTTTTGCGAGTGGGGCGTAGCCGCCCCTCTACGTCGCGTTCCTGCAAAACTTAAACAACAGAAAACGTAAAATATGGGAGCCCGTTTGTGGGTCCCACCGGGCGTGCCAGAAATGTATACCCTTGATATTATGCTATTCTAAATGAGCAAAACAACTAAAAACTATGAAAAACAAAATATCAAGAACACCTCAAGATTAGCCGAAAGAGAGTGATAAAACAATGAGAAGAGTAGATAATGCAAGACAAATGGTTTACCTTCCCCTTGTTGCTGATACTCCTTTGATTGGCCCTTGTTTAAGATTGGTTGTGTGCTCCTTGATGGCTCTATTGAAGATCACTATTATGTGCTTGGATGTAAAATGCAAGTGGATGTGATTGCAAATAGGGTGAGTGCACAAAATGGCAGCATGTAGTTGCAAATTGACTAAGTGTTGGAGGAAGTAAATGGGCAGCATGTAGTTGCAAAATCAAAAGTCCTCCCAAATGCCCTTGAGGAGGGGGTATTTATAGAGGAACTTGAATTCTCTAGAGAATTCAAGGGTCAAGATTGATCCAACAAGGTCAAGATGAAGGGCTATGGTGGGTTGAGAACCCACAAGCCCTCACATCTTGACATGTGGAGGGTGAAGTGGCCAAGGGGGGATGAGATGGAGATGAGGTGTCAAGAGGGTACATGAGGTGGAGGAAGTACAAGTACCTTGCAAGTACATTGGGAGATGGGAAAAATCTTGGGTGAATAAAAGTGAATTAAAAATTCACAATGATTGGAAGAATCTGGTGGATAAGACAATGCTCCCAAAAGGTGGGAGTTTGTCACATGTGACTTGATGTGACAAGTCAAATATTCTAGAAGGTGCATGGGAAAAGGGGATTCTAGGAATAATAAAAGTGAATTAAAAATTCACATGGGGAAGAGAGGAGCCTAGGGTGAATAAAAAGGAATTAAAAATTCCTTGGGGGATGGGAAGAGTTGACCAAAGTACTGATTAAGATTAATTAATCAGTAATTAGAGGATAATTAGGGGCTAATTAGGATTAAAGGCCAACTTGCAAAAGTTGGAGGATGTGACACATCCTAATCAAGGATTAGGCATGTGCACATCCTTAATGAAGAGATTAAGAATGGATTAGGATTAGATGAAAATGACATGTGAGAATTAAATAAATGTAATATTTATTTAATTTATTTGATGAAAAGAGGATTAAGGAGGGTAAGGTATTTAATTATTAATTAAATACCTTAGGGATTTGGCAGAATTAAAGATATTAATTAAATAATAGTAATATTATTTAATTAACTTGGATAAGAGGATGTTTAGATCTAAAGTGATAAATTTGGATAAATTAAGTGTCCAAATTTGGATGTCTACAAGAAGAAAACAAATGACATGACTTTTGGTGCCAAAACAAAGGGGAAAGTTAAACTTTCTAGAACATTCTAGGGTGGCTATTGGGTAAAACAAAAAGGGACAAGTGGGGGTTGTGGAAGGTGACTCCATTTTAGTGTAGGTTGTGGCTCTGAATAATATATTTTGTTTTCAGAGTTGATTTTGTTGTAGTGAATCAAGCCCATGAGGTTGTAGCATTGTAAGTTTTGAATCTATAATTTCATTTTCTAAAAATAATTGAAAGTAATCTCACATCTTTTGTGTTGGTATCTATTGTTGTGATTTGTGTGGGTTTCGAGTGGTGTGTCCCTCATCAAGTGGTATCAAAGCAGGTTTTCCTGAGTGTGTAAACAAATCACCGAATGTTTGAGCCAAGAAGAGGAGATGAAAGTGAAGATGAAGCTGAAAATGAGGAACAGTTCAAAGAAGAACAATATGCATTAGATCCATAACAAGTTAGATTATTTAATGCCTTTCTAAGATTGGGAAAAGGTCAAAGATCGATGTTTGTACATTTTCTAGAAATCTTAACCCAGAAGAGCTGATTGATTGGATCAACGATATGGAGGAGTACTTTGAGTATGAGGAGGTGGAAGATCTTGAGAGGGTCAAATTTGCAAAGACCAATCTAAAGGGTCATGCAAATATTTGGTGGAAAGAGGTACAACTAGAAAGAAATCGAAGAGGAAAAGATAAAATAAAAATATGGGATCATCTGGTGGAAAAATTAAAAAGATAGTTCATTGCTATGGATTATGAGCTAAGAAAATGCGTTAAGAAGTATACAGAAGAATTCTACCGTGTCTTGATAGGACATGCCATTTTGAGGCCAATAAGGAAAACGTTGCTCGTTACATAAATGGGTTGAAGCCGAGTATTCAAGAAGAGTTGGGTCTGGTAAGAATGTCTACCATTGAAGATGCATATCAGTTTGCTTTGAAGGTAGAATAAAAGTTGAATAGAAGATTTAAAAGTAAGAAAAGAGGTGGGGTCGTGGTGGAAATACTAGTGGATGGTCATATGGAGGTCAAAATGAAGATCAAAAGAAGGGTGAAGGATCCAGTAGCAGCCAAAACCAAAAAGGAGATAACACCTACTATCCTCATGATCAGAATAATGGAGACCAAAGAGGAAGAGGAAGATATGGATGAGGACCAGGAAGAGGAGGCTTTCGTGGAACTTGTTTCCAATGTAGAGAAGGACATAGAGCCTATGAGTGTCCTCAACATCAAGGAAGGACAAATAGAAGACCTGAGGGTAATGCACAAGTTGCACATGTAGATGAAGATGTTGAGTCTTCACATTCTAAGGATGCAGAAAAAGGAGAGGTTCTTGTTACTAGAAGAACCTTATTGAATGAGGAGAAAGAACCAAATCAAAGGAAAAATTTGTTTCACACTAGATGTAAGTGTGAAGGTAAAGTTTTCAATGTTATTATTGATGGAGGTAGTACTGATAACCTTGTTTCAGAAGAGATGGTTAGTAAGTTGCGGTTGGAGAGAAGAAGGCATCCAAATCTATATCGGATTGCTTGGTTGCAAAAGGATCATAAAGCTTTGATAAATGATCAATGTCTATTAAAGTTTAAGATTGGAAATTACCATGATGAAGTATTGTGTGATATTAGGCCTATGGATGTTTTTCATATGTTGTTAGGTAGACTATGGCAGTTTGATCGGCGAGTAGTACACGATGGACATGCCAACACCTATTCTTTGACAAAGGATGGAGTTCGTAATAAGTTGAAGCCCTTGAAAGAGGCAAAGGAAAAAGTATGCAGTAATGCAAGAATTTGTTTGGTTGGTGGAAGAAAGTTCCTAGAAGGTATGAGGCATGAGCATATGTGTTTTGCATTGATCCCTATAGTTGATAAAGAAGATACTAATGAGGTACTTGTAGAGGTTTCAGATATATTGAATGAGTTTCAAGATATTGTTTTTGATAACATACCTGAAGGCTTTCCTCCAGTAAGAAGATTAGTCATCAGATGGACCTAATTCCTAGAGCCATTTTGCTGAATAAGGTAGCTCATCATATGACTCCAACAAAGAGTGAAGATTTGAACAAACAAGTGCAAGAGTTGTTGCGAAAGGGATTGATTAGAGAGAGTTTGAGTCCATGTGTAGTACCTGCAATACAAGCACCAGAGAAGGATGGGGAATGGCAGATGTGTACAAATTCTAAAGCCATCAACAAGATCACCATCAAGTATAGATTTCCCTTGCCGAGAATGGATAGTATTATGTATTGTATGATTGGATCTGAGTACTTCACGAAGATAGATTTGAAGAGTGCATATCACCAGATTCAGATTAGAGAAGGAGATTAATGGAAGACAACCTTCAAAACCAAGGAGGGCTTGTACGAGTGGTTAGTCATGCCTTTTGGGCTAACCAATGCACTGAGCACATTTATGCATCTTATGAACGAGGTATTGAAAGAATTTTTAGGAAAATTTGTTATTATTTATTTGGATGATACTTTGATTTTCAATAAGACATTGGAGGAGCACTTGATGCATTTCTGAAGAGTTTTTTAGAAGCTAAAGGAGAAGTCGTTGATTAATTAGAATAAATGTAGTTTTGTGAAGAGGGATTTGGTGTATTTGGGATTTTTTGTCTTGATAGAGGGTCTTAAAATGGATCCAGAGAAGGTAAGAGCTATCATTGAATGGCCTACCCCGAGGAGTGTTACAAAGGTAAGATCATTTCATGGTCTAGCAAGTTTTTACAAAAAGTTTATTAAGAATTTTGGTAGTATTTGTGCACCTCTAAAGCAATGAGAGGGGATAGAAAGGATTTTAAATGGGTTGTAGGAGCAACAAAGAGTTTTGATATGTTGAAGAAGAAAGTCATAGAGCAACCTATTTTGGCACTTCCAGATTTCAATAAGGTCTTTCAGGTAGATTGTGATGCTAGTGGCACTGCCATAGGAGTTGTTTTGAGTCAAGAAGGTAAACCTATTGCCTATTTTAGTGAGAAGTTGAATGATACTAAGAAGAAATATTATGTCTATGATCATGAGTTTTATTCTATAGTTTAGGCTTTGAATAAATGGAGACACTATTTGTTTCCAAAATAATTTGTTGTATATACTGATCACTAGGCTTTGTAGTATCTCAGTAGTCAAGGAAAGTTAAATCAAAGGCACTTAAAATGGGTTGAGTTTTTGCAAAGCTATACTTTTATTTTGAAGCACAGGAGTGGAAGGTCAAACAGGGTTGTAGATACCTTAAGTAGAAGGAAAAATTTATTGATAGAGATGAATATAGAGGTTGTTGGGTTCAATGAACTCAAAATTTTGTATCCTGGAGATCCAGAATTTGCAAAAGCTTGGAAGGATTGTTTGGAACCTATTACTTTGGATAGGACAAGATGTTGGATTTCTTAATCCAAGATGGGATGTTGTTTAGATGGAGTCAATTGTGCATTCCAAGGAGTTTTATGAGAGAGAATCTAATCAAGGAGAAGCATAGTGGAAGATTGGTTGGACACTTCGATCGAGATAAGACCATTGCTCTTGTTAGTGAGAATTATTACTAGCCATAGTTACAACAAGATGTGAAGAAGTTTGTGCAGAGTTGTAGATTATGTTAGATGGAGAAAGGAACAAGTCAGAATACTGGATTATATCAGCCATTACCTGTACCTAAGAGGCCATGGGAGGATATTAGCATGGATTTTGTTCTTGGATTTCCAAGAACACAAAGAGGGTGTGACTCTATATTTGTGGTGGTGGATAGATTTTCAAAGATGGCACATTTCATTCCATTTCATAAGACTAGTGATGTTGTTCATATTGCAGAGTTATTTTTGAGAGAGGTAGTGAAACTACATGGTCTACTGAAGAGTATAATTTCAAACAAAGATACAAAATTTATTGGTTATTTTTGGAGAAAATTATAGAAGAAGTTGAAGATAGATTTGAAGTTTAGTTCTACACACCATCCACAAACTGATGGACAAATAGAGGCGGTGAATAGGAGTTTTGGTAACCTACTAAGATGCTTAGTAGGAGATAAGCCCAAGGGATGGGATTTTATTATACCACAGACATAATTTGCTTACAACAATTTTGTCAACAAGAGCACTAGTAAATCACCATTCCATATTGTGTATGGGAGTAGTCCAAGAACTGCTTCTTAACTGAGAAATATGGATAAGGGGGAGAAGAGTAGTGGTGAGGCTAAGGATTTTGCTAAGCACCTAAAGAATTTGCATGAAGAGGTGAAGAAACATATCAATAAGATGAACTCACACTATAAGGTTAAGGTAGATCAAAAAAGGAGGTATAAGGATTTCTAGGTAGGAGATGAATTCATGGTTCATTTGTGAAAGGAGAGGTTTCCAGTTGGTACATATAACAAGTTAAAGATGAAGAAGTTTGGACCATGCAAGATCCTGAAGAAGTATGATTCAGGAAATGCATATGAGGTAGAGTTTCTTGATGGAATTCATAATTCACCTGTGTTTAACATCTCAGATTTAACAAAATATCATGAAGGAGGAATTGATGAAGAAATAATCAAAGCATAGTGGAATATTCCAACACCTACTTTAGAAAAGGAGATAAAAGAAATTTTAGATAGTCATGTGGGTAGAAGCACAAAAAATAGGCAGTATGTAGAGTACTTGGTGAAGTGGAGAGGGAGGCCTATTGAAGATTCATCATGGTTTTTAGAGGCTGAGGTTAACCATCTTGGTTTCCCTCTAACTCCTCAGAAGTGACAGGGTCACTTTTCAAATTACCCTAGGTGTCTAATGCAGGAGCATCCAACAGTGTATGGAAATTTTGTGTCACCCAAAAAAAAGTTTTTCCTTATTTTCTTTGGTTGTTTTGATTCCCATGATGGTACTTAAGGGGTGTAAGGCAGTCAAAAGTCAAAAAAGGCGAAAAACGGTCACTTACTATTTTTAGTAAGTTGGCCTAAATGAGCTCGTATGGACTTGAAAATTTACCCCAAGGAGTAGAACTGAAAAACATTTTTGATCATGAAAGAATCATCTCAATACCCTACATGGTTTGGGAGATATTAAATTTTTTGTCCTGAGAAATTTCTCTAATGTAGCTTCAAATTCAAATATGAAAACCTTAGAAGCCCTGAAATAGCTCGAAAAGTGAGTGAACCGATCTCTGATAGGTTCGACGTTGTAGATCTCTTCAAGAGCTTTCCAACGATATGTTATAATAGCCAGTCGGACACTCGGATCAAAAGTTATGGCCTCGCAAAGTTGCCCCACTAAAAAGTGAATTTCATCAAAATATCTTCCTAGGCAAGAAAACAAACAGCGAGACTTTTGGCACCAAAACAAAGGGGAAGTTACACTTTCTAGAACATTCTAGGGCAGTTATTGGGTAAAATAAAAAGGGATAAGTGGGGGTTGTAGAAGATGGCTCCATTAGTGCAGATTGTGGCTCTGAATAATATATTTTGTTTTCAGAGTTGATTTTGTTGTATTGAATCAAGCCCATGAGGTTGTAGCATTGTAAGTTTTGAATTTGTAATTTCATTTTCTGAAAATAATTGAAAGTGAGTTATTTTTTGTCTCACATCTTTTGTGTCGGTATCTATTATTGTGATTTGTGTGGGTTTCGGGCAGTGTGGTCCTCATCACATATATGTAAATATTAACACGTAAACTTAACTATTCATTTACCATTTTGTATACATGCAAATATTTTTTTCCAAAATATTGCATACATGTGATTGGATACCTACACATATTGCATTCATCTATCATTTGCAACTATGTTTATTGCACATGTTTGTTCTTTTGCTAATATCACGTACTAAAGGCCACATATTTGCAGGTTTGGATACATCCATACATATATAGTATGGGTTTTGGGAATGATAACAACTGACTTCTTTTTTATTTAATAAAGAATAACCCTAATTTTTGTGTATAGATTTGGATCTATATAGTTGCATGTAACCATGGTTTATTTGAATTCTATACAAACGCATCATATTGTAGAGACAAAAAATACAATTAGTGCAACTTCTACTCTATGTAGTGTGCCTTAGTCATCACATCCCTAGCATGTTAAGTGTATTACCCTCATTGGTTGCCAAATTTTACTTTGACTTTGAATTCTAGCCTATTGCTTATGATTTTATTGAAATAGCTATGCTTGGACTTAACCACGATTATGGAGATGTCCCCACATTTTCAATAATGTTCCTAACATTTGGAATGTCCATACAACTAAAACCCAATCATTATCTCCCCAATAGAAAAGGCCCAATGACCAATTTGTTTTTTCCATTTTCTTGACATTCTTCTTAATTTATCGAAAGAAACATGTTAGTTGTGAAAGATAATCATATCTAATTAATCAAACTCTCTCAAGAATAATAATCTCTCTGATTTCAACACCATACTGTTATTTTAAAAAAGATAACTCTTTGGCTTTGAACATGTCATGACATTCTAGGAATCCTTTGAAACTTATTGTCTTCATTTTTTTCCAAATATTCTTATGGCTTCTTGCAAATTATGTAATAAATTTTTATTTTTTTTTATATGTAAGGTCATGATTTTGTATTAGATTTAAGAAAATTTACAATACGTCTGCGTAGCAGGAGAGACCACCAATCTACCATGAAATTTGAACCTACCAGCCCAGAGGCTTCCTACGACAGGCACAAAAAACCATCCCACTGCCTGATTTCAAAAAAACCGGTATCGATTATACTTTTTTAAACAAAAAATTAATACACTGAGGTCGAGCCTCATAGAAAACCATTCAATTCTACAAACAAGGTGAAGTCTTCCTCCCAATCCATACCCTCCTCCGTCACCAACACCAGTTTTCTTTTCAAGAATTCAACCGCCATGGCCAATACCATTATGTGTCTCATGAGCTCTACCCCTTTTAAATCTAGAAGGAAGGGATATACCTTTACTGCCTCTTCCATCTCCCAAAGGAGTTCTAGGTCTGAGGGGCGCAGGATTCCTTTACCCATGAAGGCCACTTTCAATGTCTTCTCTAGCCCTCCTAACAGGTCACCCTAACAAAGATACTCCATTATTTCCTTTGCTTCTACCTTCGACACTTCCAGGTCCAAAATGATGGCCAAGAATCGGGAAGAGATATGTGTGTTGTCCCTCGTGAATTCCCTTCTCTCCAAGTGGCCCTTCCCTAATATCATTTTGACCGCTACCATGATTAAGGGATCATCCTCAAGCAGGATTCTCTTCAACCTTTGATCGGTGATTTCCCTGAATGCAATTTGTCTCTTCGTCGCCTCCAAAGAGACAGGAGTGTCGACATCGAAGCTTTCCAGCCCCTCCGCTGAGATAGAGATGATAAATTTCAATTTTCCCATCTTCGCCATTTCTAGCACTCCAGTCGAGAGTTCACTGCACAAAGACAACCAACACAGCAAATTTCGAGAACCATACAATGAAAATGCCATTATCCGTCCGCATTTAAAAAG
>VDFB02047230.1:204204495-204342098 GCA_007258455.2 Sequoia sempervirens | reverse complement strand
CAAACTTGATCACGTGAGATTACCTTTAGTGACCTTAGAGCTTTTAATTGATTAATAGGATGATTACGGCACCGAATCCACCTTAAGCTAGGAATGGATTGATTGGGCCAAGGATGATAACTTGCAACACCGAATTCACCTCAAGATGGAGGTGAATTGATTGGGTTTGAAGTTAAAGACTAATAATCAAGTTCAAGCGCTATGGTCAATTTAGGTAACCACTTAGTAATACAAGGTTAGGACGGTTTGGCTATGGGTGGTGCTTGGAGAGGCAAATGGTAAGAAATGATTGGTGGATTAGGAAGAAATTAGAATGAATAGGGAGTTAAGGATAATCGTGGAGAATGTATGGGGATTCTGAATGGTTGAACGAAGGTTTGGAATAATGAGATGGAGGTTTAAAAGGGATAAATGGAGATTTGTGAAGGTTTAAAGTGACAAAACGAAGGCTTGGGATGATGGGATAATGGTTGGAAATGGTGAAATGAAGGTTTAAAGGCTGAATGAATCCAAATGGGGGGATTTCAGGTGTTCAGGAGGGCGTAATTGCACTTCTGCAGCAAAAACAGGGGCATAATTATACTTCTACAGCAAAAACAGGGGCGTAATTGCACTTCTGCAGCAAAAACAGGGGCGTAATTGCACTTCTACAGCAAAAATAGGGGCGTAATTGCACTTCTGCAGCAAAAATAGGGGCGTAATTGCACTTCTGCAGCAAAAATAGGGGCGTAATTGCACTTCTGCAGCAAAAACAGGGGCATAATTGCACTTATGCAGTAAAAACAGGGGCGTAATTGCACTTCTGCAGCAAAAACAGGGGCGTAATTGCACTTCTGCAGCAAAAACAGGGGCGTAATTGCACTTCTGCAGCAAAAATAGGGGCGTAATTGCACTTCTGCAGTGGACCAGAGGCTTGGTTTGATGCAAATGGCTATGGCAAGGACTTTAAAACGATAATGATAAGGCCAAATTGTTAGGAATTCACTAGTTTTTTCACAAGAAAGCACTCAAACAAATACAACCCTATAATTAGTGTTAAGGGTGTGGCCAAAGTGGTCTTAATCTAGGATGCACAAGGTATCTAGGGAGTCCTTGATATACTCTCGGTACGTGAGGCACAACCGTGAACACCAGCCCGTCACAAGCGTGAGTCAGGAACCCCAGCGAGATACTGAAGGGCTCAGACCAACTCTTCACGTCTATCTAGGTATCACCCTAGCTTCGACGCTCCATCAATTACGACGTGACTGGATTGGGGTACAGCTTTCGCTCTCCCCCCTTTGTATACCCCGCCGGTACGCGTGGTTGGAATCGTCCCTTGGGGTGATGAAATCCCCAAGCAGGTCCCACTATGAAGAAAGCAATAACCGCTTCCAACTACTCCCCAGGCTCACACGAAGTGCAAGGGGAAAGCGGAAACAAGCTACTACTCCCTTAGGGTAACACAAAAAGACAAAACAGCAAACAACAAATATTTACTCCTCCTAATTAAGCTATGTTCTTAGAAAACAGCAAGGATAATTTTAAAGAAAATGGAACAAACGGATAGCCCTGCAAGCAAATGTTAGATATTTTATCCCGCTTTCTCCATCAACTTCACAAGAATATGCTGCAAAAGGTTAGTACCAAACACATGTATCCCTGCAAGAACAACGTTAATAAGGAAAACAACAACTGAATCTGAAATCAGAACACCAATTTTACCTTCCAGGGGGGCGCAGTCGCCTTTCTGTAGCAAAACAGGGGCGTAGCCGCCCTTCTGCAGCAAAACAGGGGTGTAGCCGCCCTTCTGCAGCAAAAATGGGGTGTGGCCGCCCTTCTGTGAAAAATGGGGCGTATCCGCCCTGAAAAATGGGGCGTGGCCGCCCTTTTGTGAAAAAGGGGCGTATCCGCCCTGAAAAATGGGGCGTGGCCGCCCTTTTGTGAAAAATGGGGCGTATCCGCCCTGGGGCGTGGACGCCCTTTTGTGAGTGGGGCGTAGCCGCCCTTTTGCGAGTGGGGCGTGGCCGCCCTTTTGTGAGTGGGGCGTAGCCGCCCTTTTGCGAGTGGGGCGTGGCCGCCCTTTTGCGAGTGGGGCGTGGCCGCCCTTTTGCGAGTGGGGCGTAGCCGCCCCTCTGCGGAAAAAGTGGGCGTAGCCGCCCCTCTGCGTCGCGTTCCTGCAAAACTTAAACAACAGAAAACGTAAAATATGGGAGCCCGTTTGTGGGTCCCACCGGGCGTGCCAGAAATGTATACCCTTGATATTATGCTATTCTAAATGAGCAAAACAACTAAAAGCTATGAAAACAAAATATCAAGAACACCTCGAGATTAGCCGAAAGAGAGTGATAAAACAATGAGAAGAGTAGATAATGCAAGACAAATGGTTTACCTTCCCCTTGTTGCTGATACTCCTTTGATTGGCCCTTGTTTAAGATTGGTTGTGTGCTCCTTGATGGCTCTATTGAAGATCACTATTATGTGCTTGGATGTAAAATGCAAGTGGATGTGATTGCAAATAGGGTGAGTGCACAAAATGGCAGCATGTAGTTGCAAATTGACTAAGTGTTGGAGGAAGTAAATGGGCAGCATGTAGTTGCAAAATCAAAAGTCCTCCCTAAATGCCCTTGAAGAGGGGGGATTTATAGAGCAACTTGAATTCTCTAGAGAATTCAAGGGCCAAGATTGATCCAACAAGGTCAAGATGAAGGGCTATGGTGGGTTGAGAACCCACAAGCCCTCACATCTTGACATGTGGAGGGTGAAGTGGACAAGAGGATATGAGGTGGAGATGAGTTGTCAAAAAGGTACATGAGGTGGAAAAGGACATGCACCTTGGGGGATGAGAGGATTTCCACAAAAGGGGATTTCTTGTCCCCAAGTGGGAGTGAAAGGGACATTTGAGAAATTTTAGAATTCCTCAAAAATCTACATGAGAAAAAAAGGAAAAAGGTGGTTGGGGAAATAAGGTGAATTAAAAATTCACATTCTATGAAAGTCTAAAAGATAAAAAGATGGTTCCAAAGGTGGGACTTGGTCACATGTGAGATTGTGACAAGTCCAAGGTTGGTCACATGTGAAGATTAGACAAGTCCAAGGTTCTGTAAGCCTTGGAAAGATGGGAATGTGAATTGCACCATACATAAAAAGAGGGAATCTAGGAAGAAAAGAATTTCGGAGAATGATTGTGGGTTTAATTAATCAAGAATTTAGAAGATAATTAGGGCTAATTAAGATTAAAAATAACTTGGTAAAGTTGGAGGACAGACACATCATAATCAAGGATTAGGCATGTGCACATCCTAATGAGGAAATTAGGAGATGGATTAGGATTAGATGAAAATGACATGTGAGGAATTAAATAAATGTAATATTTATTTAATTTATTTGATGAAAAGAGGATTAAGGAGGGTAAGGTATTTAATTATTAATTAAATACCTTAGGATTTGGCAGAATTAAAGATATTAATTAAATAATACTAATATTACTTAATTAACTCAAATAAGAGGATGTTTAGACGAAAAGTGGTAAATTTGGATAAATTAAGTGTCCAAATTTGGATGTCTACAAAACAAATTATTAAATCCGAGTTTTGAGGCTTCAAGTGACTTTTTCTAGTCCCAAGCATTGTAGAGTAGTCTAAGTACTTCAATTTATTGAAAAATGGACTCAATCAAGTTCTTGGATCAAAAGTTATGACTCCAAATAGTTGAGCTATTTTTTGGGGTTTAGAGTTACAAATTTCAAAATTTTCTTGGAGGTGTCCAGGGCTATTTATAACATATTTTCCAACATTTCCAAGTAGTGCAGTGATGATGGGATGGTGGTAAGTAATAAAAAAGGAGGGAATACATGAATTAAAATCAAATTTGAAGCTAAAGAGTGGAAAAAGGCTCTTAAAAATTTGGGAATGAAGCTGCAATTGCAATATGTTGAGGATTTGGTCCTTTATTTCATTTCATATTTTTGTTATGTAAATAGTAATATTTTAAATAAAGAATTCATATTTTCATGTGTACATTTTTTGTTGTATTTTGTGTCAATTAACCATTCATCAAGTGGTATCAAAGGAGGATTTATTGAGTGCATAAACACCAAATGTGAGCAATTTTCACCAAGACATGTGATTATTGGTTTGAAGTGAATTTGATAAAATTCTTTCATGAAGAAATTATGGAGGGAGAAATGTACTTGTTATAGAAGAAGGTTTTAGAGCCCTCTAAAGATAGAATAATGTAGTCTAAGAGAATATGAAGAGATGATTAGATCCTAGAAGAATATAGAAGAAAGTGAAGATGAAGTTGAACAAGAAACATAGTAAAAAAAACATAAACAAGTATCAAGAGATCCATGTATAATATCATATTGTTAAAGGCTATTTCGAAGATTGGAAAAAGAACCAAAATAGAAATTTCTACCTATTCTAGAAATATCAATTTTAAAAACTTGATTGATTGGATCAATGATATGGAGGAGTCCTTTGAGCGTGTAGATGTGGAAAATCCTAAATGGGTCAAGTTTGCTAAGACCAAACTAAAAGGTCGCACTGACATTTGGTGGAAGGAGGTACAACTATACAGAAATTGAAGAGGAAAATAAAAGATTACAAAGTGGGATTGAATTTTGGATAATATGAAGAAGCAATTTATTCTATTTGATTATGAGTTAGAGTTGTTGAAGAAGATATAAAGAGTGAATCAAAGGTTTAAGTATATTAAACAATACATGGAGGATTTTTACAAGGTCATAATCAGAATAGGCCATTCTAAGACCAACAAGAATAACGTAGCTTATTATAGATCAATGGGTTGAGACCAAGTTTCCAAGAGGAGCTAAGTTTTTTCATAGTGACTAATACATAAGATTCCTACCAATTTTTCATGAAGGTAGAAGAGATGTTGATCAAATGATTTGAAAGTAGGAAAAGAGGAAGAGGTTGTGGTGGAAATACTACTTGAAGATCCTATGGATGTCAAAATGAAGATAAAAATAAGAATGAAGAAGTTGGAACCCATCAAAAATAGAAAGGAGATGATACCTACCATCCTTGAATGACCAGATAATGATGAACAAAGAGATTGAAGAGGAAGAGTTGGATGAGGACTTGAAAAAGGAGGCTTCCATGGAATTTATTTCCAATTTAGAGAAGGAAATTGAGAATACAAGTTTCCATAAATTCAATGGAGGACAAATAGAATACCTTAATTTAATTTTCTTTTTCTTGAGTTGCACATGTATATGAATATGTAAAACTCAAGCATTCTAAAGATGAAAGAAGATGATAAGATCTAATCACAAGAAAAGCCTTGTTGAATGAAGATAAATAGTTAGTTCAAAGGAAATTTTTATTCCATACTAGATGCAAAAAATAAGGAAAATGTTATAATATTTTCATTTATAGTTTTAGCCCTAATGATCTTATGGTAGAGGAAATGGTAAACAAATTATAGGTGAAGATGAAACATCCACATCCATATGCGATTACATGGTTGTAGAAGGACCATATAGCTTTGATCAATGAACAATTATTAGTAAAGTTAAAGAATGGAAATTACCATGATGAGGTGATGTGTGACATCATGCTTATGGATGCTTCTGATATATTTTTAGGTAACTCATGGTAGTTTCATCAGTGTGCAATACATGATGGTCATGCTAACAATTATTCCTTGATGTAGTATGGAGTTCACCAGTTCAAGACCTTAAAGGAGGTGGAAGAAAAGGTATGTAGTAATACAAGAATTTGGGGTATGTGCAGGATCATGATGGGCCAAAAAGTGGCGATATGATGGGTATGTATAAGTTATATGGCTGACGAATTTTTTTACCCAAAATTGATGAAATGAAAAGGGTTTTTTAATTAGATTCTTAGCTTTCCACCAATATAAATTATGCTTTAATACTTTGAATTTAATAAATAATTACTATTCATTTTCTATTTGAATTATGACTAAAGTCCTGATTGATAGGTTGATTGAAAAACATCTATATCTTTCAAATGGTATCACACTTTTTGAATCTGAAACATTTGTCACATTCTATGCTTCACATACTATAGGTTTAAAAAAAAAAAAAATCATGAAGTTTTAACCAAGTTAAGGTGGTTAGACATACGATTTTTTAGTTGTAATAAGAAGTTCATAATTAATTATTTACTTAGAAAAAAATACAAAAAAATATGCATCACATTAGGACATGAGTACTCTACTTATATCTAAAATCTTATAAAAAAAATTATCATTTTATTGTGGTTAGGGTGGTCAGATAGACACCTACTTATTTTTTCCCTAATTTTAAGCACTATTACATTGAAATTTCAAATTTTCACCAAATATATATATTTTTTTTAAAAGTAAACATGGTAGACTAGAAAATGCATTGAATTTTCTACAGATTCTATTCTTACATATTTTTGAAATAATATGGATAACTTATTCAATTTTTTATGTCAAGTTGCCTAACTTTGATTTTTCTAAATTTTTCGCCACTTAAGGGCCTATTTTTTCCATTATGATCCTGCACATACCCTTTGTTTGGTTGATGGAAATAAATTTTTGGATGGTATGTGACACAATAATATGTGTTGTACATTAATTCAAAGAGTATAAAAATAAGAATACGAAGATATACCAACAAAAAATTTAGATCTATTGGAGGAGTTTTTTGACATTGTGTAGATAATGTACATGCAGAATTGCCACTAGTGAAAAATAGAAGTCACTAGATGGAATCATTACCAAGAGATATTTTTTTCAAATGAGGTAGTCCATTAGATGAATCTTGTAGAGAATGAGGAATTAAACAAATAGTATTAGGAGTTGTCAAAGAAATTATTGATTAGAGAGATCTTGAGTCCTTTGTGCAATATGTATAGTACTAGCATTGAATAAGGATGGATCCTATGTCTAATGCATAGATCATTAACATCAGTCCTTTTTCAAAGAACATTGGGATACAAATTGGCAAGGGGATTATATTGAATTTCAACTGTGAAGGTGAGTCAATCAACCTTAGATCTAATCCTTTTGTCCCTTGGAAATTAACTGGAATTGAATTTCTTTAATTGACCTAATTAAACTATGTGACCTAATATGTAAATGTAACAGGTATGTGCAGGATCATGATGGGCCAAAAAGTGGTGATATGATTGGTATGTGTAGGGTATGTGGTTGATGCCTTTCTTTTTTACCCAAAATTGATGAAACGAAGAGGGATTTTAAAGGAGATTCTTAGCTTTCCACCAATATAAACTATGCTTTACTTTTAATTTAATAAATGATTATTATTCATTTTCTATTTGAATTATGACTAAAGTCCTCATTGATAGGCTAATTGAAAAACATCTATAGCTTTCAAACAATATCACATTTTTTGAATTTGAAACATGTGTCACATTCTATGCTTTGCATACTATAGGATTAAAAAAAATGAATTTCATGAAGTTTTGACCAAGTTAAGGTGGTAAGACATACAAGTTTTTTATATTTTTTAATAGTTCTAATAAAAAATTCATAATTAATTATTTACTTGGAAAAAAATTACAAAAAAATATGTGTCACATTGGGACGAGTCCTCTACTTATATCTAAAATCTTATAAAAAAATATTATAATTTTATTGTGGTTAGGGTGGTTAGATAGGCACCTACTTATTTTTACCTGAAATTTAAGTACTACTACATTGAAATTTCAAAATTTCACCAAATAGATTTTTTTTTTTTTTTTAATAAACCTAGTAGTTTAGAAACTACATTCAATTTGCTACCAATTCTATTCTTACATATTTTTGAAATAATATCGATAACTTATTCAAATTTTTACGTCAAGTTGCCTAACTCTAAATTTTTTAAATATTTTTCTACTTAGGGGCCTATTTTTTCCATGATGATCCTACAGATACCCCAACTTTTCAACAACTAAGAAACAATAACATATTATGATAGCAAATCTGAGAAAGGAAAAAATTTATCCACCTATCATGCAAATTTAAATATGATTTGGTAGGACTAAGTCACTTAGGGTGACTATGTCCTACTTTAGTTTTTTTTTTATGTGAAAATGTAGTCCTTTAACCCTTTTCTTTCCTTCCACATCCTCCTCTACAAATTTCCATCTTTGAATCCAAACTTGCAATGAATTGAGAAAAGAAATGGTGGGGGGTAGCTATGTAGGAGTTTTCTTTGGTCAAACCCATGCTTTGATATTTCTACCTCCACAAATAGCCAATAAACTAATTGATAAAATTTAATGTGCTCTTAGCTTTCATCTAAGGTTGTAATGAGATAAAATAAATAAAACCATCCTCAAGTGCATTAAATAAGGATTCATAAATGATGATGATAAGATCTACCTAAGAGAAATTAAACTTCAAATACCTTTAGTAAATCTAAAACACAATGATACCTCACCTTAGGAAACAAGTAGAATGAAGCTTAAAGATGAGGACAATTTGAAAACAAGTCATTCGATTGTAGAAAATGGCCAAGGAAACTTTCCAAATTTGGATTCCATCATGTCCTTCTATTGGCATAAAACTCTAATCATTGAATGAAATTTTATCAAAACTGAAAATATGCATGAAGACATGCAAATTCAAATGTATTTTGCCAAAATGTAATGATCTATTGCTTCTTCCTTTTCTAAATTTTTCCAATTAGTTTTCAAATGGTGGAATGACTAGGTATTTATAAGAATTTAATTAAATTTCCCAAAAATTAGATCTTGATAGCCAACATTTGACAATTGAAATTAAAATAAGAAATGCCAACTCTAACATATTAAAGTTTGGAGGTCAAATCGGGGGGCCAAGTCCCTTAGGGAAAATTAGTCTTGGCCCTCTTTTGTAGGATTTAAAGTTATTCGAGTGATTTCACTAAAGGATTTAAAGTGTTGGGGGCAAAATACTAATTTTTTCTTTGATTTTGTAAATGGGTTTTCTTGGTAAATATCCAAATGGGTGACAAAATGCATAATTAAGGGCATTAGATGTAAAATTAGGTCTAATTACTTAGGAGGGAGCAAAAAATAGTGTGAAATTATTAAAGGTGACAATTTATGATGCTAAATGTAGACCCAACTTTGGTGAGAGTGTGAACTTATGTGAATGATGGAAATGTGGATTGCTACACTTCCTTGACTAAATGGGGTACAAGGAGCGAGATCCAATCTCACACCTTCCACACTCAAGGACACCTTAGAGATTTCAAACTAATGAAGCATATAAGAGATTTGAAAATAAGGTATCCTAGGATATGATTAAGACAAGAGGTTCTGTAATACCCCCATGTTTCTGATACTATTTACTACTATTGTTTGCTTTTATGTGTTAGTGTGATACTGAATTGTGATGGTGATTGATTCATCGATTTGGTGTGTGTGGTTGCGTAGTTTAGTTGATTGCTACAATTGATATTATTATTATGACTTATGATACTTTGTATGTAGGGTTTGGATTATTTTTTATGCAATGCTTTCTCTAGAATGTTTTATATGTTGATGTGATAATCCTATGGTGATCATGTGAGTTGAATTCAGTACTATTTTATAATGCAATGGTTTAGAAATTAGTTATGATGCAGTAGTTAAGTATAATGTTATCTTATGATCAATTTGGTTAGAAATGTTAGTTTGTTATTGATATTGAAATTGTTAGAATAGATTAGGTGAGAGGACAGTGTAGCATCACTTGTTTACGAGTGCCCTGCTACACTGCAATTCCTTCTCACGGTAGGATGTTTGATTATATATATATATATATATATATATATATATATATATATATATATATATATATATATATATATATATATATATGCTACTTGACGTTTGTTTGGATGCAGGATTGCAAGAATAAGTCTTGATTCCACCTGCTTCGGCAGGACAGGGCGAGCAATAAATTAACCCAACGGGTAAAAATGTTGAAAAAGGGAGTAGGTTTGGAAGCGTCCCCGTCCCAAGTCCGTCATTTGTTGTGAGTCGTGTTATGACTAAAGTTTTCGTTCTCGTTGATTGTGTAGTTTGATTGTTGAGGTATTCATTTGATTTATGGTTCATGTTTATTTAATTAACCTTATTTTATAAGATAATTGATTAAAGTTGTCTAGTTGTTTTGATTTAATTGTGTGTTAGTTGAATGTTAAATTTAAATATATTATAAATTACAAAGTGATTTAATTTATTAAAAGAGTAAATAATTATTTTAAATTAATATTGTTGATAATAATTAAATTAAATAAATATTGTTGAAGATAATTAAATAATATCTTTTTTTTATTAATATTAAATTAGCAAATCTTGCATAGATAATATCCAGATTAAATAAATTATTTTAATTAAAAACTGTAGATAAATTGTGCTTTTAAAAGCTGTGAAAAGGACCAATAGGAGGGAGGATTTTTGAGAAAAGAAAGCAGAAGAGTTTTATGGAGTTTTATTTTGATTTATTATTTTTTTTGGGAGAAGATTATTCACACACAAAACTTCTACTTTGTTGTTCTAGGATCTGAAAAGGAAAAATAAAAGGAAAAAGAAAAGAAAAGAATTTGTGTTGAAAAAACTTTGGGGGAAAATAATTGATTTGAAGAGAGATAGATTGGAAAAGAGAGCTGCATGAGGTGATCGAGAAGGAACTGCAGGAGGAATTCGAAAGGTTTTAGAAGGGATTCTTCTTCAAATGAGGGACTCCAGGTTTTCTTCTTTTAAATTAGTTATTTTACTGTTCTATAAATAAAACATGGTATGTAGTATCTAAAAATCTATTTCTTTATTTCTTTTGGAAATGGTTTTGTGGTTGAAGACTTGTTTGCGTTTAAAAATCTTGAATCTTCTGTAGAAAATTGTAGTTGAACCCTTTATGAAATTCTTCAACATAGTTTAGTAGGGAAAATTAGTGTGTTTGAAATATAAAAATCATATTTCGTTGAAGATTGAAATTGCATGTTAGATCTGTGGAAAAATCTGTTGTTAGATTGTTATTTTGAATTTATTGTTAAATATATATATACATACTTATGTTATTATTATTCTGACTGTATTATTATAATGACTACGTACTCGTGTGATTTTAGTTTATGAGAAAAGAATGAAAACTCCATTTTGTATGTAAGGATATTGAGTCTTTAAAAGAATATAAATATATATTTAGTTTGGATTTCGAATTTATTCTGAGTGAAGTATTTAATCAAAATAAATTTTATTTTTTTGAGACCCATTATTTATTTTCATTTTTGTCTAAAAACGAAATTGTACAAAAATAAATAAAAAATATATATATATATAATCAAAATGAATGCGTCTGTCTTTTTGAAATCTATGAACGGATTGATTAAACCAAAATTTATATATAATAAATGAAATTAAGTTTAATTTTAAAAATGAAATTTTTATGTGGGGGGTGATCCGGCGGCCGGCGGCGGCCGTACCGCTCGCAGCCCATGGTGATGGCTGTACGCAGCACCATCGGCTGCGCACAGCAGCCGAGGCTGCTGGGCGTAGCCCGATGGGGCTGCGTACAGTGGCCTGCCACAGCCGACAACGGCTGTAATGAACTTTCTTTTTTATTTATTAGTTTATTTCAAATTTTTAATATTAGTTTAATTCGTTTTAAATTTAATGGTGATTCGATTTGTTTATAGATTTATATATATATATATATATAATTTAATATATAATTATTATATATATTATTTAATATAAATATATATAAATATATATATATATATATATATGTTTATATTTATTATTTATTTATTAAGTTTTAATTCGATTTTTATTTTTATATATATTATTCAAATATGGGTTGATTCGAATTTGTTTTATAAAATAACTTTTGTAATACGATTATATTTATTTTATTATATGATTATTTTATATATATGGACATTTGGGTAATTCTTAAAATGGTAATATTATAGATATATTAGAAAATTGGGGATAAGTTGTGTAATTATAATTTAAATGTATTGGTTAATTATGGGTTTACTAATAAATCTTTATAAAATGATTTTGGTTTATAGATTTTATTTATATTTATATATTGGGAAGTCATATGTTGTGTTTATGAACTTTAATACGATAATTTTTGTATAGATTATATAATATTATAGTTTAATTGGGAAGATTAGAAATAAACGAATTGTTTTAATTTGAATCAAATATTCTCAAATCGTTGATTTAGTTATTTGACAAAATTTATTGTGTATTGGAATTACCATCTTATAGTATTGTTTATGTAATTGCTTTCTCTCAAAATTATTCAATTAATTTATTTGTGATTTTCTTTAAGTTGAGTTTAGGTCATGTAGAAAACCCTATAGTTAAAGTCATAGGATTCTAAGTTGTGTTTAGGACTTCCAGAGGCAGAGTTTTCTAATATGAATTGTGATCTCGTACTTGATGTTTGGTCTGTGATTTGACCCTAGTTATGATTTAGTTTGCTCCTGGATTGCACTATTTGTGGTTATGTTTCATATGTTATGGTGAGATGGTTATGCCTCGCGGAGGATACATATGTTGGTTCAATCATGTCTTACTGATGCAGTCCTTTTTTGTGTTGGTTATTTTGGGATCGAGTGTTTAGAGAGAGTGGCTCTAATGGGGGCCGGCACACAAAGGGGCTATTAGGGTAACCCACATAGAGTTAGATTAATCAGTGATAACTTAAGTAATAAACCACGGGTGGGGGTTAAACACTAATAAGATAATTGTAAAGCCTCATCTGCCTGTTAGTGCTATCACAAACTAAAGGGGACTAAGAAGGCCGTGGTTGGCAAGGTCATTGCCTTGTCTTCACGAAAGGTTAATGACTCTGCATGAGTAACCCTATGGAGCGGCACCTTGAGATAGGCTGTCAGGAGAACCATAGATGGAAGCAGCACCTCAACTTGGTTGTCTGGAGAATCCATGTAGAGATGGAGGCGGCACCTTGTGATAGGTTGTCTGGAGAATCCATGTGAAACCATGCGATGACACTCTCGTCTAGCATTCTATTTGTGTTGATTTACTGAAGTCCTCTAGAAGTGATTTATTAATTTGTCTTTGATTCATTATTGGAAGTAGTCTTGATATTGTGTCTTGGGTTTCGTTGATGTTGTGATAGTGACTTTTTATGTTCTGCAGTGGCTTGATGTTGTGCCTTTTGGTTGTCATTGTTGAGTTTCTAAGTGGCCTTTGATGTTAAGTTGTCTGTGTGGTGTTAGTATTGTGTTATTGTTAGACGTGCTTGGTCGGGGACCCTTCCTTGTCTACTCTCAGCACGGGGGTGGTTGGGTGGAACGTGCTTCGCACCCCATTGGGTTTCCCTTTCTGTTGCAGATGTATCTTTTATTGCAGGGCTCTTTGGTGGATGTTGAAGATTCAGTAATTCTTTGTTCCAGATGTGGTATACCCCAAATGTAATGTATTTATGGATGTATCGTCTCCCGCGTGTGTTGGGATGACATTGGTGTAATTTGTATATGTGGTTTTTGGGATGTATGTTCAGAAAGTTGTATTTTACTCCCATTTGGATGTGATGTATATTCAGGCCTTGTAATTATTCAAGAACGGTCATTTGTAATAGTTGGTTATGTTATGTTGTATCTATCGAAATATGTAACACTTTATATCATTTTAATTACATGTATTGTCACATGTGCATATGGTATTAATATGGTTATTGTTTAATAGATATTTTAAATGATGAAATGAGAATGAATGGATTTGTGTAACTGTTTAATTATTGTTATCTTATTATCATGTTATGGGTTAGTGTAGTCATGTCACTTCGTGTACCCCATTGGAACTAGTTGTGCCTTTTGATACATTGTTATGTTATAATACTTAAGTATGTTATTATATTCTTTAAAAAAAAAAATTGTTCCGTTGTTTTAGTTCCTTTGGGGTTCGCACGGTGGGGCGTGACAGGTTCACCACCAAGTGTAAACTCGGAAAACACAATGTGATATGCAAAAAGACCTAGAAATGCAATTAAAATGTAATGTAAAGCTATGAAACTGAAAATGTGCACTTGGGAAACTGAAGAAGCAAAGATGGAGGTATGGATTCCTTGAAAAATCTATTGTTTATGCTAACTAGGACTCATACACCAAGCTAGACGAATCAATCTAGTTTCAGGTAAACTATGTCAGAATAGGTTCAAACAAAAGGGTACTCAGATCTACAAAAATCTTTGACAGATAGGTACAGTGGGACTCATTCACCAATAGTGGTGCATTAGTCCACTTTTGTATTTTTTGAAATTTAAAACTAGATTTTGTAGCTCTTAGTCTACTTTTCTATTCTTGATTCAAATTTAGGTCCAAAATTGCAAAATTCAACCTGAAGACCTTTAAGCTTCTCTAAGGCTTGTTTGCAACTTTGAAAACTTTTTGAATCTTTCTCTTTGATAGATCTTCCACCTAGACCCACAAATCACATGCAAAGAGAAGGGAAAATGTTGTGGGCTTAGTGGATAGGGGTTTTCCTTGGTCAAACCCATTGTTGGTAGTTAAACCCTTGAAATAGAATGAAATATAATGGAGAATGATGAATGAATAAAATAATAATGTTGCAACTCACCAAACCGTAGCAATAGGTGTTGAAAACATGTAAGGAATGACTCAAATGGATGTATATTTGAACTCTAGCTTAATGTTGAAAGTCTTAAATGCAATGCTTTCTTGAATCACATAATCCTACACACAATTGTTAGCTCTAAAACAACATGATGCAAACAATCTTTGACATGATGATTAACACTTGAAAATTCTTTTGAAAGCTTGATAATCTAACCTTGAAATGCCTTGAATGCTCTTGTGAATGATCAAATGCTCTTGTGAACTCTTAAATGCTTGATCCAACTTGCTAGGTATTCTCTTGAATGTTAGGTATGCTTGAATGTGAAAATGAGAGAAACGACCTTGTATTTATACTCAATTATGCAATAATTCTTGAAAGTACAACACTACAGGCCAACCTCAGATCTTGGAGAATGGGTTCCACCTAAGGGGACTGATTCACCCAAAATGGCAAATGAGTCCCACCTTAGGAATTTGAGGTGGGTTTCAAGATTTTTATGTTTTAAATGATATTTGTCAAGATTATTCTAGAAAATATAGATAAATAAGGCTTGTGGATGAAAAATGGGGCCAGTTAAAGAATAGGAAAGCCCAATTATTAATGACAAGCCTAGAAAAGTGTGAAAGTGGGTTACAACATTTTACAACACTTTGAAATAAGGCTTGGTAAATTATGAAAAGAGCTTATTTCGGTGAAATACACTAAAAAGACCTTAGAAAAGTGTGAAAGTGTGTTGCAACACTTTAAAACACTTAGGTAAGGTACCATTTAAATCCTTTTAGTTCACAAGGCCCCAATACCTAATGTTTAATCAAACTAAAAAAAAAAATACATAATAAAACCAAAACATATTAAAATTATATTCCTTGGATAGCTCGTTCTAAGGACTACCATCATCTAGTTGTGTCTGTGAAGTCTCCTCCATTTTCATCCTCAACTTGAGGCTTGAAGGGAAAAATTCTAGAGATTTTTGGTGCCAGAGGGGGAGAAGGGGGAAAAGGGGGGTTTGAACAAACCTAGGTTTGAGCAAACCCCATTTCCACAAAGCTTTCCTTTTGGTTTATTCTTGGGAATGGTGGGACCCAACATTTAATGGGTTCACTCAAATGGGGGTTCTAGTGAAACCCCTTGGGTTCAATTGGACTAAATTGTGTTCATTCGAATGCCAATTTCTTTTTTTCCATGGTGGCATTTTTTTCACTTTTCCTTCCTCACTCGAATTGTAAACCAATTTTGTGAGCTTACCCCAAAAATAAAAAGGAGGGCCCAAATGAGAAAAAAAAGTAGAAGGATTACTTTTTCGGTGACCACATTTAGCCCCCACTTTAGTGAGACGATGAACCTGATTCAAAATCACACTAAAGTAGACCAATGCACATCAAGAGGGGTTCAAATGTACCAATGCTAGCAAGATGGGACAACAATGATCAAGAGGGGTGATCAAGCCCCCTAGATCAAGATCCCATAAAAAACCAACCTAAGCACAAAGGATTAAACATGAAAATGATATCAAGAACAACAAGGCACAAGAACACAATGCCAAAGGTGAAGAAGAGAAATGGGAAAAAAATAAAAATAATCAAATCAAGCTTCGATCATTTGTCTAACATGATGTGGATCGGATCTAGGTTTTTTATCTTAAAAAAACATACTCACTATGGGGCAACATAACTCATTGCTATCCACTGGGTGAAAAGGCCTAAAAGGTGAGAAACATACACTCATGGCTAGTATGCACTCACACACACAATTGGCTATAGGGAAAGACATGCTTCAGATTGGGCTTCCTGCATAAACCATACCAAAGTTATATTTCCTGATAACTTTAATAAGGTGTCACACAAGTATGATTTTTGAGCTTCATGAGACAAGGAAAACTCTATATGCTTGGAGCTCATGAACAAACAATATGAATCCATAGGCATGCAAGTTGTGTTATGCAAGGTGGCCATATAACAACAAATGCAAAATTTAAAAATAGGAAATGATCAAAGGAGTATTTCTTAGTTCATGCAAGGTCTTAGCTTAGGGAACATCATGCCTAATGTCTCCAAGAGAGGACCAATCAAAGAATAGAGGATTCACAACTTAGGGTATGGCACAATGTGTCGCATCAAGCCACTAAGAGGAATGCAATATACTTAGATAGATCATGCTCATTAAGGAAATCACACCCAATGTCATCCACAAAACAAAACATGCATTGTATGAAGTAAGAAGGTTGCACTAAGAACCAAGAAAAAGAAAAATGCAATAGAATAGTGCCAATGTATGCCCCCACTTTAAAGGAATTGCTAAACACCATATTATGAGCAATTAATTTAAAGTAGCTAATGAAAATTCAAGCATGAAAGAAGACACGAGAGCCAAATTGGAAAACCCTATCCAAGTCATATGTTTTTGAGTAAGGCTGCATCATGTAAAAGAAAAAAAAGAGAGAGGGGTTGTTCACAAAATGAAAACACCAAACACATAAGAGATATATGGATTTAGAATTAGTATGTTCTTTGTTGTAATGTTTTTAAGGAGCTTTAAACTATCATCATTCCCCAAATACAAATGGAACGAGAAGAATGACACAAAGAGAGCAAAAACAAAGAAAAGGAACCTTTTGGGTCAACATGGAAGAAAAATAAATTTTTCGATGCCTTGTGTCATCCTCAAAAGGAAAACACAAGACAAATGTAAAAACAAAAATGAAAAAGGAAAAAGGAAAAAGAAATCCTTTTGGTCCAACATGGAAGAGACCTAGGGTTTCTTGACACCTTGCATCATCCCCAAAAGGAAAAATACAGGACAAATGAAAAAAAGAGAAAATGAAAGGAAAAAGGAAAAATAAATACTTTTGGGTCAACATGGAAGATACATAGGGTGTCTCAATTCTTTGCATTATCCTCAAATAGAAATCACAAGAAAAAGTGAAAGATGAAATTCGAACAAGAATTATGACATAGAGAAGAATGAAGGTACAAATAGAGGAATGCCACAAAGAGAGAGAAAACATCAAACGAAACATCACAAGGGACCACATCATGCACATGAAATCACATAAAATAAAATGAAAAAGAAATAAAGAAAATATATAGTAAGGAAAATGCGATTCAACCAATGATCAAGTCATCTACCTCCCAATCTCAATCTATATAAGTGAAAGGTAGACAATGAAGCTAAGGGACAATGAAAAATGCATTAATAGGAAAATGCTATCAAATTATTTCCCTCACTTAGTGCGCGGAAAGAATGAGCCAAGGTAGGTGATGGGAAAGGTCATCTTATAGTGAGAAGAGGAGATTCTATTACTATTACATGACAAGGGGAAATACTATTAAGCTAGGAAATTGCACGATGACAATATATTTCCATCAAAGTGATAGTTTTTCAATACTAATCAGAATGCACAAAATTCATCAGTACTATTTCCAAGAGTTTGATGATATGCACAATGTGGTACTTTTGCATCTTTAGGATATAGAACAATTCTATTCATAGATGGTAGTGTTATTAGTTCTTTGTTCAAAATAAATTGTAATTTCCTTTCACTTTCTGGTGGTGGACGAGGAGAATTTATTTTTTGTAACTTGTAAGGCCTCTCACACTTGCTAGATTCACCAGCTTCCCTAGTTGAATGTGGAGGGGGGGGACCTAAGGTAATCCTCTCATAATTTTCATTGTTGTGATTCATTGTGTGTTCTTTAGGAATGACATTTAAATTAGAAGGGGTATTAAAGATCACCGTGTCATCATCTCTAAGCCTTAGATATTCTCTAGGAGGCTTTCTATTATGAGGTGGATCTTGATAACCTAAACCATTTGTGTTTTAATTATTTGGAATGTTTTCAAGGAGTTTATGAATTTCATGCTCACTTCTTGTATCACATCCTTGATTGTTTAAGATTGTGAAGCCTTTTCCATATGTTTCTTCAAGATTGATTGGGGAGTTGGTTACTTTGTTATCATAAAATGGTTGAGTGTTTGCTTATCTAGAGGAACTAGGTTAAACTATTGTAGGGAACTTAGGTTCAACTTTTGTTTCAGGATGTAAGTAACCAAACATCTCAAGGGGTGGTATGGTGGGAGGGTTTGGTTGGTTCATGGATGGGTAAAAGGATGCATTAGCATCTAGGTTATTAAGACAATCATTTAGGAACTTATTCATGCTATCATCATCTTCTCCAATGATGTCAACATCATGAGGAGGACATGGAGTAGGAGTTGATTGAGCGTGAGTGAGTTCAATGTCATTAGGGTCATTTCCAAAGGCACAAATTGATACATCGACTAAGGACTTAAATGACATCCAAAGCTTGCTAAAGCACATATCCATGACACAAATTTCAGATTCTAAATTATGCAATAATGTTGTAAATGCAATTTTGATTTCAAGGAATGCACAAGATGAACAAATGTGAGCTAAATGTAATGAATTGAATGAAATAGAAATTCTGAAAATAGAAACAAAAATCCAACAATATCAAAAAGGAACTCAAAAACTGAAGATTAAATGCCAAGAAATGCAAAGTAAAATATGCAAAGGGACCAATTTGCCCAAGGTGGTGAGTGAGTCCAGATATTCATTTTTCTAACAGTTTTTGAATTTTTAAATTGATGGTATGATTTTTTATGTGTTCTGATGCAAATATGAGATGCAAATGCAGCATTTTAGAAATTTTCAATGAAATTAAATGCAATAATGCAAGGTAAATGAGATTTTCACTAATGCAAGAATTGAAACCATAGAATGCAAATTAACTATTGTAAAATTCAATGCAAAGTTAATGCAAGCTAAATCTAGGATTTAAATACACTCCAAATCAGAAATATGATGTTCTAAAATTAGGTGCACCAAAATGTGAAAGGTGGAAATGTGGATTTCTACACTTCCTTGACTAAATGGGGTAAAAGGAGAGAGATCCAATTGCACACCTTCCACACTCAAGGAAACCTTAGAGATCTCAACCCAATGAAGGATATAAGAGATCTGACACTAAGATATCCTAGCATATGATCAAGACAAGAAAGGGGTTTACCACCAAGTGTAAACTTGGAAAACACAAAATGTTGGAAAACATAGTGTGATATGCAGAAAGACCTAGAAATGCAAGTAAAATGTAATCAAAGCTATGAAATTGGAAAATTTCACCTAGGAAACTAAAGAAGGTAGGATGGAAGTCTAGAATCCTAAAAAAACCATTGTTTATGCTAACTGGGACTCATACACCAAGCTAGGTGAATCTGTCCAATTTTAGGTAAACTTTGCCAAAATAGGTTTTGGACAAAAGGGTACTTAGATCTACAAAAATATTTGACAAAAAAGTGTAGTGGGACTCATTCACCAATAGTGGTGAATTATTCCACTTCTGTATTTCTATAAATTTAAAACTATATTTTGTAGCTCACAATCTATTTTTTTGTTCCTAATTTAGATTTGGGTCTGAAACTACAAAATTCAACTTACATACCTTCTCTAAACTACTCCAAAGATTTTTTGCAACTTTGACAACCTTGAATTGATTTGAAAACTTGATGAAAAATTTTCCAATCTTTCGCTTTGATAGATCTACCACCTAGACCTACAAATCACATGCAAAGAGAGGGAAGTGTGAATGATGGAAATGTGGATTGCTACACTTGACTAAATCGAGTACAAGGAGAGAGATCTAATTTCACACCTTCCACACTCAAGGAAACCTTAGAGATCTCAACCCAATGAAGGATATAAGAGATATGAAAATAAGGTATCCTAGGATGTGATTGAGACAAGAAAAGGATTCACCACCAAGTGTAAACTTGGAAAACACAAATGTTGGGAAACATAGTGTGATGCAAAAAGACCTAGAAATGCAAGTAAAATGTAATTCAATGCTAGGAAACTAGAAATTTTCACTTGGTAAACTGATGAAGGTGGGATGGAGGTATGGAATCCTAAAAAATATACTATTTATGCTAATTGGGACTCATATGCTAAGCTAGGTGAATCGATCTAGTTTCAAGTAAACTGTGCTGGAATAGGATTCAGGCAAAAGGGTACACAGATCTACAAAAAATTATGATAGATAGGTACAATGGGACTCATTCACCAATAGTGGTTAATCAATCCACTTTTGGATTTATGGAAATTCAAAACTAGATTTTTTAGCTCTTAGTTTTCTTTTTTGTTCTTGATTTAGATCTAGGTACAAAATTGCAAAATTCAGCCTATAGACCTTCTCTAAGCTTCTCCAAGGCTTGTTTTCAACTTTGACAACTTTGAATTGATTTGACCACTTGATGAAAACTTCTCCAATATTTCTCTTTGATGGATCTGCTACCTAGACCTACGAATCACATGCAAAGAGAGCGAAAAAAGTTGTGGGGTTAGTGGATAGGGGTTTTCCTTGGTCAAAGTCATTGTTGGTAATTAAACCCTTGAAATAGAATGAAATAGAATGGAGAATGATGAATAAACAAAATAAAAATATTGCAACTTACGAAAACATAGCAATATAAGGTGTTGAAAACATGTAAGTAATGGTTCCAATGGATGTAGATTTGAACTCTAGCTTGATGTTGATCAGTCTTAAATGCAATGCTTGCTTGAATCACACAATCCCACAACACAATTGTTAGAACTAAAATAGCATGATGCAAAAAATCTTTTACATGATGATTCACACTTGAAAATTATCTTGAAATCTTGATAATCTACCCTTGAAATGGCTTGAATTCTCCTGTGAATTCTCAAATGCTCTTGTGAACTCTTCAATGCTTGATCAAAATTGCTAGGTATTCTCTTGAATGATATGGTATGCTTGCATGAGAAATGAGAGAAAATACCTTGTATTTATACTCAATTATGCAATACTTCTTGAAATTACAACACTATAGGCCGACCTCAAATCTTGGAGAATAAAATTCCACCATAAATTTAAATTAAATTTGAATTTTGAGTTAAAGGGGACTCATTTGTCACCCTAGGAAAATGAGTCCCACCTAAGGGGACTCATTTTCCCGAAATGGCAAAGGAGTCCCACCTTAGGAATTTGAGGTGGGTTTTCAAATTTTTATGTTGTAAATGATATTTGTCAAGATTATTCTAAAAAATATAGATAAATAAGGACTATGGATGCAAAATGGGGCCAATTAAAGAATAAGAAATCCCAATTATTAATGACAAGCCTAGAAAAGTGTGAAAGTGGGTTACAACATTTTACAAAACTTTGAAATAAGGCTTGGTAAATGATGAAAAGAGGTTATTTAGGTGAAATATATTAGCAAGACCTTAGAAAAGTGTGAAACTGCATTGCAACACTTTACAACACTTAGGTAAGGTACCATTTAAATACTTTTAGTTCACAAGGTCCAAAGACCTAATGTGAATGTTTTATCCACATTGAAACACTAAATCAAAGCAAAATTTATCCAAAACCATAAGGAGAGCCCAAACAAGTTAGAAAAACTAGAAGGGCTACTTTTTTGGTGACCACAACTTACACTAAAACTAGAGGCCGATTGTCCAAATGTTGAAGGGATAGGATGACAATGAATCTAGGTGGGGTTAAAAATCCCCCAAGACTCAAGATCCTATGGTAAGACACCATAAAGATAAGGGAACATGCATGTATTTAATGCAACAAGACAACACAAAACATACATGCTAATAACACCACAATACATAACACAATACAAACATATAAAACATAATAAAACATATAAAAACAAAACATAAGGTAACTAGTACCATACTTATGAGACTCAAACTCAACTTGGACTTGGCTAGGGTGAATTGAATTGGGACTTGAGACTTGGCACAAACTCAGTAAAATGAAAAACCCTATAAATTTAGAGATTTTAAAGGATTTAAAACTTGTTTCAAGAGACCTTTATTAAATACACATTAAAGACACAATAACATCATTAAATAAAAGAAAATTTGATCACATACACAAGTATACATTGATCACATAATTATAAAGTACACAAATTGTAGATAAGCTACTGAAGGAAATAACACACTTAGATATATAAATATAGTCAAATTTATACAAAACCCCTGGAATATGAAATCCATGACATCAAATATTCCATAAAAAATATGATATATCAAAAAAATAGCCACAATTCTATGGCATATTAGAGCTAGCATCCTTCCTATGAAAGCATCTAAGGGTCCTAGATGAGGTAGCTACAACTATAGTCTTTTCCTGTGTATCCATGCCACTCTCACCAACACCAGATGTGTTTTCTCATGCTCTAGCCCCCTCTTCATCCATCTCTACAACCTTGGCCTCTCTATCTTTTGGATCCACCCAATCAAGGTCCTCATCACTAAAGACTACATCTATAGCCTTAGTGATCCACTTAGACTATGGATAAACCTCCTCTAGCCTGATCAGGGTGGATTCATGGTAAAAAATATACTTGTGTCTAAGTTGAAGGTTTCAATAAACATATACTAAATCATTCATCCTCTCCACTAGTAGTCTATTGCACTTCTTGGAGTGTGTGCTCAAACATACTCCAATTGCGCTCACAACTAGATGAATTGCATGGATGGCTCAATATATGAATGCCAATAATTTTAAGGTTTAGTGTATCAACACAAAACATATGCCACCATATATCTAAGATGAGAAAAATAATCAAAATCAATCTCATTTCCAACTTTAATTTTCAAGTTCCAAGTTTCAAGTTAAACATTTAATAATAAATTATAATATAAAAAAGGAAAATTATGCCCTTAATATATTTTTACTTCCCTATAATTCCATCCTACTATCTTTGCACAGATAACAAGGAAAGAGTTCTCCTTGTGATTTAGTGAAGGTTTCTATCTCGTGCACTATCTGTGATGTAACAACAAGCAACATCCACTCTATCACCTAGTAGAGCCCACTAAGAACCTCATTATCTACATGGAAATCACAAGTGAATTGGAAGGCTTGATTTAGGAAACATGCAGCTACATGGAGGGGCCTATGAATCTAGTGGTGCCATCCCCTATCAATGGTCTCCCAAATGGAATGATACTTCTCCCCAACTCCACCATATACAGATCTAATAGCCTCTTTGGCCCTATATATTCCCTCATATATTTGTAACCCATTACAAGCTTCTCCCCATCAACAACTCGTAGGAGAACTAGCAAGGGCTCGATAAACTACAAAGTACAAACATTGTGAAACATTAACTTAAGTAAGTGTGAATGAACATAAAAAAATAAAAGTAAAATATGAATAAAAATTAAAACATTATGAAGAATTAAATTTTACCTTCACAATCTCCTTCATTGGTGCCCAAAACCCTAGCTCATAAAAAATGCAATTTGTCACATCAATCCTTGTAGTGGTCATAGAATAGGATGAGGAAGTCCACTCCTCACCAACAAACATGTACCTCAAATATGCTTTTGACCGAATCAAGGATTATAATGTGATAAAAATTGTGGAAAATTTGGTGATGCTAGGATGAGCCAACTCCCTCAACCTCGCGTATTGCCTCATTGGGCTAAGTACCCATGTCTGATTGTATACTAATTTGCAAATGATTTTTGCCACATCCACACATGTTTTGATCCATGGGAGCTTTCTAAGATCCTCCAATATGAGGTCAAGGCAATGGGCGACACATGGAGTCCAAAATATGGTTGGGTTCCTCTCCGAAAAAAGTCTACCAGCAACAACATAATTTTTTGGATTATTGGTCAACACTTGAACCAAATTGTCTTTGGAAAACTTAGCTATCACCTCCTCTATAGCCTCACAAAGGTATGTGCCATTTTTGACATGGGCGAAAGCATCAAGGGACTAGATGAAGACAGTGTCACCTAAAGAAAGAACCAAAACCAATTATTCAATAAATTAAAAGAAACATAAATCAACCATATTAATCACTAAATAAAATTAAAATTTCAAATTATTCAATGCATTGAGGGAAGTAAAATTACCTGTGGAGGAAACTAGAAAATTAAGTAGTGTCCTATTTCTCCTATCGGTCCAACCATCAGTCATGATGGTACAATCCAAACTCCTCCATTGCAAGTGTTGCTCCTCTATTTATGCTTTTACATCTGCCACCTTTTGAGTCAAAAGTGAGCCCTTTAATTCATCTTCACTAGGGGCTTTGAACCCTGCCCAACATATGGTTATGGCATCAACAATATTTTTCCAAAAGGGAGACTTAAAACATGTCATAATTAAATTAATATGACACTTAGATAAGTATTGTAAAATGAAAATTTTTAACTTTAAATTTGAATTTGACATTGAGATACATCTACATTCTAAATATAAAAATTCATGAGACAAAGATATTAAGAATCAACTATCAAAATATAAATTTTAAAACAATTAATCAAAAAATAATTACCTGGCTACATGGAAGGGAATGGTGCAATAGTATCAGAAGCTTGCAATTGATTTATTTGTTGCATCATGTGCATCCTTTTTCTAAACCATGCTCTCAAGCGATGGTTGGGAAACAGGAGTATTTCATTGTATAAAATATGAATCCACCCTAGACTTATGAACTTTAGGGCCAATACTAACACTCCCACTACCACTAGTAGTAGTGGAAACACTAGGACTAGCCATAACACCAACACTAGTATAACACTATCACTAGGACGGTATGGAGGCATGGAAGAAGCATCTCCAACACCACCAATGCTCACCAACTCCTCCCTCTACCTCTTTTTCATTTCCTTTTGCAATTCAAACAATTCTAATTGCACTTGCACCTAATGAATAGCCTCGGGAGGTGCAAGAGGGAAGTTCCCTACATCATGGACAGGTATACATGAAATATGGTATTTAAATGTGTTTATGCCTCCATGAAAAAGTGTTTTGCAATATTTACATTTTGCATCTCCTTTTTTCTACCTGGGAAAGATTTCAACATGTTTCCAAGCAGGGTCTTTTTTGCCTAGGGTTTGAGACATTGTGAAAATATGGTTTGAACTGAAAATGAAGGTGGTTGTAATAAAAAGTAAGGTTTCTAAAATTATTTAAGTTGCAAGTAGGGTTTGTAAAAAAGAAATGAAAACTCAAAAAAACTGTCATTTTACAAATTACAATGAATCTTTTGTTAAAAAACCACAAAAAAACCAATTAAAATCAAACTTACCTCTTATATTTGATTTGAAATTCCATGCAAACTCCTTCCAATCACTGGTAATGAGCTCTCAATGCACCTTCTTGTTAGTATGAGGCTTCCTGAATGTTATCCAATGATGGATTTGTCTTCAAATTCTTGTTGGTTTCCCTACAATGAACTTTTGTTTTTCTTCACAACTCTCTTTTCTCTTCCTATTTTTCCAAGTAAATGAAATGAGGTTGCTTTTGGGGTTGGGGAGAAGATAAAAGTTAAAGAAAAAGTAGATTTGATAAAAAAAAAGATTTTTTATTGCTTTATTAACTCAACACTGTCAGTCAAGTCTTGGTGATGGGACTTGCCTTGAATCAATGAGTTCGACGAGTCTACCTGACTCTTTGAGTACAACCAGGACTCGATGAGATTTAGTTGAGTCCAAGTTCAAGCCCCTAGAACTTGGCTAGGTGGACTTGACTTGGGAATCGCTAAGTCCTAGTGAGTCCTAGCGAGTCTTGTTGCTATGGTTAGTGCTAAAAGGATTTGAGTCAGTAAGGTAAAGAGACCTCATTCTTAAATTTTTATCAAATACCAAATGTCACCCATTGAATGAATGTTAGACAAGAGAATACTCTTGTGGTGACCAACAAGCTACATTATGCCAAGTCACTCATAAGCCTTGTGGATCTACTAGGTAGCACGCTATATTATGCTAGGTGTCGATGCAATATAATGGGTTCCACAAGGCTAGCAAGTTATGTTATGATAAGACACATATGAACACATGGATCCACTAGCAAGAAATTCATGTTATGCTACATGGCCATGTTATAAAGGGTGCTCAATTTCATGAACTACTAAACTGTATTATGCCAAATCCTTAGACTATCTTATAAAAACTCACATTTTAACATCCAAGGGGACAAATGGTAATCACCTCAAGGGGTGCAAAAAATTTTAACATTTGAGGGGATGAATAAAATACACCTCAGGGAGTGCATAGATTTTTAACGTCCAAGGGGATGAACAAAAAACACCCACTAGTACAAAAACAACAATAAACTATTGAAAAAACTACTAAAAAATAATAAATGACTGAACTTGGTCATGTGACCATTAGTAGTTTATTTCCAATCATATATAACATGACCAAATTGATGAATAAACCATTATTAGTCATTTATTGGTTGTTTTGATTGATCAATTTGGTAGTATATTTAGTCATTGATTTAGTCATTGATTGTTGTGATCTAATCAATTATTTAGTCATTTTTTTTCACTGATATATTTAGTTGTTGATTTAGTCATTGATTGTTGTAATCAAGTCACTTATTTAGTCATTTTTTATTCACTGATATATTTAACTTGTCACTTATTTAGTTGTTTATTTAGTCATTGATTGTTGTAATTTGGCCACTTATTTCTAAGTTATTTTTTATTCACTAATATATTTAGTCATTGATTATTGTTAACTAGTCACTTATTTAGTCATTTTTATTCCCTAATTTCTATGCATTGGTAGTGTATTTAGCCATTAATTTTAATCATCATTTTGATGAATTTGGTAGTATATTTAGTCATTTTTATTCACTAATTTCACTAATATATCTAGTTGTATTTATTCATTGTTCACTGATTTTTGTCAATTGGTAGTATTCTTAGTAAATTTAATTATTAATTGATGTCATTTAGTAGTATATTTAGTCATTTTAATTGATCGGTATTTGAGGATTTAAGCATAAAACACAGAAATACACATCAATCATCAATTGCACACAATAAGACAACCATTTAGAAGGCTATGTTGGTGAACTTTTAATAATAAAAGAAATGTGTTATAGTTACAACTTAGAAATAGAGTATTACAATTGTTATTTTCAGTCACAAGACTAAAAATCTAAGTTACAATATTGCACAGAAATGATTGCAAGAAAGAAACTTCTCCAAAAAAAAATTGCATTAATGATGGAAATGCATGCTTGAAGCCCTTCAATTTGAGCACATGCCCCTTTGATCTCTTAAATATTCTACAATGTGGACAATCTTCTTGGAGCAAGTTGTAACATGTAGAATCCAAGGAGAGTGTTGATCTTGTTCTATATATGAAGCTCTCTCCTTCAATGCAATCAACAATAACCCAACTAAAATATTTCCTCCTTTATATGCAACATGGTGCTACCTTTTCTACCACGAATGAAGCTATGCCTCAATACATCCAACCAAATTAATATTAGTCTCAATTTAGAAAGAATAAAAGTGCATTGAATATTGCAAGTTTACAAAAGAAAGTCCAAAAAAGGTAGAAAGATTTAAATAAATTAAAAAACAATAGCCTTGTCAAAAAATTCCTTAAATAGAGTGTTCAACAGAGGCCTAAAATATGCATATTGAACCATTGATTTCAGAACCTTGTTCAAAATTTAAGAAAGGTGATACGCTCATAGTATAGAATGAAGTTGACATATTATAGAATGAAGGCTATCAACACTAACCAAATTGGAACAACATTATTAATAGAAATTTCCTAGAAACCAAGCCTAAGAATGGCATCAGACTTGGACAAAAAAATGTCAACCATTGTTCATGTTATGTATTAGTAAAGACCTTCACCATTAAAGAATCCATTTATATATAAATCCCAAATTAAGTTAATGAGAAAAGATCTTTGCTATCCAACTGGCAAGCCTTAACATCCAAAAATTACTAACCTAATGTTTCACAACAATTTTCCCAATTGTGACATCATCTTCCCCATGCACTTTACAAGCACTGCACAATTCAACTTTTGAAGGAAAAAACACATCAGGTACTTTCTAAAATGGTAATTTTAAAAATAATGATTAATAACAAAACTTAAGAAATCCATTAAACTTGTACAAAAACAACTACTTGAGAAAATACACAGAAGCATCACCAAATGGTTCAAAACTCATCGTCAATATAAGTCCAAAGTACATCGACTACCTCTTCAGTATCTCCTACCCCTTCACTTATTTCATATGCCACTAAGGGGGGCACTCCATGTGTCTTCTGCCTTTAGGACTTGGTTTCTCAGGGGATGCTTCTGATTGTATTGTGGCAATGTCTAGTAGGGGATCTATGATTACAATACCACTTGGTTTGATCAGAAGCTTGGAGGGTTTTGAAGATTGACCCTCAAGTTTCTTTTCCGGTTCAACATATAATCTTTCAAAGTTGTTAATTATTACATTCATCATTTTGATAGGATCCTTTTCTTCAACATAGAATCCTTAGAATCTAGTGTCCCTTTTCCTCTTCTCTTCCTCAAGCCTCTTTATGATTTCCCACTTCCTAGCTTTCTTTGAAAAACTTCATCAGGTGTAAAGAAATTTCTTATTACATCTTCTTTCTAATCCATTACATGGGTAATCCCAACTTTAGCGAGAAGTGTTTGATTTATAAAATTAATATTCCCTTCAGGATCAAAGACCCTTTCTCCTCGTAACTTCAATGAATATCACATCTTCAAATAGTTCTGCAATTCTTCAAGAGTGTCAGACCCTACATATAGTTCCTCACATTCAGTTAAGTCAGGGAGGAATGCCCATTTCTTCTGTTTTTTCATAACATGCTTCTCCATCCATAACATTTTCCACATAAATTCTAAAAATTCAATTCGAATAGAAACAAATTTAGGTAAAACATGTGGGGTTTGATGACACCCATACACCTTTATTACAATTTGGTTTGCTAAGAAGAACCAGTCATTGAAATTGTGAGTGTGTCCCTGCTTTAGCTTCAGTGCTAAAGGTCTTAATGCTTGCATGATTTTATTAGGAAATCTTGGTGAAATATAAGCAAGACCAGCCATGAACTTTACTACGAAGTCATCATAAAATATTACATAAGGGTATGTGCGGGATCATCATGGAAAAAATAGACCCTTAACTGGATATTTTTTTTTAAATCAGAGTTAGGCAACTTGAAATAAAAATTTGAAGAAGTTATCTATATTATTTAAAAAATATGTAAGAATAGAATCTATAGAAAATTGAATGTAATTTCTAAACTAATAGGTTTTTTAAAAAAATAAAAATCTATTTGGTGAAAATTTGAAATGTGAATTCAATAGTACTTAAATTTTAGGGAAAAAATAAGAAGTACGTGTCTATCTGACCACCCTAACCACAATAAAATGATAATATTTTTTTAGAATATTTTAGATATAAGTATAGGACTCATAGAACTCATACACTGATGTGATGCATATTTTTTTGTATTTTTTTCCAAGTAAATAATTAATTATGAATTTTTTATTACAAATTTTAAAAAATATAAATAATTATATGTCTGACCACCTTAACTTGGTCAAAACTTCATGAAATTCAATCTTTCTTTTTTTAATCCTATATTATGTGAAGAATAGAATGTGATGCATGATTTGGATTCAAAAGATGTGATATCATTTGAATGCTATAGATTTTTTTCAATCAGCCTATCAATTAGGACTTTAGTCATAGTTCGAATAGAAAATGAATAATAATTTCTTATTAAATTCAAAGTGAAGCATAATTTATATTGGTAGAAAGTTGAGAATCTCCTTTAAAAACCCTTTTCATTTCATCAATTTTGGGTAAAAAAAAGGTCGTCAGCCACATACCCATCATATTGCCACTTTTTGGACCATCATGATCCTACACATACCCATAATCACTATTTTTACATCTATTATCCCAAATGTAACACGAGTTTTGTATAGGTAACCTATTCCCTTCATCATCAGTCATTCCCAAACACATTCTTTTAGTCCATCTATTTTTGTTTTGGTGCAATATTAAATGACACAACAGAGAGTATTTTGGTGCAATATTAAATGACACAATAGAGAGTATTTCCTGAAATTGATGGGAGCTAAGTTATCTCTTGCGAAAATCCCTCATGTAGCCCTTTCTCAATTTTAGTAGCAAAGTCATACTCAATGTTGACTTCAAGATTTTGTATCTTCATTTCCATCATCATGAGATATGTTGATATCCTCTCCTCGGCATCTATTCCAAGCACTTGGCACAAAGAAAAATAAGTTCTTTTGAAATATACTTGGAATTCTTCTCTAGAAAATGACTCAGTTTGGGAGGGGGAGATATGTATCTTCCTATTGTTTACACCTCTTTTCATGTGTAAAGGAAGTTCATCACTCTTGAAGGTTTTTCTCAATATCCTATAATCCTCCTCACTTCTATCTAAGGCAATCTTAGTGATAGCTTGCTTGCTTAAGATAAAACACTCTAATTGCTTCTTCAGTCAACACCACTAATAGTGAACCATATAGAATTATTATAGTCCTGGTAGTTGGGTGATAATATTGTGCCAATACTTTAATAAACTCAACATTTATGAAGAAATTTGGTACTATCAATTTGGCCAAATCTAAGGTCCAAGTATTTGAAACTGGAATCTTCTTATCCAGGCATTTTTCATAGAAGTACCAAAATAGATCCTAGACCTTGAGATAGGGATACTTGGGTCTCTACATCCATGGGATGTATCTTTAAACACCTTTTTGAATCCTTTGTCTATAGACTTAGGTAAAAAATCTAAAATGGATTGTTGTAGGGACCTCTTCTTTGATTAGAAACCGTGGACTCTTCCTTTTTACTCACAAGTTGACTTCTTTTAGGTGGCATGATGAAGAATTTACTCCTACTTGATTTCTTTAAGTTTCTACTTGTAGAAGCAAATTCAGTTCTTATACACTTGCTACAGAGGGTTTATATGAACTTATTCGGTGAAATAATAGTTGTATAGTTTTCCTGCTTGAACTCCCTTGCCTCTAGTACACTAAGCTTTGTGAATGATTGCTAAAATTTCATTGAATCTCAAGTAATATTTTCTATTGAGCTAGGCCACCTCACTATTAATATCAATTCATGCAAAATATTTCAAAATTTTCCCATATTTCGAGTTTGAATACATGTCGTTGATCTTTGAAAATTGAATGGTGTAATCTTTTAATGCTCTAACAACTTGTATTTTAGTATCATTTTTCCATTTCAAGACCATTGTGGGGTAGTGTTAGCAATACCTCCACCCTGCACACACCCATTTAGACTCCTATGGGATGGCAGGTTAATTCTAGCTGTTGAGTGACTATTCACTGCCATATCGCTCTATCATATCAAGACTACTAGTGGTAGTAGTACCGCCACTTGCACACACCCCTTTGGACTCCTAAAAAACAATGGGTTAATTCTAGAAATTGAGTGATTATTCACCGCCATACCACAATGTCACTATTTACCCCTTTTGGGGCCGTGGTTTATCTTAGTTGTTAACATGTCCTCACTGCCACCCCAAGGTATTCATATTTGGTTTCTATGGTATTGTTGTAAGCATTTGTACATTGACCTATATGCCCTGCCATCCTACACATACCTTTATTGACTATTGTGATAGTGTAGTATTGGATTTTATTATGAGTGCAGTATTTTAAATATCATTTTATTGAAAAGATTGAACAATTTTCTAATTTTGTAGTCTCTGAGCTTTAGTTTTCAGTGTCAGTCGGACCTAAGAGATAATTTCTTTGTTTGTAATTGGGAGGCTTAGTTCACCTAATGTTAAGATATTTATATGTCTTATTAAATCACAAATGTTCATTATATGTTTTCATCTAGAAAACATATAGGACATACAATAAATTATATTCTAACTTAACAAAATTAATTTCAAATTTTCAACCAAAGTAAGAAAAATAAGAAGAATGATTGAACCTCACTTTAAATGCACTTCAAATTAGTAGTGAACATCTTAGTTTTTTTATACAATATACCAACAAAATAATGATGATTACATTCAAAAATGTATTAGTAGAATAATAGTGAAAAAGCATACCTATACTCGAATCTTTATTACATTATGTTAGCATGAATATTATTCACCTTCTTAAGTTTACTTAGGCTCAAGTTGCATTGGTTATTTGGGTGGTTTTTTCCCATCCTGGGAATTTTAATACCCATCACACATTTTCACGCCTTTATAAGGCAATATTGTAAAGTATGCAAATTATCTCAATTTATTCACTCGTATTTGGTGAAATAGCCTTGCGTTGTCTCTCTCATTTTCTATGAAGGTTATTTTGAAGATGATCTTCCTAGGTCATTCACTCTAAAATGGTATCAAATCCACCCAATCTGCACTCCTTCATGTGATATTTTTCATCGTAGTGTTTGAGATCGCTTATTTTTTCGGCATTTGAAATTTTTTAAATTTCAAAGATGCCTCATTTTCAATTTTTTTGAAGAGAAGTCTATTTTCCCATTGGAGCATGGGTAATTCAAAAATTGTTGGGTACCACTTTTGTTTGGAAGGGTGTAGCATTATCCTATTGAAGGCCTTTTATAGAACCAATTCATTTGTGGAGGCCACGATTTCTAGAGAAGGGTATGATTTCTCTATATTTGAAGGCATTTTTTCTATTGTGCATTGAGGAAGTGCTTTGCCTCTCTAAGGCTGACTTCTCATTGGTAGGTGGAAGCATTGATCAAGAAGCCTATTTTCATTAAGAAAGGTGCAATTTACCCATGCTAAGGAGAGGATGCGATTTCTTTGTTGTGTTCTTTGATGTTTGATTGAAAAATGTTTTTTTCTTTCTTTCTTGTGGTTGTACTTTGTGTGAGGCTATGTGAGATGTTTTTTGTTTGAACCCATGGTTTTCCAAGCAAAGGCATTCTTTTTGGAACTACATCTAACTTGTGGAGGATGTGATTAAAATTCCTTTCTACATTGACCAGGACTTTGAATGAGAAGGGGTCAATTTTGAGTTTTGTAGCACTTTAATACTATTGGTATGTTTCTATTGAAGGCTGCAAATGAAGCTATGACAACCTGCCAATGAGTTCTTCAAACATTGATTGGCACATTTTAACAAGCGAAAAAGATTTTTCACAATGATGCTCCTTGTGACCACTTGTGCCCTGGTCTATGCATGCCCTTTGCATCATCAAATCAATAGTTATTTTCTTGGGTGGCAAATCCTTTAATAGTTTGGTTTGGACTCATTAATCAACAACTATAAATAAATCCACATTCAAAGATTCTCTACGTTGATTATCCAAGCCTTCGTTGGCCTGTGTGTACCACCTTTGTTGGCCTTTGTTGTGTATTCTCCAACCACCATTTTACTATTCGTTAGTTTCTTTTTTTTTTTTCCCACTCAATCTTCTTGTGCATATTGAACTGCAGCTAGTCCAAGCATCCATTGGAGAGGGGCACCACCAAAAGCTTTTAGGGGCGCATTCTTTTTCTTCCTTCTATGAATTGCATTGTTGTGAATTTTTGAAGAGGCCTTTTCACAGGCACAATTTTTTCCACTTTGTGGGGTGTGATATTGTTCATTGGAGATTGTGTTCATCTTTTGGTTGCATTTGAATTTTTGGACGTGTGAATTCTCTTTGGTGGTGATTATGTAGCTTGTGGTTGTGAATTTGGAGAAATTACAATTCCATTGGAGGCATTTAAATCAAACTTTATATTTTATAAAGTTTTCCCTAAATATTTATGGTTCAAGTTCTTGTGAAGCCAAAGTGAAGTGGGCCCAAGTATCTTGAATGTATTTTTGGGGAATATTTATCCCACATTCTCCAAGTGGTGGAGTTTTTCTTTGTTCATATACAACTTTTTTCCATTTATCAGTGTGAGCAAGTCTCATAGATTGTGAAGAGGTTGTCTCTTATGTGTGGTGATTGGTGTTGAGTCGTTGGCGAGTGATTTGGCATGGGAACCTAGTAAGATGTCTATTTCTTTACTCATTTTTTTCTAGATTCTCATCCTTTCTTTTGGAGTATTTTGAGGAGTTTCTAATTTTTGTTGAAGGTTAATGTCTTTGTATTCTTGGAGATTTGTCATAGTTTATTATGGGGCTTTCATTTCATCTTGTTGTGATTATGTTGTAAAGGGGGATTTATAAACAATGGAGAGATGGTATCATAAAACATCTCAGATGGCTTCATTTGTTGCCACAATTGTATAATATAGTCCCCCTTCCTAGTACTAATAATAAGAAATTCACATGGAATTGCAAAAGGGATCATGTCCTAGGAGTTATTACAATGCATATTGATGATGCCACTTTGAATTCTATTGATCGTTTTGAGTGTCCTCCTATTGTTTGGAATAAATTTTGGGAAATACATGGAGATTTTGATACTCAACTATTCCCAGATGATCCTATTTTATATTTTTTTGTGCCTCTTCATTTTTTAGACATGACCCTATGATCATGCTACTATGCAGGAGTTTGAAGTTTTGGAATAATTTGAATCTTCATATGAGGATGACGAGGGTTATTCAAATGCTCCTTCTCCATTAGGGATAGTTGATGTACCTTCACCTTCAGTGATTTATATGTGGAGATATTGATTGAGGCTCCTATCATTCCTGTTCAGTAGGACCATTCATCTTGTGTTGATGTTTCACTGAGCACATCCAATGATTCATTACAATGTACGTATTTCATTTTCTTCCTGATTGGGATTCTTATTTTTCGAACATTGGTTCATTGTTCATAGAATCTCATATTTTTGACTTGGAAGACACATTTGAGGGTATATCCCTCCTATTTGATGATTGTTGTGGTACAAATATTGTCACCCCATCTTAGTCTCTAGAGAATGTTCAGAATCAGTTTCCAGTGGTACCTTGTTTGTCACCTCCTATTGTGATTGGGCATGTTCTTGATTGGTTTGTGGCATCATCTTCCAAGGTCTTGGTAACACATGATCAGATTTTAGAAACATCACCATACATATTCATGATTTTTTATTTCAATTCCTATTTGGAATGGGAAGCACTCCTGCATTTTTATTTGGTTTTGTTTCTTCAAAAAGGGAGACAAGTTGTTTGTTGATATTGGGTCATGTTTTATCTTTAGGCACTTACCATTTTTGCAGGTGATTACACATTGTGGGGGACTACATATTCTCTCTTTCCCTCTTATGGGGGTATTGATTGTATAAACATGATGTATATAGTCCTTGGGGGTGTGATTGAGTCCTCCATCCATGCATTGTTTTTCTTTTCTTTTCTCTCTTTTGGAGAGGGGTTTTTTCCCATAGGGATTTTCCCCTTTTCTTTGGTTGTGAGAATTTTTTTTTCATTGTAAATGGGTACCTAACATGGTTGTGTAGTCGGGACCCATATTGCATCTCATTTTGCATTTTTATTTTTCCCTAAGTTGCACTTAAGGGGGGTTTTGGTGTGAATATTATTCACCTTCTTAAGTTTACTTAGGTTCAAATTGCATTGGTTATTCAAGTGGTTTTTTCCCATGCTAGGAATTTTTATACCCATCACACATTTTCATGCCTTTGTAAGGTAGTATTGTATAGTATGTAAATTATCTCAATTTATTCACTCATATTTGGTGAAATGGCCTTGTGTTGCCTCTCTCACTTTCTATGAAGGTTATTTTGCAAATGATTTTTTTGTGTTATTCACTCTAACACATTCAATAATACATTGCACCATACATATAACCAAATTTTAGGTGACAAGCTAACCTCTTAAGGTCACAAAACATCATCATAATCATCTGGATTTCTAGCAAGATCAAAATCCCAATCATTCGTGTTTGCGTCTACTTGATTTTCTTACTAATCCTCATATGTGACATGCAATGAATTCTCTCTCCCAATCTCTTCATTGGTAATCAAAATGTATTCTTCAAACACTTCATCATCATATTCATCCACTTTTTAAAAAAAATTCTTGTAAATTAACATATTTCCCATCAGACATTATATCAACAACTTCCACAAATTTTCATTTTGAACAAGACTATTTGAATGACATACGACCATCCTAGGCTTATTACATCATCAATTAGAAATGATTGGTTAATTTGAAAAGGGGAGCATATGGATCATCTATCTTTGATAAAATTTCTTGTATTTATGCATACAAATCCATACTCATGAAATTGTACTATATATGGTCAGATCCACTTACATTTGAATAATATAGGACTATTTTCAGCATAGTCCACTAGAATAATTTTTTGAATGAATCCAACATAAAATTTCTTCTCATTTTGTGAAGAAATTCAACACTAACAACACAATTATAATTTATGTTTCCTTTGTATTTTTCTTCCATTCTTAAATGATTACCATAGGCCCACATTCCACTGAAACATGTAGTCCATAAATGTGGAGATTGTGAAAGCTCACTTTCCTCTATTTTTATATTTTGACCTTCTTCTTTTGCATCATTGACTTCATTAGCAATCCATTCTTCAAATTTTGGAAAAGATTCACCTTCAATAAAATTAGCATGACGTTTGTGCCTTTCAGGTTGATGTTGCATCCAAGATTGATTGTCTGCTTCATATTTTCTACATAGAATATTAATCTAAAAATAGTAAGATTGATAATATAAATGTGTAAATGAAATTAAATAAATTATTGTGTACTTTTTTTTTCCTTGCACCACTTATCGAACAAAGATGTGTTTTGAAGAATATAGGCATGCATCACACTTCTTTCTTGATGCCATAGCTTGAAGTGACATCCATTTCCTTCTAATACTTCACCTCCAACTATGTCTTCTTTGTCATTGTCCCATACATGTCGATTGGAATTTTTAAAATCCTTCATATATTCTATACAAAATCTTGTGCCCTCTTACGTTGAATATCCCTTAAAAAATTTTCCTTTTGGGTTTTCTCTAGTGCAATTTTTTTTTTAAACCTTCATATATTGCTCTATAGGATACATCCATCTTGTTCTTATCGGGCCATAATTCTTTTAGTTCATAATGTAGATGTATCAAAAGATGTATATAAATGTTAAAGATTGTTGGTGGAAATTATTGTTCCAATAGACAAAGGACTTCAACAACATCCTCCCTCAAACTATCAAATTTTTAAGGATCTAATACATGTAAACTTATTCTCTTTAATATTAGGCCCAACCTTATAACTACCAATCTTGGCCCCTTTTCCAAACTTAATATATTTACCACAATAGGTAAAATATTCTCCATTATGACATGACAACCATGGGTCTTGAGGCCTCTTAAGCTATTAATGTCAGTTTGGCTTCTAATACTACTACTTACATATCCATTGGGAAAGCGAGTTTGAGACATCAACTATAATAATTGTGCATCTTGTTCCTTTGTCCAAACCTAAGGAGCACTAGGTTTTTTATATTTTTCATTATCATATTTTTCAACCCAAAGATTTTGATGAATCTTTAGTTGTCAAAATTCTTCACATGATGAAATAGAATCAAAAGCACCAAAAATAATTTCTATAATAGTGTAGGTTATATTTTTCTCCATATGCATAAAGTCAACAGTATGTCTAATTGCTATATCCTTAAAGTATGGCAACTTATAGATATGCACAACCATTTTAAACCACTTTCATTACATAGATCATATCTACTACTAAAAATCCCATCATTTTCAATAAATGACATTCTTTTTAGTCCATTCTCAACAATGTAATCACCTGTTATTAGCAATGGTGCTTCACGATTCTCATCTTGACAATTGAACTATGTTTTTTGTTGATGATATGGATGATCCATTTTAAGATAATCACGATGTCCACAATAAATACACTTACGCAAAAAAATTTAGTTCCTCACAAAATCCTTAAAGTTGTAAGAAGGACACCCATGGTATCCATGAACATTGAGACTAGACAATGTGCCATATGTTGGAAGATCATGAATCATAAACAATAAGGAAGCTCTTGAAATGAATTTGATTGCATGATCATCCCTTAAAGATTGAATTGCTTCAATTCCTTTTCTAAAATTCCATTATCTCATCATATAATGACTCTAGATAAGCATCAATTGTATCTAAAGTTACACTTTTATTTCCTGGTATAATCAATGATAGCTTTAAGAAAAATGGTTTAGTTGCTAACCATGGAGGCAAGTTATAATTTACTAAAAACATTGGCCAAGTTGACCATTTAGTACCTTTAAGAATGGGTTCACCCCATCTAGAGCCAAAACCAACCTTATATTATGAGGATCTTGAGGAAAATTAGCCCATCTGTTATCAAATTCCATCCATGTCTTAGAATCAGGCACATGTCATTGTTTTCCATCAATGCTCTTATTTTGAGCATGCCATTGCATAAGTTCAACAATGTTTATGTACCTATACATTTAAAGTAATTGTGGAATTACTGGAAAGTGGCAAAGAACCTTTCTAGGAACCACAAATGATTTCAACCCTTCTCTATTCCTCGCTTCATGAAATTTTGGACATTCACTCTCACTTTCAAGATTTTTTCAAAATAATACACAACCGTTCACACATGTGTGGATGCTTTCATACCCTAAGACTAGCTTATTGATTTTCTTTCTACATTAGCTTTTTTTTGTTGGCAATGTGGAGTCAGGGGGTAACAGTGAACTTAATAATGCTAATAACTAATCTACACTCTCATTTTCCAGCCAAACACCACTTGCAAGTTAATAATTTGAAGGATTGTTTTCAAACAACTTAACCTACAATTAGCATACACAAGCTTTGAAGCATCTTCCATCAACTTGGCCCAATCATCATTTAGACCCTCATTCAACATTATATCAACTTCAAATGCTTTATCTAACATTGTTTCCTCTTCATTTATCTTTGGTGCCACTTCATCTATGTTTGTTGCCTCTTCATCTCTCACACTCTACGATTCTACCATATCTTCATAAAAAATGGCATTCCAAGGGCTTATACCACTATGCCCATATCTTATCATATGTCAATAAATGTCACTTCTTTTTTTCACCTTTCGACCATGACAATAATTACATGGACATGGATATTTTTCCATGTCCCTCTCATCAACTATTATCTCATCAAATGCATCGTATTGATCCCTAGTCAACATTTGATATCGATCCATCTATAATGTTCTACACATAGCAACAAAAAATTGTAGACTAAGAGACAATTTGTTTTTTAATTGAAAGGAATTTCCATAGAAATAGAGTTATAGAGAGAAAATAAAATATATTTTAACTAATGAATTGTAAAAACTTGATTTTTGTAGTTTATATTCAAATTGTTGATTACATTGCATTGCACATCTTTCAAACTCAAAGCATTACTTCACATTGCATAACTAATAACTAGGTACTGATGATAAAATTTCAATTACAATATAGTTTTTACAAAGTCAACCTAAGAATGTATGCAATTACTTCACATTTCCTAACTAATAACTAGGAGCAACTACCAATTGCATTTTCTTGTCATGGCATTCCATAAGACCACATTTCTTTGAGGCATTTTTTCAAAAAGTTCACTGCCTTGTCTATGCTACCACATTTTTCATACATGCCCACCAAAGCATTTTATCAAATAGTTCACCACCTTGTTTCTATGGCTAAAATCCTAAAAGAAGTTCTTTTGAACAAGCTAAGGATACTTGGAAAAATTCTATCAAAGCATAATAGTAAGCAATAACATAGACAAGGCAGTGAATTGGTTGAAAAAATTCCTCAAAGAAATGTGATCTCATGGTGATGGAATTCCATGACAATCCATAACAATTCGCTTGTCATGACATTTATCATGGTATTCCATCACCATGAGACCACATTTCTTTCAATCATTTTTTCAAAATTTCATTGCCTTTTCTATGCTACCACATTTTCATACATGTCTACCAAAGCATTTTATTAAACAGTTCACTGCCTTGCCGCTATGGCTAAATGCCTAAAATAGGTAATTTCAAAACAGCTATGGATGCTTGGAAAATATCTATCAAAGCATAATAGTAAGAAAAATCCTATGGTCTCATGGTTTTTTTTGGATGAAAATCAATGTGATTTATTTGCATTTTTTTAAAACTTTTAAACGCATTTTTTTTGCAATTTTCTATTTGAAATAGGGAAAAATGTTTGTGGTTAGTCTTGTACACTTTTTAATTGTAGGATTCTCATAGTTATTGAAAAGGGTGGTGTTCATAAAGGAATGGAAAAGATTCATAGAGCCTTTGAATTATACTGTCACTGTGCAATGACATTGAATCATTTAGCAAACCATTTTTTCTTCACAGGGCAACATTTTCTTGTAGAATAGTTGAATGAGATAGCTCTTGTTTCAACTGACCACCCTCTCATGAAATCTCATTCATATTATAATGTAGCTTAAAGTATTTTTTGTATCATTTTTCATCTTGAATCCTAGGCCTAATTCAATACTAGCTCAACCAACTACAATATATACTAATGAAACAATCAGTGCCTTATCTAAGATAGGAGAATAGTTATGAATTGTAAGAAATTGGTAATACAATTCTAATTGAACTGCAGAAATTAATGGACTATTAGAATGTTACTTTGTAACATCTAACTCATCATGTCTACAAAATATCACTTCCTTACTTAATCCTATATCATTTTCTTACAAACTCATGAGCTCATTTTAGTGTTTAATCAGTTCATTAAACTGAAGCATAAAAAGAATTCATAATTTTTTTGCAAATGAAAAAAAGACAAATGAAACTACCATTGACACCTTCATTCATAACTCTGACAGAAAACAAATAGGAGATCAATATTTGGAAACCAAAATTCTTCTTCATTTCTAAAATTTCTTTGGAAAACCACATTTAAGATTCATATACAGTATAAATTTCATCTTAATTTTTTCTCTAATATATCTACTAGAGTATCCATTTACATTCTATTCTACTTTTAGAGCATAGTATTTATTGTAACCATGTCTAGACTCAAAATTTTGAGCTCTCTTTTCAGCCATGAAATCCTCTTTATATAGGCAGGGGAGCAACAAGCACCCAACTGAATTACAATTTCACTTTCATTTGAGTTCATTTCAAAAGCCTAAATTCAACTAACTCCTTGGAGAACTCCTAGGCGATTTCATAAGTAATCATTTGAGAAGAAGGGAGGACAAAAAGGAAAAAGAAATGTGTAAAACATTAGTAGTCATTATCATAGCACTTGTTTGAAACAAAAATATTTCAACCATATCTTCTCGAATACTTCCACATCAGCAAGGGAAAAAAGAAAATCCATGGACACATGAAAACAAATACCTCCTATGTAAAGACCATGGTGTCATCAAAAATTGAAACTAAGCAATGACCCTATTCAGAGTTGTCAACATCTGAAAATGTCCAACCGCTCTGTGTCCGTGTTGCAATTGGAGGGATTATCAGCACACCATCATCAAATCTATTGTATGGCACCAAAGAATGGATGTACTAGCCATAGTCTGAGTCTATATCAACTTCATAATCCGAAGAAGTATTAGAAACCACAATAAGAAAATTGTGTTTTCCGAGGCTAGTCTTGTAGCTTTTTTCCTTCTTTCTGGCCTTCCTCATTGGCAATGCCAGTTCCTTGCATTTAAGCTCAACCGCCTCTCGTGGAAGGGTTCTATTCCTCAAGCGATAATTAATCTACATGATTGACTTCTTTTAATGGCCTCTAGCCCTCTTTTTTCCCTTTGAAACTTTGGGGGAAACCAGGGCTTCCTGCTTAGTCATGCCTTCATGGAACTCAGACATACTTAACCGACTAGACCTCCTAACAGGAGGAATTGTCACACCAGTTTTTCACATTTTGTTAGAGCTAAGAGAATGATAATTAAAAGGTTTTTTCATTCAACACCCATAGGAAAAACACCCCAATCCAAGTGATTACAACTATTCCAAGCAATTAAAGTCCTAAGTAGACCAAAGAACTGAATTTCATACCAACCCACCAAGGACAAGAAAATTCTAATGTAGATAGATCAACAACCCTTCACACTTTGCCTCACACATATTGCAAACTTAAAATGTAGTGATAATAATCATTGATCATCCTGCATTAAATAGAAATTTTGAGCATGCAGAATTAATGATGAAGAACTCCTTGCACGAGCAAATTGGTGACTTATCAGTTTGGCTTTGAATTTGGTCCATTCATCTTAGAGCAATTAAAATTTCATCTAAGGTCGCCATGAGCATTTTTTTTCGACCATTATCAACTTGCTCCTTGAAAATAGTGATGCTATCTCAAACATTGACATGTTATTCTCTAACCTTGATTAATCATGTGTGTTGACAATTAGCATGTATCGCCAACGTAATATGTGCTCTTCATTAATATTGACAAAGTACATAAGGCCTGTTTTTCTTATAGAGAAACTTTCTTTGTACACTTCATCACTAATTTCTCTCAAATTTTGAGGTGTTATTAGTGATAAAGTTACTCATGGGATGATTTCAATTCTGTTGGATCATTCTAATTTAAAAATTTATCAACGGTCTTCTAGTTCTTTCATTGATTCTCATTTTTCTTTGTGCGAGATCCCCAAGATTTTGCCATGTTACCCATTTCATTAATGGTCATGACTTGTCACTGATTTACTTCATTATCGCCTAGCTCCATCAATGATGCAAACATTAGATTGTGATGACCTTTAGCCCCTGATTCTATGGCTTGACCTCCGGTCACATTTGTTCCTTCAACATCCCTTGCTAATTCAAACTTCATGCCTAGGATCCCATTAGTGATGAGAGACATTGTGGAGGTACCAAATCTTGGACATGTGCATTTGCATAAAAAATATGGCACAAAAGATATCACCCATATGATTATATCAAGTTAGCAAAAGAAAAACCCTTTTTAGAAGGCACTCATTGCTTATCACTAATTTAGAACCTAAGTTCTAAAATGAATCTGCGATGAACAATAAGGCCTCTATTCATCACTAATTCTCCTCATATATTATGCAAGCAATTAGCAATGAATGGTTTACAACATAAATAGGGTTCATCATATATTGCTAATGTGAGAATTACACTTTAAAACATATCCATGATCACATAGTACCAGACGATATCACTCATCACTACTTCATGTATTTCTTTTCAATGGCCATCCACAATGAGCAATAAGAACATAAGGCTAAAAACATTGCTCATTGCTATTAAAAATTTGAAGGGTCAAAAGCCATTAATGATGAGCAATATCAAATGAAGACACCATTCATCACTCATTGCTAATTCAAGGTGTAGACCCATGAATAAATCAAGGATGAGCGATATAGCTACGAGGGCCATCAGGACTTAAGTGGAAGTTTCTTAGGCATGTGCTCATAAGTTGTTCTAAAGAGGGCACTTCTCTAGGGCGACATGAGAATAGTAGACTCAAGAATTTTGAATCATGCAAAACAAAGAATGTAATGATCAAAAATATCCCTTTTCCTAACCCTATAGAGATAGGTGATTCAAACCTAGACACGAGAAGGGTTAGTCACATGATGACATGAAAATTTATTTTCTTGTGACCAACAATAGACATTACACAGTTAACAAAAAAATAGAATGTCAAGCAACAAAACCCTAAACCTCATATAAGAACCTTGCATTAGATGTAACAAAGATTTTTAGATAAAATTCCTAAGGTTTTAATATGAGCACTTTAGATTTTACAAAAATTTGAAAGTGCCATAAGTGGCTCTTTCTGGGGATGTTTGTTCCTCAGTGAACAAAACAAGAATTTAGATCATCTAGAGAAGAAGACCAAGTGCCTACTTCATTGGGCAATAGAGTCAAAAGGTCATCTCTACTCCCGCTACTTTCACTTGACAAGTCAAACCATATATGATGGCCCAAGGCCACCAAAACTATAGGCCTTTTCTTACCTCTATCATAAACAAAATTTTCATCACACCTCACTAAATCCTCCTTGAAAACATCACTAGAATGTTCCCAACAAATCATGCTAGAATTTCTAATTTCATCAAAAAAATTGTAACTACCATACATTTGAGAATCAGGCATATCCTTCAAATATTGTATTGCATGTGGTAGTAATTCATAATTTTTATCATTCAAAACATTTTCAAGTTTAAAACAACCTTCCTCAATTTTTTCCCCATTACCACAATGCAAGGAATTTTCATCCAGCTGAAAAATTTCACACTCATATCCTACCACATAGCTGGTACTATCAAGCTCAATCTTTGTAGTAGCTTCTATGTTAAAAGTGAAACAATTATAAGGAGTAATCAAAATATTATGCACACCATGCAAACTATCTCCAAGTGTGTGTAAAGAAACACACTCATACATTGGCACATATTTTAACTGTGCCTCAACATGTTGGTATAGAGAATTACCAAGAATCTCCACCCTATCCTTATTCTTGCTCACTTTGATAACTTCTGAACATAACATGTTAACATCTTCAACATTCACAACTTGTTCAATAGTGAGCAATTCTAGTTCAAAAATATAATCTATTTTTCCTTTTGAATCAACCCCCATATCCATACAAAAAAATTCATAACTAGGAACATCCAAAATAGAAAATAAAGACTTGTCTAAACCTACTTTATAATTTTCATGACTTGGCTTATTGAATGTACAAACTTCATGGTTATCTGTTGTTCTTAATTTGTTGACACAAGATTCTGAACTTACATCAACCTACATATGCTCATCATTCAAAGCATCAATAAAATCAATCAATCATTCATCATTACCCACATTACCACCATGCTGACCAATTAGTTAATAACTGGAAGGAATATCAAACACCCATGTTTCATATCTTGCATAATAAAGACTATCATCACTATCAAAATCAATATGAATATTACGCAATAACTGAGGGCTATCTATATGTGCATATTTTTTATATTCAATAGTTAACAAGTTTGAAATTAGTTCACTATTTAGTAGACCATAGTTCTAATCTACTCTTTTAACCATTTCTTTCTCTTGACCTCCTATAGAGATACATGCATTAGCAAGTTGTAAATTAGGATATACCAAGACATTACCATCATCAAAATCTAGAAACTTCATGGACTAGGTTTTATCATTGAGTTGAACATTTATATTTTCTTGAAAGTAAAGAGAAGAATTTTCACCATTACGAGTACCAATGGTGATCATTACATCACTCTTCACTTCTTCCTTCTCAAGAATGCACTTATTTGTACCTAAAACTAGGGGTATTTGATCATTTGTATCCATACAACTGATGGTTTAATCAACATGTTTACCCACAATTGAAGACAATAGATCTTGCACATATTCATTCCTTACTTTCTCCATATTATCTAAACAAGTGTAAGCCATCTGCATACTCAATATTTTGAAATCTTCCAATAATACACTAGATCCCTCCTCAAAATCTTCAAAATACATATGAATACAATCTGGTGTACTATGTCTAAAACTTTTAGGGATTAGCGCAAGAGAAACAACAAATCTATGACTAAAAGCAATGCTTGACTCATTATCCTGCTTCTTCAACTATTTTAACTTTGTGAAAAATTCAAAGGGTTCTTTTGAAAATTATTTCCTATAAGCATCCACTAGATTATCCTAGCAAGGAAAGGACTTCTTAGGAAAACTTAAGTACCGGAACCTAGCACTAGCTTCAAGATATATAACAAAAAATCTCATCCACATATCCTAACCTCTAATGAATATTTCACCACGAAGCTAAAAAAACTTTGGACATGTGCATCTCCTTCACACACATTATATCCATTAAATCTTGGAATTTTCTTATATACTTGAGATGGTATACTTTTAACCTTATAATCAATCCATGACAAGTCTAATTAGTGATAAAATGGGTCAAAATAATTGACAAAAGCTGTAGTACTTTGGCTAGTAGATCTAGTATGACTATCTCTTAACTTGGTTTGCATAGCCATTAGGTGCCTTTTAATCATCTCTTTAACTCCCCTTTTAAACACAACTTTCCATTTTGGCCTTATCCTAAGCTTTTTCATACTTGAATGTATGCACTTTTGAATATCAACTATCTGAGGATTTTTAGACTTATGAAGCTTCTTGACAATGTGCATCCAAGTTTCTAGTGACATCGTTATTTCTCCTTGATAATCCATAGATATATGCAAACAAGGGTTTAACGAATTATACATAGACATGAAAGTATGAGAGATCATTGAGACAATTTCCAATATAGTAGTAACATGGGCATTTAACATGTGATAATGCAAATGAATGGTAATTCTTAAGATATACAACTTCACTTTAACCATCCATATTAGCCATTTTGTGAATTCTTTAGACAAACACTTTGAATGGAACTATACTAGCTTTTAATATGATAGGTTCAACAAATTGAAATATATAGAGAGTTATGCACCTTCACACCTCCAGTTGCTACAACATCATTGAATAAAGCACTTTCAGGTTACAATACAAAACACCCACCCTTCATGCGATAAAAATTATAGAAGAGTCACGACCTCTTTAACAAGAGGAAAACCCTTGAAGGCTATCTTTATCTGAGTTCTTCTAGTAGAGTCACTTCACAACATTATGAATTTTGGGCTGCCACAAATCAATTTGAAAATCTAGAAATTCTTCAACTTTTGAACCAGATGTTCAGTTTGCTTTGACTCCTTTCAAATGGTCTTCAACAATTTTGCATAAGAGATGCAAAGTTATTCCCCAACAGAGTCACCATTTTTGTTGATTATTTTTTTAGAACCAAACTTAATCTCAATCCTAACCTATGAGCTTGCCACAAATCAATTATTAGGTAATTTGAGGATTGGCCAACACCTAAGGGAAGTACCTAGTACTTCACTTCTCTTTGGGATTTGTGAGACCCAGGGAGGGTAATCCCATGCATTCTCATAATATCTCACTTTAGGTCAAGAGTATTTCTTCACACAGATACAATATCTAGGAAAATTATCTCAGCAAAGGCTTGAAAGACCTCAAATAAAAGTATTAATTGTTTAAAGGAGTGCAATTACATACTTAAAATTGGGATAATATAGCTTAAAGTATTTTTTGTATCATTTTTCGTCTTGATTCCTAGGCCTAATTCAATACTAGCTCAACCAAATACAATATATACTAATGAAAAAATTAGTGCCTTATCTAAGATAGGAGAATAGTTATGACTCATAATAAATTGGTAATACAATTCTAATTGAACTTCAAAAATTAATGGACTATTAGAAAGTTACTTTGTAACATCTAACTCATTGTGTCTGCAAAATATCACTTCCTTAATCCTATATCATTTTCTTACAAACTCATGAGCTCATTTTAGTATTTAATCAGTTCATTAAACTGAAGCATAAAATGAATTCATACATTTTTTGCAAATGATAAAATGACAAATGAAACTACCATGGACACCTTCATTCATAACTTTGATAGAAAACAAATAAGAGAGCAATAGTTGGAAACCAAAATTCTTCTTCATTTTTGACATTTCTTTGTAAAACCAAATTTAAGATTCATATACAGTATAACTTTCATCTTAAATTTCTCTCTGATATATCTACTAGAGTATCCATTTACATTCTATTCTACTTTTACAGCATAGTATTTACCGTAACCGCCTCTAGACTCAAAATTTTGAATTCTCTCTTTTTAGCCATGAAATCCCCTTTATATAAGCAAGGGAGCAACAAGCACTTGGATAAAATATAATTTTACTTTCATTTGAGTTCATTTCAAAAAACTAATTTCAACTGACTCCTCGAAGAACTCCTAAGCGGTTTCATAATTAATCATTTGAGAATAGGGGAGGACAAAAAGGAAAAAGGCATGTGTAAAACACGAGTAGTCATTATCACAACAATTGTTGTTTGAAACAAAAAAGATTTCAACCATATCTTCTCGGTGACTTCCACATCAGCAAGGGAAACAAGACAAACCATGGACACATGAAAACAAATACCTCCTATTCAAAGACCATGGTGTCATCAAAAATTAAAACTAAGCATTGACCCTATTTAGAGTCATCGACATCCAAAAATGCCCAACCGCTCCAGGTCCTTGTTGCAATTGGAGGGATTATGAACATGTCATCATCAGAGCTATTAGATGGAACTAGAGAATGGATGTATCGGCCATAGTCTGAGTTTGTATTAGCTTCAACATCTGAAGGAGTATTAGAAAGCACAATAAGAGAATTATGTTTTCCCAAGTTGGTCTTGTAGCTTCACTCCTTTTTGGCCTTCTTCACTAGCAACACTAGTTCCTTGCCTTTAACCTCAGTTGCCTCTCCTAGAAGGGTCCTATTCCTCAAGTAGTAAGTACTCTACACAATTAACCTCTTTTATGGCCTCTAGCACTCCTTTTTCCCTTTGAAACTTTAGGGGAAACCGTGGCTTCCCGTTTAGTCATGACTTCATGGCACTCAAACATACTTAATTGACTAGACCTCCTAACATGTAGACTTTTTGCACCATTTTCTCCCATTTTGTTAGAGCTCACAAAATGATAATTAAAAGGTTTCTTGATTCAACACCCACAAGAAAATCACCCCAATCCCAATAATTACAACTAGTTCAAGCAATAAAATTCCTAAGTAGACAAGAGAACTCAATTTCATACCAACCCACCCAGGATGAGAAAATTCTACTACAGATAGACCAACAACCCTTCATACTTTTCCTCACACATATTGCATACTGCAAAGATAGTGAGAATAATCAAAGATCATCCTTCATTAAATAGAAATTTTGAGAATGTAGAATTAATGATGCAAAACTCCTTGCATGAGCAAATTGGTGACTTATTAGTTTGGCTCTGAATCTGGGCTGTTCATGTTAGAGCAATTAAAATTTCATCTAAGGTGGCCATGAGCATTATTTTTCAACCATTATCAACTTGCTCCTTGAAAATAGTGATGCTATCTCAAACATTGACATGTTATTCTCTAACCTTGATTAATTATATGTGTCCTGACAATTAGCATGTATCACCAACCTAATCAATGCTCTTCATTAATATTGGCAAAGTACATAAGGCTAATTTTTCTTAGAGAGAAAATTTCTTTGTACGCTTCATTGCTGATTTTTCCCAAATTATGAGGTGCTATTAGCGATGAAGTTACTCATGTAATGATTTACAATCTATTGGATCATTCTACTTTAAAACTTTAACAACGGTCCTCTAGTTTTTTCACTGATTCCCTATTTTCTTTCAACAAGATCCCCAGGATCCTGCCACATTACCCCTTTCATTAATGGTCATCACTTGTCACTAATTCACTTCATCGTTGCTTGACTCCATCAGCGATGCAAACATTCCTGTGATGAATTTTAGCCTTTGATTCTTTAGCCTAACTTCTGGTCACATTTGTCCCTTCATCGTGCCTAGGATCCCATCAAGGACGAGAGATAAATTGCGATGGTACCAGATCTTGGACACATTCACTTGCATAAAACAAATGGCACAAAATATATCACCCATATGATTATATCAAATTAGATAAAGAAAAACCCTTTTTCAAAGGCACTCATCATTTATTGCTAATTTAGAACCTAAGTTCTGAAATGATCTGCGATGAACGATAAGGCCTTTGTTTATCACTAATGCTCCTCATATATTATGCAAACAATTAGCAATGAATGGCTTACAACATTTATATGGTTCATCACATGTCGCTAATGCAAGAATTACATTTTAAAACATATCCACGATCACATAGTACCACATCATATTGCTCATCACTACTTCATGTATTTCTTTTCAATGGCCATTCACAATGAGCAATAAGAACATAAGGCTAAGGACATTACTCATTGCTATTATAAATTTGAAGGATTAAAAGCCATTAGTGATGAGAGATATCAAAGGAAGGAACTATTCATTGCTCGTCATTAATTCAAGGTGTAGACCCATGAATAAATCATCGATGAACAATACAACTATGAGGGCCATCAAGACTTAAGTGAAAGTTTTTTAGGCACGTGCTCATAAGTTGTTCTAAAGAGGGGACTTCTCTAGGGCGATATGAGAATAGTAGGTTCAAGACTTTGGAATCACACAAAACAAAGAATGTAATGATAAAAAAGATCCCTTTCCCTAACCCTATAGAGACGGGTGATTCAAACCTAGACATGAGAAGGGTCAGTCACATGATGACATGAAAATTTAATGTTTTGTGACCAACAACAGACATTACACAGTTAACAACAAAATAGAACGTTGAGAAAAAAAACCCTAAACCTCATATAAGAACCCTGCATTAGATGTAACAAATATTTTTAGATAAATTTCCTAGGGTTTTAATATGAGCATTTCAGATTTTTCAAAAATTGGAAACTGCCATCAATCTTATCATAGTAAAGGTGATTATGACACAACTGGCCACTACTATATGACATCAGTCAAGGAAATCCAGAGGCCACAAGATTTTGTGGACAAGTTCTATTGAAGCTAGGACATCTTAAGAGTTCTCTCTCAAATTTTGAAAAGGTTTTGGAGGTCCACCCTGAGAACTATGAGAGCTTAAAAGTTATAGGCCATATATATGCTCAACAAATGTTGGTAGAGGACTTGGATATTTTAAGAATGGAATCTCACATAGATCCACCTGATTCCCATGCATTTATCAAGATGGGTGAGTTAATAATATCGTTAGACCTGAGTGTAGCCTTAGATTCTCTTAAGATGCCAAAGTCTCTTCTGAAGAAGAGTAGAGAATAAGTACCCATTCAATTGTTAAACAAAATTAAGGTTCTTCATTTTGAGCATGATGAACTAGATTTGGTTCAACAAACATTTATTGAGGCATTAGGAAATGATGTTCTGCCTCTAGACAAATCTCGGTGGTTAGTTTTGTGCATTTTTTACTTGTAGAATTCTCATAGTTAGTGAAAAGGTAGTGTTTATGAAGGAATCGAAAAGATGATTAGAGTTTTAAATTATACACATACTATGCAATGGCATTTAATCATTTAGCAAACTAAATTTTCTTCACTACAAGGAAACATTTTCTTGTGGAGTAGTTGACTAAGACAACTCTTGTTTCAATTGACCACCTTCTCATGAAATCTCATTCATATTATATTCTTGCACGATCTTATCATAGTAGAGGTGATTATGACACCACTGATTGCTACTACATGACATCAGTCAAGGAGAGCCAAATGCCATGAATTTTTGTGGATAGGTTCAATTGAAGCTGAGAGATCTTAAGAGTTCTCTCTCAAATTTTGAAAAGGTTTTGGAGCTCCACCTCGACAACTATGAGAGCTTAAAAGTTGTAGGCCATATATATTCTCAACAAGGGCATGCAAAGAAGGATTTGGAAATTTTAATAAAGGTAACTCACATAGATCCACATGATGCCCATGCATTTATCAAGATGGGTGAGTTATTAATATCGTTAGACCCTAGTGCAGCCTTAGATTCTCTTAAGATGCCAAAGTATCTTATGAAGAAGAGAAGAGAAGAAGTACCCATTCAATTGCTAGACAAAATTGGGGTTCTTCATTTTGAGCGTGATGAACTAGAGTTGGCTCAAAAAACTTTTATGGAGGCATTAGGAAATGATGTTCTACCTCTACATAAATATTTGTGGTTAGTTTAGTGCATTTTTTACTTGTAGGATTCTCACAATTAGTGAAAAAGTTAGTTTTCATGAAGGAATGGAAAAGATGCATAGAGCCTTTGAATTATACCTATATTGAGCAATGGCATTGAATCATTTAGCAAACCATTTTTTCTTCACTATAGAGCAACATTTTCTTATGGAATAGCCGATTGAGACAACTCTTGTTTCAATTGACCACCCTCTCATGAAATCTCTTTTATATTATAATCTTGCACGATATTATCATACTAAAGGTGATTATGACACCACTGGCTACTACTACAAGACATCAGTGAAGGAAATCCATAGGCCACATGATTTTGTGGATAGATTCAATTGAAGCTAGGAGATATTAAGAGTTCTCTCTCAAATTTTGAAAAGGTTTTGGAGGTCCACCTTGAGAACTATGAGAGCTTAAAAGCTATAGGCCATATATATGCTTAGCAAGGGTTGGAAGAGAAGGCTTTGAAAATTTTAAGAAAGGAAACTCGCATAGATCCACCTAATTCCCATGCATTTATCAAGATTGGTGAGTTATTCATATTGTCAGAACCTAGTGCAGCCTTAGATTCTCTTAAGACACTAAAGTCTCTTCTAAAGAAGAGCAGAGAAGAAGTACCCATTCAATTGTTAGACAACATTGGGGTTCTTCATTTTAATGAACTAGAGTTGGCTGAACAAAATTTTATGGAGGCATTAGGAAATGGAAATTGGCTTGAATTCATAAATAAAATCCCCAATGCTAATTTTGTAGTATATGAAATTCTTCCATCGACTAGAAGAAGGTGGTGTTTCACTTGAGTTACCATGGGATAAAGTCACAACACTATTTAATCTTTGCTAGGTTGTTTGAACAATTACATGATATTGAAAAAGAAAATCTTTTTTACAGGCTAATATTGTTCAATGAGAGGAGGGATCCAAAGGTGGAAGCACAACATCTTGATAAAGCTAGAGAAATATATTGTAAAGTGTTGGCATAAAAACTAGGAAATGTTTATGCTACAAATGGGGCAGCCATTGTGCTAGATGAAAGAGGTCAATTTGTTACTACAAAGGAAATTTTTACATAGGTACAAGAAGCTACTATACGAAACATTTTTGTTCAGATGCTTGATGTGTGGGTAAATATAGCACATGTTTACTTTGCACAAGGATAGTTTGTACTTGCAGTGAAAATGTATAAAAATTGTTTGAGGAAATTCTATTTTGGCACTAACAACCAAATTTTTTTATATTTAGCTCAAGCACATTATGAAGCAGAATAGTGGCAAGATTGTAAAAGAACATTATTAAGAGTAGTAGAACATTATTAATAGCGATAGGTAATGAGGGTTTTGAATTACCTCAAAATTTGCTGTAGAGGGCATCGCCAAATCTAATTTTCGCTACAGAGGGCCTTAGAAAAATTAAATTCGTTGCAAAAAGCTCTAAATTCCTTGCCCTTTCCCATCTTTTCAAAAGACTCTAGGTCCTCTCTAAATCCTTATCGCCCATGCAAGTAGCTACTATAACTGATCAAAACACCTCATTCTAGGCTAATGAATGAAGTGAGGTCTGTAATGAATGAATGAAGTGAGGCCAAGTGAGACGAATGAATCTGCAATGAATGTGAATAATCATGCCAATACATCATGCACATGAATACATCGTGCAAATAATTGGTTGAGTCATTTTTTAAAAAAATTGTCTAATTTAAATTTGATGACTAACTATTTAGTCATTTTATTTTTGTGACTAAATAATTTTTTAGTCAATGACCAAACTAGTCATTTATTTACTCATTTATAACTGATTTGTAAAAAATGAGTAGAATTTAGTCATTTTTAGTTGTTGTGACTAAAATTTTTAGTCACCTAGTCATTTATTTACCAAATTATACTAGTGACCTCAGGGGGTGTACAAAATTTTAACATCTAATGGGACAAATGAGAAACACCTCAAGGTGCACAAAATTTTAACGTCCAAGGGGAGGAGCAATAAATTTCCAAGGGGATGAACAACAAAGCCACACCTCAGTTATAGTCTTGAGTGATAGGTACTCATAGCATAAAGTAGAAGCTTATGTTATTTCCCTTGTTTTGCAATTTAGTGTTTCATTTCCTTTTTTATATTTTATAGTTTTTTCTACATGTGTAATCACCTATACTCCATTTACATAGGGTGTGTTTATAATCCATGAATGCATATATAGTGCCAACACTATCAAAATCTTATGAGCCCCTGGTTGATAATTAAATGAAGTCTCTCATGAAAGATGACATTTTTAGTAAGGAATCCACCCTTTGAATTATGTGTCTACATGTAGCACCAATTTTATCAAACATTAGATAGGCCTTACACCTCCTACCCCACAAGTAGGGAATGAACCTCAATCCAAACCAAGTATTCTCCCTTGATCACATGGTATGTATGTTGTGCTTCCCTCTCCACCATCCTGTAAAGGACCAAGGGACAACCGTGTAATTAACTTTGTGCTTTTGAAAGAAAAACTAGTATTTAGGTAGAAACATAAGAATCTGGTGGTCTCCCAACCAAAATTGGTCCCTTTAATTCCTCCTCCAAATTAAGAAAAATAGACCAATGTTGGGGAACACCTCAATTACCCCTTCACAAGCTAAAGCTCATGGGAGAATAAATAGAAGTGAAAAGAGCATAAATGAAGATGCCATGCTATGGCTCATCAACTTGTTGAAGAACATAAAATAGTACCTAATGACCAACCATCCATCCAACTAAATTTTAGTGAGATACTTCCTACCCATTCATCTTCATTATCCCCTAACTCCACCCCACCCCCCTTGCCAAACCATGAATCTAAACCTTATTTTTTACAACAAAAAAGATTAAAAATATCACTAGATAAAAATATGGATGTTAGTGCTCAAAATCATGCTGATAGAACTAATATGCAACCTATTGTGATATGTTTAGATAGTGAAGAAGAGGATAAAATAGAACAAAAAGAAGACCATGATGAGTTAGCTACCTTATGTTTTCCAAATCAATAAATTTAGATGGGGGAAACTATGATGATCCTCTTGAGGAGAGTAACCCACCATGTGTTGAATGTGGTAGTTCTCCTGCACTCTGTAATTGGCATCCTTGTTTCAATAATATATTATTTTTAATTTCAATAATAGAAAAAGAGAAACACATTGTGATGAAATTCAGGTGTAAACATCTACAATTACCCATTAAAATTTATTATTAATAAAATATTTAATTAAAAACTAGTAATAAATATCCATGCATTAGATATTTGAGTTGAGGATCTAATTCTAACAAATTAGGGAAAGATTTTATTTATAGAAAAAGTCATTCATTTTAGTCAAATGTAACTATAAAATAATATAGTGAAATTTTTGATTAAAACTATATATATATATATATATATATATATATATATATATATATATATATATATATATATATATATTGAATCTATAGAGAGAATGATGCAAATCATTAATTTACATTATATTTAAATTATTGATAATTAAGGTTTTGCAATTGACATAATATGTTGAATGATAGAAAATATTATTTTTTTAGTTTGATGAGGTTGAAAAGTAGGACACATTATCATTCTTTCACCCATTACTAACCTTGATCTCTGATATCTAAGTTAGATGTGAGGATGGTGTTCATCAACATCTTTGGGGAATCTATTGAATTGTTAGGGTCGATTCTTCTAGGCTGAGTTATTTTTATAGTTTGGAGCAAAGATTTTAAGACAACATTCACCAACATGTAAGTAACATATATGTAAATTTTGATGCAATGAGTTTATAGTTTTTGAATATTTAAGTGCACTTAAAATATTTTTCAGTGTAGTTGTGAGTTTCCCTTGATTTTCAAGTGATCCCTTTTATTGATTAATGGCACAAATGAATGTCTTTATACATAAAAGCATAGGAATGAGCGATACAAATATGGATCAAGTGAACTCACAATAGTTCATAGGAAATGATCCTAGTCTTAGAATTTGAATTTGAATATTTAAACCTTGAGTTCAAAAGTGTCTTTGAATTGATGTCAAGTGGTGTGAAATAAACCTTAAATGAGGGAATGATTTTTTTGCAGTAAAGAAAAATATATGAAAATATATACAAATAAGAATAAATAAATAAATAAAAAAGTAATAAATATGTACAAACAAAAATAAATTGAATTGAATCAAATATAAATTAAAATTAAATTAAATACAAAAATATATCAATTATGATGTAAAATTATGTTAAAGAATTCTATTGAAATAACTCAAAACTGAATAGGAACCAGCATGGGTATGAAAATTTGGTCATTAAAAATATAAACTGAAAGAGGAGTTCCTTCTCTTTCTTTTCTACATCTACAAGAATAATCATCAACTTTATAAAACTTGTCAATCACGCTAGTGAATGCATTTGATTAGCAATCCTATAAAGTAGAAATTACAAGAGGGTGTCTTTCTCTTCCTTTTCTTTGTCTACAAGAATAACCATTAACTTTATAAAACTTGTCAATCACATTATTGAATGCATTTGATTAGCAACCCAATAAACTAGAAATTGCAAGAGGTGTGTCTTTCTCTTCTTTTTCCTCGTTAACAAAAATAATCATGACTTTATAAAACTTTTCAGTCATATTAATGAATGCATTTAATTAACAATATAATAAAGTATAAATTACAATAAAGGTCTCTTTCTTTTCATTTTCCTTATCTAACAACCACCATCAACTTTATAAAATTGTCAATCACGATATAAATTGATTACTTTTCCGGAATTTACAGTTACTTTTCTTCTACTTGACACGTGACCAGTGTCTCACAACTCGCCAACTGTAATCAAATGCATTCACGACCGATGACCCATAATTTAAGGGAGTCTGATAACTTGTGGAATTTGAAGCAGCGAACATTAAAAGTCCAGACGAGTAAGAAAAAATACGGAAAATATTGGTGTGTATGTTTTGGTTTTGCATGGCGGGACTGTTCTATGAATCGACATTTGCCTTTCCCTTCCATAGTCGACATTCTCAAATATGGTGGACTTTCGCGTTCAAACCCTGCTTTACTAATCAAATTAGTTTAGTTTTTCTTTTCTTTTACACTGACTTTGTGATTTATTACATGACCCTACTTGAACAAGATCTATTATGGAATAGACTTTCTTATTTATTATTAAGATTTTCTTTTAGAGTTGAAACAAAATAAAGATATTAAGATGATTGAAAATGAAATGGTAATTTCTAATTAAATAATTAGAATTAGAGTGTTCAAATGAAATTAAGTTTATGAGATATAATCCTGACAACAATATCATTTTTAAGATACAATTTCATTCAAATTTCTCTGGTTTCATCTTAAACAAAGTTTGATCTTTGAAACTATAATATCTATTCACTTAATTATATATGAAGTAGGGTGAAATTTGGTTGTGCTAAAGAGCATTGTGTGGCCTACTATGCAACAATTTCAAAGTGGAATACTTTCTTATTCATAAGTCAAGCCTTTAGATCGAATTGATAGTAAAAGTAAGGGAGTTAAGAAAGTGTCAATGGATGCCAATATAAGTGGCAATGAATAACATTTTTCACTTTTTGATTGCTAAAGTAAGTCGGTGAGTGACTATCTTAGATAAATTACTTAGTGTGTGCTTTGATAATGAATCGCTTGTTAATTAATGATAGATTGATTATTGTTTATTGTAACATAAGATGATTGATGATTTATTTACTTACAAAACAAGAAATGATTTTAATGTTTTTGTGATTTCTAGTCCATAAATCTTTGACCATTTGATGATCCACTAATGTTTTAGCATGATGTCTTTAAATACATATCCCTTGACACATAATTTTTAATTTCCATCACCCACACTAATAGGTACCAAATAGATCCCACTATTACTGGCCTTGGAATGCATGAGCTCAAATTTTAAATTTTAAAGGTGCAAGAGAAATCTTGCATTGCCCAATTTTATTTTATTTTTCTTTTCTTTGGGTGAATACTTGTGAAGCATATTTGCTTTAAAGTCCTAAAGAATAGTTTAAAACTATCAAATTTCAAAAAGGGTTAAAAATATTATGGTTTATATTCTTAATAAGTTTGCATATGAGCCTGTAGGGACTTATTTAATTTTCCCTAAAGCTTCATATTGGTAAATTGCACATTGTAGGTAAATTTCAAGCCAAGATTATTTACAGAATTGAAGATATTAGTTATTTATGTTATTGAAAATCTTAGAAACATTATTAAAACCGAGTTTTGAGGCTTCAAGTGACTTTTTCTAGCCCTGAGCATTCTAGAGTAGTCTAATTACTTCAATTTAATGAAAAATGGACTCAATCAAGTTCTTGGATCAAAATTTATGACTCCAAATAGTTGAGCTATTTTTGGGGGTTTAGAGTTACAAATTTCAAAATTTTCTTGGAGGTGTCCAAGGCTATTTATAACATATTTTCCAACATTCCCAAGTAGTGCACTAATGATGGGATAGTGGTAAGTAATAAAAAAGAGGGAAGACATGAATTAAAATCAAATTTGAAGCTAAAGAGTGGAAAAAGGCTCTTAAAAACTTGGGAATGAATTTGCAATTGCAATATGTTGAGGATTTGGTCCTCTATTTCATTTCATATTTTTGTTATGTAAATCTAGTAATATTTTAAATAAAGAATTCATATTTTCAACTGTACATTTTTTTGTGGTGTTTTGTGTGAATTAACCCTTCATCAAGTGGTATCAAAGGAGAGGTTATTGAGTGCATAAACATACCATCAAACGTGATCAATTTGCACCAAGATATGTGATTGTGGGTTTGAGGTAAATTTGATAAAAAAAATTCATGAAGTGGGAGAAATGTACTTGCTATAGAAGACGGTTTTAGAGTCCTCCAAAGATAGAATGATGTACTCTAAGAGAATATGAAGAGAGGATTAGATCCTAGATGAATCTAGAAGAAAGTGAAGATAAATTTGAAAAAGAAACATATTCAAAACAACATAAAAAAGTATCAAGAGATCCATGTATAATATCATATTGTTAACAGTTATTTCGAAGATTGGAAAAAGAACCAAAATAGAAGTTTCTGCCTATTTTAGAAATATCAATTTAAAAAAATTGATTGATTGGATCAATGATATGGAGGATTATTTTGAGTGTGAAGATGTGGAAAATACTAAATGGGTCAAGTTTTCTAAGACCAAACTAAAAGGTCAGACCAACATTTGGTGGAAGGAGGTACAACTATACAAAAATTGAAGAGTAAAATAAAAGATTACAAAGAGGGATTGAATTGTGGATAATATGAAGAAGCAATTTATTCTATTTCATTATGAGTTAGAGTTGTTGAAGAAGATATAAAGAGTGAAGCAAAGGTTTAAGTATCTTAAATAATACATGGAAGATTTTTACAAGGTCATAATTAGAATAGGCCATTCTGAGGCCAACAACAAGAAGCTATCTTGTTACATCAATGGGTTGAGACTAAGTTTCCAAGAGGAGCTAAGTTTTGTCACAATGACTACTACATAAGATTCCTACCAGTTTTTCATGAAGGTAGAAGAGAAGTTGATCAAATTATATGAAATTAGGAAAAGAGGAAGAGGTTGTGGTGGAAATACTACTTGAAGATCCTATGGAGGTCAAAATGAAGATCAAAATAAGAATGAAGAAGTTGAAACCCATCAAAACTAGAAAGGAGACAATGCCTACCATCCTTGAATGACCAAATTATGGTGAGCAAAGAGGAAGAGGAAGAGATGGTTGAGGACTTGAAAAAGGAGGCTTCCATGGAACCTATTTCCAATGTGGAGAAGGAAATTGAGCATACAAGTTTCCATAAATTAAATGAAGGAAAAATAGAATACCTTAAGGTAATTTGCTTGAGTTACACATGTAGATGAATATGTAAAACTCAAGCATTCTAAAGATGAAAGAAGATGATAAGATCTTGTCACAAGAAAAGCCTTGTTGAATGAGGAGGTAGTTAGTTCAAAGGAAAATTTTATTCCATACTAGATGCCAAAAATAAGGAAAATATTATAATATTATCATTGATAGTTGTAGCGCTAATGATGTTATGGTAGAGGAAATGGTATTAAAATAGTAGGTGTAGAAGAGGAAACATCCACATCCATATGTGATTACATGGTTGTAGAAGGAATGTATAGCTTTGATCAATGAGCAATTATTAGTAAAGTTCAAGAATGGAAATTACCATGATGTTGTGATGTGTGACATCATGCCTATGGATGCTTCTACTATACTTTTAGGAAACTTGTGGTAGTTCATCAATGTGCAGTACATGATGGTCATTCTAACAATTATTCCTTGATGTAGGATGGAGTTCTCCAGTTCAAGACCTTAAAGGAGGAGGAAGAAGAGGTATGTAGTAATACAAGAATTTATTTGGTTGATGGAAAGAAATTTTTGGATGGTATGTGACACAATAATATGTCTTGTACATTGATTCAAAGAAATTAAAAATAAGAATATGGAGATATACCAACAAAAAAATTAGATCTATTGGAGGAGTTTATTGACATTGTGTAGATAATGTATGTATGAAGGATTGCCACTAGTAAAAAATATAAGTCACTAGATGGAATCGGTACCAAGAGCCATTTTTTTCAAGTGAGGTAGTCCATTAGATGAATCTTGTAAAGAATGAGAAACTAAACAAATAGGTTTAGGATTTGTCAAAGAAATTATTGATTAGACATATCTTGAGTCCTTTATGCAATGTGTATAGTCCTAGCACTGAATAAGGATGGATAGTGAAGAATGTTCATTGATTCTTGAGACATCAATAACATCATGATCAATTATAAATTTCCATCACCAAGAATGGATGATTTTTAAATTGAGAAATGGATCCTATGTCTAATGCATAGATCACTAGCATCAATCCTTTTTCAAAGAACATTGGGATACAAATCGACAAGGGGATTAGATTGACTTTCAATCATGAAGTTGAGTCAATTAGCCTTGGATCTAATCCTTTTGTCACTTGGAAATTAATTGGAATTGAATTTATTTAATTCACCTAATTAAACTATATGACCTAATCTATAAATGCAAGTTTTCAACAACTAAGAAACAATAACAACAAATTCTGATAGAAAATATAAGAAAGGAAATAATTTATGCACATACCTTGCAAATTTGAATCTCATTTGGTAGGACTAACTCACTTAGGGTGACTATATCCTACTTGATTTTTTTATGTAAAAATGTAGTCCTTTAATCCTTTTCTTGCCTTCCATTTCCTTCTCTGCAACTTTCCATATTTGGATCCAAACTTGCAATAACTCAAGAAAGAAAATGGTGGGGGGTGGCTATGTAGGAGATTTCTTCAATCAAATTCATGCTTTTGTATTTTTTCCTCCATAAAGAGCCAATAAACCATTTGATAAAAGTTTATGCGCTCTTAGCCTACATCTAAGGTTCTAATGAGCTAAAAAACATAAAACCCTCCTTAACTGCATTAGAGAAGGATTCCTACATGAAAATGATAAGATCTACCTAAGAGAAAGTTAAATACCCTTACTAAACCTAATACACAATGATACATCACCTTAGGAAACAAGTAGAATGGAGCTTAAAGATGAATCACTTAGTGTGTGCTTTGATAATGAATCACTTGTTAATTAATGATAGATTGATTATTGTTTATTGTAACATACGATGAGTGATGATTGATTTACTTATAAAAGGAGAAATGATTTTAGTGATTTTGTGACTTCTAGTCCATAATCTTTGACCATTCAATGATCCACTAATGTCTTAGCATGATGTCTTTAAATACGTATCCCTCGACACATAATTTTTAATTTCATCACCCACACTAATAGGTACCAAATAGATCCCACTATTATTGGCCTTGGAATGCATGAGCTCAAATTTTAAATGATGGGGACTTGAACATGGAAATGATTTTGTTAAGTGTTAGAACCACAATAATGATCTTCTCCAAGATGAATAGACTACTTGATGCGGGAGCAAGCTGTAAGAGAAATCTTGTATCGGCTAATTTTTTCTTTTATTTTCTTTGGGTGAATACTTGTCAAGCGTATTTCCTTTAAAGTCCTAAAGAATAGTTTAAAACTATCAAATTTTCAAAAAGGGTTAAAAATATTATGGTTTATATTTTTAATAAGTTTGCATATGAGCATGTAGGGACTTATTTAATTTTCCCTAAAGCTGCATACTGGTAAATTGCACATTGTAGGTAATTTTCAAGCCAAGATTATTTACAAAATTGAAGATATTAGTTATTTATGTTATTGAAGATCTTAGAAACAAATTATTAAATCTGAGTTTTGAGGCTTCAAGTGACTTTTTCTAGTCCCAAGCATTGTAGAGTAGTCTAAGTACTTCAATTTATTGAAAAATGGACTCAATCAAGTTCTTGGATCAAAAGTTATGACTCCAAATAGTTGATCTATTTTTTGGGGTTTAGAGTTACAAATTTCAAATTTTTCTTGGAGGTGTCCAAGGCTATTTATAACATATTTTCGAACATTTCCAAGTAGTGCAATGATGATGGGATGGTGGTAAGTAATAAAAAAGGAGGGAATACATGAATTAAAATCAAATTTGAAGCTAAAGAGTGGAAAAAGGCTCTTAAAAATTTGGGAATGAAGCTGCAATTACAATATGTTGAGGATTTGGTCCTCTATTTCATTTCATATTTTTGTTATGTAAATAGTAATATTTTAAATACAAAATTCATATTTTCATGCGTACATTTTTTGTTGTGTTTTGTGTCAATTAACCCTTCATCAAGTGGTATCAAAGGAGGAGTTATTGAGTGCATAAACACCAAATGTGAGCAATTTGCACCAAGACATGTGATTGTCAGTTTGAAGTGAATTTGATAAAATTATTTCATGAAGAAATTATGGAGGGTGATATGTACTTGTTATAGAAGAAGGTTTTAGAGCCCTCTAAAGATAGAATAATGTAGTCTAAGAGAATATGAAGAGAGGATTAGATCCTAGAAGAATATAGAAGAATGTGAAGATGAAGTTGAACAAGAAACATAGTAAAAAAAACATAAACAAGTATCAAGAGATCCATGTATAATATCATATTGTTAAAGGCTAGTTTGAAAATTGGAAAAAGAACCAAAATAGAAATTTCTACCTATTCTAGAAATATCAATTTTAAAAACTTGATTGATTGGATCAATGATATGGAGGAGTACTTTGAGCGTGCAAATGTGGAAAATCCTAAATGGGTCAAGTTTGCTAAGACCAAACTAAAAGGTCACACTAAGATTTGGTGGAAGGAGGTACAGCTATACAAAAATTGAAGAGGAAAATAAAAGATTACAAAGTGGGATTGAATTTTGGATAATATGAAGAAGCAATTTATTCTATTTGATTATGAGTTAGAGTTGTTGAAGAAGATATAAAGAGTGAATCAAAGGTTTAAGTATATTAAAGAATACATGGAGGATTTTTACAAGTTCATAATCAGAATAGGCCATTCTAAGACCAACAAGAAGAAGGTAGCTTATCATAGATCAATGGGTTGAGACCAAGTTTCCAAGAGGAGCTAAGTTTTTTCATAGTGAATACTACATAAGATTCCTACCAATTTTTCATGAACGTAGAAGAGATGTTGATCAAATGATTTGAAAGTAGGAAAAGAGGAAGAGGTTGTGGTGGAAATACTACTTAAAGATCCTATGGATGTCAAAATGAAGATCAAAATAAGAATGAAGAAGTTGGAACCCGTCAAAAAAAGAAAGGAGACAATACCTACCATCCTTGAATGACCAGATAATGATGAACAAAGAGATTCAAGAGGAAGAGTTGGATGAGGACTTGAAAAAGGAGGCTTCCATGTAATCTATTTCCAATTTAAAGAAGGAAATTGAGAATACAAGTTTCCATAAATTCAATGGAGGAAAAATAGAATACCTTAATGTAATTTTCTTGAGTTGCACATGTAGATGAGTATGTAAAATTTGAGCATTCTAAAGATGAAAGAAGATGATAAGATCTAATCACAAGAAAGCCTTGTTGAATGAGGAGAAATAGTTAGTTCAAAGCAAAATTTTATTCCATACTAGATGCAAAAAATAAGGAAAATGTTATAATATTTTCATTTATAGTTTTAGCCCTAATGATCTTATGGCAGAGGAAATGGTAAGCAAATTATAGGTGAAGATGAAACAGCCACATCCATATGCGATTACATGGTTGTAGAAGGACCATATAGCCTTGATCAATGAAAAATTATTAGTAAAGTTAAAGAATGGAAATTACCATAATGAGGTGATGTGTGACATCATGCCTATGGATGCTTCTGATATATTTTTAGGAAAATCATGGTAGTTTCATCAGTGTGCAATACATGATGGTCATGCTATCAATTATTCCTTGATGTAGTATAGAGTTCACTATTTCAAGACCTTAAAGGAGGTGGAAGAAAAGGTATGTAGTAATACAAGAATTTGGGGTATGTGCAGGATCATGATGGGCCAAAAAGTGGCGATATGACGGGTATGTGTAGGGTATGTGGCTGACAAATTTTTTACCCAAAATTGATGAAATGAAAAGGGTTTTTAAAGGAGATTCTAAGCTTTCCACCAATATAAATTATGCTTTAATACTTTCAATTTAATAAATAATTATTATTCATTTTCTATTTGAATTATGACTAAAGTCTTGATTGATAGGTTGATTGAAAAACATCTATAGCTTTCAAACAGTATCACATTTTTTGAATCTGAAACATGTGTCACATTCTATGCTTCACATACTATAGGTTTTAAAAAAAAAGAATTTCATGAAGTTTTAACCAAGATAAAGATTGAATTCAGGACATCTGAGTTTTATATTTTTTAGTTGTAATAAGAAGTTCATAATTAATTATTTACTTAGAAAAAAATACAAAAAAATATGCATCACATTAGGACATGAGTACTCTACTTATATCTAAAATCTTATAAAAAAAATTATCATTTTATTGTGGTTAGGGTGGTCAGATAGACACCTACTTATTTTTTCCCTAATTTTAAGCACTATTACATTGAAATTTCAAATTTTCACCAAATATATATATTTTTTTTAAAAGTAAACATGGTAGACTAGAAAATGCATTGAATTTTCTACAGATTCTATTCTTACATATTTTTGAAATAATATGGATAACTTATTCAATTTTTTATGTCAAGTTGCCTAACTTTGATTTTTCTAAATTTTTCGCCACTTAAGGGCCTATTTTTTCCATTATGATCCTGCACATACCCTTTGTTTGGTTGATGGAAATAAATTTTTGGATGGTATGTGACACAATAATATGTGTTGTACATTAATTCAAAGAGTATAAAAATAAGAATACGAAGATATACCAACAAAAAATTTAGATCTATTGGAGGAGTTTTTTGACATTGTGTAGATAATGTACATGCAGAATTGCCACTAGTGAAAAATAGAAGTCACTAGATGGAATCATTACCAAGAGATATTTTTTTCAAATGAGGTAGTCCATTAGATGAATCTTGTAGAGAATGAGGAATTAAACAAATAGTATTAGGAGTTGTCAAAGAAATTATTGATTAGAGAGATCTTGAGTCCTTTGTGCAATATGTATAGTACTAGCATTGAATAAGGATGGATCCTATGTCTAATGCATAGATCATTAACATCAGTCCTTTTTCAAAGAACATTGGGATACAAATTGGCAAGGGGATTATATTGAATTTCAACTGTGAAGGTGAGTCAATCAACCTTAGATCTAATCCTTTTGTCCCTTGGAAATTAACTGGAATTGAATTTCTTTAATTGACCTAATTAAACTATGTGACCTAATATGTAAATGTAACAGGTATGTGCAGGATCATGATGGGCCAAAAAGTGGTGATATGATTGGTATGTGTAGGGTATGTGGTTGATGCCTTTCTTTTTTACCCAAAATTGATGAAACGAAGAGGGATTTTAAAGGAGATTCTTAGCTTTCCACCAATATAAACTATGCTTTACTTTTAATTTAATAAATGATTATTATTCATTTTCTATTTGAATTATGACTAAAGTCCTCATTGATAGGCTAATTGAAAAACATCTATAGCTTTCAAACAATATCACATTTTTTGAATTTGAAACATGTGTCACATTCTATGCTTTGCATACTATAGGATTAAAAAAAATGAATTTCATGAAGTTTTGACCAAGTTAAGGTGGTAAGACATACAAGTTTTTTATATTTTTTAATAGTTCTAATAAAAAATTCATAATTAATTATTTACTTGGAAAAAAATTACAAAAAAATATGTGTCACATTGGGACGAGTCCTCTACTTATATCTAAAATCTTATAAAAAAATATTATAATTTTATTGTGGTTAGGGTGGTTAGATAGGCACCTACTTATTTTTACCTGAAATTTAAGTACTACTACATTGAAATTTCAAAATTTCACCAAATGAATTTGGATTTTTTAAATAAACCTAGTACTTTAAAAGCGCATTCAATTTGCTATAGATTCTATTCTTACATATTTTTGAAATAATGAATAACTTACTCAATTTTTACGTCCAAGTTTCCTACATCCTAAATTTTCTAAATTTTGCTACTTGAGGGCCCTATTTTTCCATGATGATCCTACACATACTAACTTTCAACAACTAAGAAACAATAACAAAAATTCATTAGCAAAATCACGAGAAAGGAAAAAATTTATCCACTATCATACAAATTTGAATTTGATTTGGTAGGACTAAGTCACTTAGGGTGACTATGTCCTACTTGATTTTTTTTATGTAAAAATTTAGTCCTTTAACCCTTTGCCCACCTTCCATTTCCTTCTTTTCTAATTTCCATCTTTAGATCCAAACTTACAATAAATTGAGAAAGGAAATGGTGGGGGGTGGCTATGTAGGATTTTTCCTTAGTCAAGCCCATGCTTTGGTATTGCTACCTCCACAAATAGCCAAAAAATAGATTGATAAAAGTTTACGTGCTCTTATCTTACATATAAGTTTGTAATGAGATAAAATAGATAAAACCCTCCCCAAGTGCATTAGAGAAGGATTCATAAATGAAAATGATTAGATATATCTAAGAGAAAGTCAATTACCTTTAGTAAATCTAAAACATAATGATACCTCACCTTTGGAAACAAGTAGAACGAAGCTTAAAGATGAGAAAACTCTGAAAACAAGTCATTAGATTGTAGAAAATGGCCAAAAACACTTCCCAAATTTGGATTCCATGATGTCCTTCTATTGGCATAAAACTCTAATCATTGAATGAAACTTGATAAAATATGAAAATATGCTTGAAGAGCTAAAAATTCAAATGTATTTTGGTGGAATGTAATGATCTCTTTCTTCTTCCTTTTCTAAAATTTTCCAATTAGTTTTCAAATGGTGGAATGACTAGGTATTTATAAAATTTAATTAAATTTCCCCAAAAATTAGATCCTGATAGCCAACATTTGACAATTGAAATTAAAATGAGAAATGCCAACTCTAACATATTAAAGTTTGGAGGTCAAATAGGGGGGCCAAGTCCCTTAGGGAAACTTATTCTTGGCCCTCTTTTGTAGGATTTAAAGCTATTGGAGTGATTTCACTAAAATATTTAAAGTGCTAGGGGCAAAACACTAATTTTTTCTTTGATTTTGTAAATGGGTTTTCTTGAGTAAATATCAAATGGGTGACAAAATGCATAATTAAGGACATTAGATGTAAAATTAGGTCTAATTACTTAGGAGGGAGAAAAAAATAGTGTGAAATTATTAAAGGTGACAATTTATGATGCTAAATGTAGACCCAACTTTGGTGAGAGTGTGAACTTATGCGAATGATGGAAATGTGGATTGCTACACTTCCTTGACTAAATGGGGTACAAGGAGTGAGAACCAATCTCACACCTTCCACACTCAAGGACACCTTAGAGATTTCAAACTAATGAAGGATATAAGAGATTTGAAAATAAGGTATCCTAGGATATGATTAAGATGGCGATTCACCACCAAGTGTAATCTTGGAAAAACCATAGCTGAGTAATGCAAAAGAACCTAGAAATACAAGTGAAATACAAATACAAAGCTATGAAGGCTGAAGTGAACTGGGAGGCCCAGAGAAGGCAAGAAGATGGAGGTCTGGATTCCCTAAAAAATCTATTGATTATGCTAGCTTTGGGATACTTTTTAAACTAGATGAATCAATCTAGTTTGAAACTGAAGCTATGTGGAAAGGGTTTCCAGGATAAAGAAGGGTACTCAGATCTGTAAAAATCTTGTTTAGGATTGTATAGTGGGACTCATTCGCCAATAGTGGCAAATTAGTTCACTTCTAGATTTCTAGAAATTTAAAACTAGATTTTGTAGCTCTCAATCTGCTTTTTCTATTCTTGATTGAAATTCAGGTCCCAAAATTACTTGAGACTACAACACAGGGCCTTAAAGCCTCCTAAAGGCATTTTGGCAAACTTTTCCAATATTTCTCTGCTTTACAGTAGATCCTTTACAGACCCACAAAACACATTATTACAAAGGGGAAAATGTTGCAGTGAGGATTGGTGAGGTCAAAGGGTTTTCCTTAGGTCCAAACCCTTGTTGGTAGTTAAACCCTTGAAATAGAATGGGAAATAGAATGGAGAATGTTGAATGAACAAAATAACAATGTTGCAACTCACCAGAGCCTAGCAACAGGGTGTTGAAAACATGTAAGGAATGACTCAAATGGATGTATATTCGAACTCTAGCTTAATGTTGAAAGTATTAAATGCAATGCTTTCTTGAATCACATAATCCTACACACAATTGTTAGCTCTAGAACAACTAATTTTGACAATATTTGATATGATGATTAATACTTGAAAATTCTCTTGAAAGCTTGATAATCTGACCTTGAAATGCCTTGAATGCTCTTGTGAATGATCAAATGCTCTTGTGAACTCTTAAATGCTTGATCCAACTTGCTAGGTATTCTCTTGAATGTTAGGTATGCTTGAATGTGCAAAATGAGAAAGGACCTTGTATTTATACTCAATTATGCAATAATTCTTAAAAGTACAACACTATAGGCCGACCTCAAATCGTGGAGAATGGGTTCCACCTAAGGACTCATTCACCCAAAATGGCAAATGAGTCCCACCTTAGGAATTTGAGGTGGGTTTCGAGATTTTTATGTTTTAAATGATATTTGTCAAGATTATTCTAGAAAATATAGATAAATAAGGCTTGTGGATGAAAAATGGGGCCAGTTAAAGAATAGGAAAGCCCAATTATTAATGACAATCCTAGAAAAGTGTGAAAGTGGGTTACAAAATTTTACAACACTTTGAAATACGGCTTGTTAAATGATGAAAAGAGGTTATTTAGGTGAAATACACTAAATTTTTTTTAGAAAAGTGTGAAAGTGTGTTGCAACACTTTACAACACTTAGGTAAGGTACCATTTAAATCCTTTTAGTTCACAAGGCCCCAAGACCTAATGTTTAATCAAACTAAAAAAACAAATACATAATCAAACCAAAACATATTAAAATTATATTCCTTGGATAGCTCGTTCTGAGGACTACCATCATCTAGTTGTGTCTATGAAGTCTCCTCCATTTTCATCCTCAACTTGAGGTTTGAAGGGAAAAATTCTAGAGATTTTTGGTGCCAGAGGGGGAGAAAGGGGGAAAAAGGGAGGGTTTGAAAAAACCCAGGTTTGAGAAAACCCCCTTTCCACAAATCTTTCCTTTTGGTTTTTTCTTGGGAATGGTGGGACCCAACATTTAATGGGTTCACTCAAATGGGGGTTCTAGCGAAACCCTTTGGGTTCAATTGGACTAAATTGTGTTCATTCGAATGCCAATTATTTTTTTTTCCATGAAGGCATTTTTTTTCAATTTTCCTTCCTCACTTGAATTGTAAACCAATTTTGTGGGCTTACCCCAAAAATAAAAAGGAGGGCCCAAATGAGTCAAAAACAATAGAAGGATTACTTTTTCGGTGACCACATTTAGCCCCCACTTTAGTGAGAGGATGAACCTGCTTCAAACTCACACTAAAGTAGACCAATGCACATCAAGAGGGGTTCAAATGTACCAATGCTAGCAAGATGGGACAACAATGATCAAGAGGGGTGATCAAGTCCCCTAGATCAAGATCCCATGAAAAACCAACCTAAGCACAAAAGATTAAACATGAAAATGATATCAAGAACAACAAGGCACAAGTACATAATGCCAAAGATGAAGAAGAGAAATGGTAAAAAAATAAAAATAATCAAATCAAGCTTCAATCATTTGTCTAACATGATGTGGATTAGATCTAGGTTTTTTATCTTAAAAAAACATACTCACTCTGAGGCAACAGAACTCATGGCTATCCACTAGGTGAAAAGGCCTAAAAGGTGAGAAACATACACTCATGGCTAGTATGCACTCACACACAATTGGCTATGGGGAAATACATGCTTCAGATTGGGCTTCCCGCATAAACCATACCAAAGTTATATCTCCAAATAACTTTAATAAGGTGCCACACAAGTATGATTTTTGAGCTTCATGAGACAAGGAAAACTCTATATGCTTGGAGCTCATGAACAAACAATATGGATCCACAAGCATGCAAGTTGTGTTATGCAAGGTAGCCATATAACAACAAATGCAAAATGTAAAAATAGGAAATGATTAAAGGAGTCTTTCTTAGTTCATGCAAGGTCTTAGCTTAGGGAACATCATGCCTAATGTCTCTAAGAGAGGACCAATCAAAGAATAGAGGATTCACAACTTAGGGTATGTCACAATGTGTCACATCAATCCACTAAGAGGAACACAATATACTTAGATAGATCATGCTCATTAAGGAAATCACACCCAATGTCATCCACAAAACAAAAAATGCATTGTATGAAGTAAGAAGGTTGCACTAAGAACCAATAAAAAGAAAAATGCAATAGAATAGTGCCAATGTATGCCCCCACTTTAAAGGAATTGCTAAACACCATATTGTGAGCAATTAATTTAAAGTAGCTAATGAAAATTCAAACATGAAAGAAGACATGAGAGCCAAATTGGAAAACCCTATCCAAGTCATATGTTTTTGAGTAAGGTTGCATCATGTAAAAGAAAAAAAAATGAGAGGGGTTGCTCACAAAATGAAAACACCAAACACATAAGAGATCTATGGATTTAGAATTAGTATGTGCTTTGTTGTAATGTTTTTAAGGAGCTTCAAACTATTATCATCCCCAAAATACAAATGGAACTGGAAGAATGACACAAAGAGAGCAAAAACAAAGAAAAGGAACCTTTTGGGTCAACATGGAAGAAAAATGAATGTTTCGATGCCTTGCGTCATCCCCAAAAGAAAAACACAAGACAAATGTAAAAAAAAAAATGAAAAAGGAAAAAGGAAAAAGAAATCCTTTTGGTTCAACATGGAAGAGACTTAGGGTGTCTTGACGCCTTGCATCATCCCCAAAAGGAAAAATACAAGACAAATGAAAAAAAGAGAAAATGAAAGGAAAAAGGAAAAAGAAATACTTTTGGGTCAACATGGAAGATACATAGGGTGTCTCAATTCCTTGCATCATCCCCAAATGGAAATCACAAGAAAAAGTGAAAGATGAAATGTGAACAAGAATTATGACATAGAGAAGAATGAAGGTACAAATAGAGGAATGCCAAAAAGAGAGAGAAAACATCAAACAAAACATCACAAGGGACCACATCATGCACATGAAATCACACAAAATAAAATGAAAAATAAATAAAGAAAATATCTAGTAAGGAAAATGTGATTCAACCAATGATCAAATCATCTACCTCCCAATCTCAATCTATATAAGTGAAAGGTAGACAATGAAGCTAAGGGACAATGAAATATGCATTACTAGGACAATGCTATCAAATTATTTCCCCCACTTTGTGCGAGGAAAGAATGAGCCAAGGTAGGTGATGGGAAAGGTCATCTTATAGTGAGAAGAGGAGATTCTATGACTATTACATGACAAGGGGTGAAACACTATTAAGCTAGGAAATTGCACGATGACAATAAATTTCCATCAAAGTGACAGTTTTTCAATACTAATCAGAATGCACAAAATTCATTAGTACTATTTCCAAGAGTTTGATGAAATGCACAATGTGGGACTTTTGCATCTTTAGGATATAGAACAATTCTATTCATAGGTGGTAGTGTTATTAGTTCTTTATTTAAAAGAAATTGTAATTTCCTTTAACTTTCTGGTGGTGGACGATGAGACTTTATTTTTTGTAACTTGTAAGGCCTCTCACACTTGCTAGATTCACCAGCTTCCCTAGTTGAATGTGGAGGGCGAGGACCTAAGGTAATCCTCTCATCATTTTCATTGTTGTGATTCATTGTTTGTTCTTTAGGAATGACATTTAAATCAGGAGGGGTATCAAAGATCACCGCGTCATCATCTCTAAGCCTTAGATATTCTCTAGGAGGATTTCTATTATGAGGTGGATATTGATAACCTAAACCATTTGTGTTTTAATTATTTGGAATGATTTCGAAGATTTTATGAATTTCATGCTCACTTGTTGTATCACATCCTTGATTGTTTAAGATTGTGAAGCCTTTGCCATGTGTTTCTTCAAGATTGATTGGGGAGTTGGTTACTTTGTTATCATAAAATGGTTGAGTGTTTGCTTATCTAGAGGAACTGGGTTAAACTATTGTAGGGAACTTAGGTTCAACTTTTTTTTCAGTATGTAAGTAACCAAACATCTCAAGGGGTGGTATGGTGGGAGGGTTTTGTTGCTTCATAGATGGGTAAAAGGATGCATTAGCATCTAGGTTATTAAGACAATCGTTTAGGAACTTATCCATGCTATCATCATCTTCTCCAATGATGTCAACATCATGAGGAGGACATGGAGTAGGAGTTGATTGAGCATGAGTGAGTTCAATGTCATTAGGGTCATTTCCAAAGGCACAAATTGAAACATCCACTAAGGACTTAAATGACATCCAAAGTTTGCTAAAGCACATATCCATGACACAAATTTTAGATTCTAAATTATGCAATAATGTTGTAAATGCAATTTTTATTTTAAGGAATGCACAAGATGAACGAATGTGAGCTAAATGTAATGAATTGAATGAAATAGAAATTCTGAAAATAGAAACAAAAATACAACAATAGCAAAAAGGAACTCAGAAACTGAAGATTAAATGCCAAGAAATGCAATGTAAAATATGCAAAGGGACCGATTCGCCCAAGGTGGTGAATGAGTCCAAATATTGATTTTTCTAACAGTTTTTTGAATTTTTAAATTGATGCTATGATTTTTTATGTGTTCTGATGCAAATATGAGATGCAAATGCAGCATTTTAGAAATTTTCAATGAAATTAAATGCAATAATGCAAGGTAAATGAGATTTTCACTAATGCAAGAATTGAAACCATAGAATGCAAATTAACTATTGTAAAATGCAATGCAATGTTAATGCAAGCTAAATATAGGATTTAAATACACTCCAAATCAGAAATATGATGTTCTAAAATTAGGTTCACCAAAATGTGAAAGGTGGAAATGTGGATTTCTACACTTCCTTGACTAAATGGGTACAAGGAGAGAGATCCAATTTCACACCTTCCACACTCAAGGACACCTTAGAGATCTCAACCCAATGAAGGATATAAGAGATCTGAGAATAAGATATCCTATCATATGATCAAGACAAGAAAGGGGTTTACCACCAAGTGTAAACTTGGAAAACACAAAATGTTGGAAAACACAGTGTGATATGTAGAAAGACCTAGAAATGCAAGTAAAATGTAATCAAATCTATGAAATTGGAAATTTTCACCTGGGAAACTAAAGAAGGTAGGATGGAAGTCTAGAATCCTAAACAAGCCATTGTTTATGCTAACTGGGACTTATACACCAAGCTAGGTGAATCTGTCTAGTTTTAGGTAAACTTTGCCAAAATAGGTTTTGGACAAAAGGGCACTCAAATTTGCAAAAATATTTGACAAAAAAGTGTAGTGGGACTCATTCACCAATAGTGGTGAATTATTCCACTTCTGTATTTCTATAAATTTAAAACTATATTTTGTAGCTCACAATATATTTTTTTGTTCCTAATTCAGATCTGGGTCCAAAACTTCAAAATTCAACCTACAGACCTTCTCTAAACTACTCGAAGGCTTTTTTGCAACTTTGACAACTTTGAATTGATTTGAAAACTTGATGAAATTTTTTTCAATCTTTCCCTTTGATAGATCTACCACCTAGACCTACAAATCACATGCAAAGAGAGGGAAATGTGAATGATGGAAATGTGGATTGCTACACTTGACTAAATGGAGTAGAAGGAGAGAGATCCAATTTCACACCTTCCACACTCAAGGAAACCTTAGAGATCTCAACCCAATGAAGGATATAAGAGATATGAAAATAAGGTATCCTAGGATATGATTAAGACAAGAAAGGGATTCACCACTAAGTGTATACTTGGAAAACACAAATGTTGGGAAACATAGTGTGATGCAAAAAGACCTAGAAATGCAAGTAAAATGCAATTGAAAGCTAGGAAACTAGAAATGTGCACTTGGGAAACTGATGAAGGTGGGATGGAGGTATGGAATCCTAAAAAATCTACTATTTATGCTAATTGGGACTCATATGCTAAGCTGGGTGAATTAGTCTAGTTTTAGGTAAACTGTGCCAGAATAGGATTTAGGAAAAAGGTTACACAGATCTACAAAAGATTATGAAAGATAGGTACAATGGGACTCATTCACCAATAGTGGTTAATCAATCCACTTTTGGATTTATGGAAATTCAAAATTAGATTTTGTAGCTCTTAGTTTTCTTTTTTGTTCCTGATTTAGATATAGGTACAAAATTGCAAAATTCAGCCTGTAGACCTTCTCTAAGCTTCTCCAAGGCTTGTTTGAAACTTTGACAACTTTGAATTGATTTGACCACTTGATGAAAACTTCTCCAATATTTCTCTTTGATGGATCTGCTACCTAGACCTACAAATCACATGCAAAGAGAGCGAAAAAAGTTGTGGGGTTAGTGGATAGGGGTTTTCCTTGGTCAAAGTCATTGTTGGTAATTAAACCCTTGAAATAGAATGAAATAGAATGGAGAATGATGAATAAACAAAATAAAAATGTTGCAACTTATGAGAACATAGCAATAAGGTGTTGCAAACATGTATGTAATGGCTCCAATGGATGTAGATTTGAACTCTAGCTTGATGTTGATCAGTCTTAAATGCAATGCTTGCTTGAATCACACAATCCCACAACACAATTGTTAGCGCTAAAATAGCATGATGCAAACAATATTTGACATGATGATTCACACTTGAAAATTATCTTGAAATCTTGATAATCTACCCTTGAAATGGCTTGAATTCTCTTGTGAATTCTCAAATTCTCTTGTGAACTCTTCAATGCTTGATCAAACTTGCTAGGTATTCTCTTGAATGATATGGTATGCTTGCATGAGAAATGAGAGAAAATACCTTGTATTTATACTCAATTATGCAATACTTCTTGAAATTACAACACTATAGGCCGACCTCAAATCTTGGAGAATAAAAACCCACCATAAATTTAAATTAAATTTGAATTTTGAGTTAAAGGGGACTCATTTTCCCAAAATGGCAAAGGAGTCCCACCTTAGAAATTTGAGGTGGGTTTTCAGATTTTTATGTTGTAAATGATATTTGTCAAGATTATTCTAAAAAATATAGATAAATAAGGACTATGGATGCAAAATGGGGCCAATTAAAGAATAAGAAAGCCCAATTATTAATGACAAGCCTAGAAAAGTGTGAAAGTGGGTTACAACATTTTACAACACTTTGAAATAAGGCTTGGTAAATGATGAAAAGAGGTTATTTAGGTGAAATATATTAACAAGACCTTAGAAAAGTGTGAGTGTGTTGTAACACTTTACAACACTTAAGTAAGGTACCATTTAAATACTTTTAGTTCACAAGGTCCAAAGTCCTAATGTGAATGTTTTATCCACATTGAAACACTAAATCAAAGCAAAATTTATCCAAAATCATAAGGAGGGCCCAAACAAGTTAGAAAAAGTAGAAGGGATACTTTTTCGGTGACCACAACTTACACTAAAACTAGAGGCTGATTGTCCAAATGTTGAAGGGATAGGATGAAAATGAATCTAGTGGGGGTTAAAAATCCCCCAAGACTCAAGATCCTATGGTAAGACACCATAAAGATAAGGGAACATGCATGTATGTAATGCAACAAGACAACACAAAACATACACGCTAAGAACACCACAATACATAACACAATACAAACATATTGCAAATACAATATGAACATAATAAAACATATAAAAACAAAACATAAGGTTAGTACCATACTTATGAGACTCAGATTCGACTTGGACTTGGCTAGGGTGAATTGACTTGGGACTCGAGACTTGGCACAAACTCAACAAAATGAAAAACCCTATAAATTTAGAGATTTTAAAGGATTTAAAACTTGTTTCAAGAGCCCTTTATTAAATTCACATTAAAGACACAATAACATCATTCAATAAAATAAAATTTGATCACATACACAAGTATACATTGATCACATAATTATAAAGTACACAAATTGTAGATAAGCTGCTAAAGGAAATAACATACTTAGATATATAAATATAGTCAAATTTATACAAAACCCATGGAATATGAAATCCATGACATCAAATGTTCCATAAAAATATGAAATATCAAAAAAATAGCCATAATTCTATGGCATACTAGAGCTAGCATCCTTCCTATGAAAGCATCTAAGGGTCCTAGATGAGGTAGCTACAACTATAGTCTTTGCCTGTGTCTCCATGCCACTCTCACCAACACCAGTTGTGTTTTCTCATGCTCTAGCCTCCTCCTCATCCATCTCTACAACCTTGGCCTCTCTATCTTTTGGGTCCACCCAATCAAGGTCCTTGTCACTAAAGACTGCATCTATAGCCTTAGTGATCCACTTAGACTATGGATAAACCTCCTCTAGCCTGATCGGGGTGGAGTCATGGTAAAAAATATACTTGTGTCTGAGTTGAAGGTTGAAAGAAACATATACTAAATCATTCATCCTCTCCACTAGCAGTCTATTGCACTTCTTGGAGTGTGTGCTCAAACATACTCCAATTGCACTCACAACTAGATGAATTGCATGGATGGCTCAATATATGAATGCCAATATTTTTAAGGTTCAGTGTATCAACAAAAAACATATGCCACCATATATCTAAGATGAAAAAAATAATCAAAATCAATCTCATTTCCAACTTTAATTTTCAAGTTCCAAGTTTCAAGTTAAACATTTAATAATAAATTATAATATAAAAGAGGAAAATTATGCCCTTAATTTATTTTTACTTGCCTATAATTTTGTCCTACTATCTTTGCACAGTTAACAAGAAAAGAGTTCTCCTTGTGATTTAGTGAAGGTTTCTATCTCGTGCACTATCTGTGATGTAACAACAAGCAGCATCCACTCTATCACCTAGTAGAGCCCACTAAGAACCTCATTATCTGCATGGAAATCACAAGTGAATTGGAAGTCCAGATTTAGGAAACATGAAGCTACATGGAGGGGCCTATGAAGCTGGTGGTGCCATCCCCTATCAATGGTCTCCCAAATGGGATGATACTTCTCCTCAACTCCACCATATACAGATCTAATAGCCTCTTTGTCCCTATATATTCCCTCATATTTGTAGCCCATTACAAGCTTCTCCCCATTGACAACTCGTAGGAGAACTAGCAAGGGCTCGATAAACTACAAAGTACAAACATTGTGAAACATTAAAAGTAAGTGTGAATGAACATAAAAAAATAAAAGTAAAATATGAATAAAAATTAAAACATAATGAAGAATTAAATTTTACCTTCACAATCTCCTCTGTTGGTGCCCAAAACCCTAGCTCATCAAAAATGCAATTTGTCACATCAATCCTTGTAGTGGTCATAGAATAGGATGAGGAAGTCCACTCCTCACCAACAAACATGTACCTCAAATATTCCTTTGACCGAATCAAGGATTATAATGTGATAAAATTTGTGGAAAATTTGGTGATGCTAGGATGAGCCAACTCCCTCAACCTCGCGTATTGTCTAATTGGGCTAAGTAGCCATGTTTGATTGTATACTAATTTGCAAATGATTTTTGCCACATCCACACATGTTTTGATCCATGGGAGCTTTCCAAGATCCTCCAATATGAGGTCAAGGCAATGGGCAACACATGGAGTCCAAAATATGGTTGGGTTCCTCTCCGAAAAAAGTCTACCAGCAACAACATAATTTTTTGGATTATTGGTCAACACTTGAACCAAATTGTCTTTGGTGACCTCAGCTATCACCTCCTCTATAGCCTCACAAAGCTATGTGCCATTTTTGACATGGGCGAAAGCATCAAGGGACTTGATGAAGACAATGTCACCTAAAGAAAGAACAAAAACCAATTATTCAATAAATTAAAAGAAACATAAATCAATCATATTAATCACTAAATAAAATTAAAATTTCAAATTATTCAATGCATTGAGAGAAGTACAATTACCTATGGAGGAAACTAGAAAATTAAGTAGTGTCCTATTTCTCCTATCGGTCCAACCATCAGTCATGATGGTACAATCCAAATTCCTCCATTGCAAGTGTTGCTCCTCTATTTATGCTTTTACATCTACCGCCTTTTGATTCAAAAGTGAGCCCTTTAATCCATCTTCACTAGGGGCTTTGAACCCTACCCAACATATGGTTATGGCATCAACAATATTTTTCCAAAAGGGAGACTTAAAACAAGTCATAATTAAATTAATATGACACTTAGATAAGTAAAATGAAAAATTTTAACTTTAAATTTGAATTTGACATTGAGATACATCTACATTCTAAATATAAAAATTCATGAGACAAAGATATTAAGAATCAACTATCAAAATATAAATTTTAAAACAATTAATCAAAAAATAATTACCTGGCTACATGGAAGGGAATGGTGCAATAGTTTCAGAAGTTTGCAATTGATTTATTTTTTGCATCATGTGCATCTTTGTTCTAAACCATGCTCTCAAGTGATGGTTGGGAAACAGGAGTATTTCATTGTATAAAATATGAATCCACCCTAGACTTATGAACTCTAGGGCCAATACTAACACTCCCACTACCACTAGTAGTAGTGGAAACACTAGGACTAGCCATAACACCAACACTAGTATAACACTAGCACTAGGACGGTATGGAGGCATGGAAGAAGCATCTCCAACACCACCAATGCTCACCAACTCCTCCCTCTATCTCTTTTTCATTTCCTTTTGCAATTCAAACAATTCTAATTGCACTTGCACCTAACGAATAGCCTCGGGAGGTGCAAGAGGGAAGCTCCCTACATCATGGATGGGTATATGTGCAATATGGTATTTCAATATGTTTATGCCTCCATGAAAAAGTGTTTTGCAATATTTACATTTTTCATCTCCTTTTTTCTACCCAGGAAAGATTTCAACATGTTTCCAAGTAGGGTCTTTTTTTCCTAGGGTTTGAGACATTGTAAAAATATTGTTTGAACTACAAATGAAGGTGGTTGTAATAAAAAGTAAGGTTTCTAAAATTATTTAAGTTGCAAGTAGGGTTTGTAAAAAAGAAATGAAAACTCAAAAAAATAGTGATTTTACAAATTACAATGAATCTTTTGTAAAAAAAACACAAAAAAACAAATTAAAATCAAACTTACCTCTTATATTTGATTTGAAATTCCATGCAAACTCCTTCCAATCACTGGTAATGAGCTCTCAATGCACCTTCTTGCTAGTATGAGGCTTCCTGAATGTTATCTAATGATGGATTTGCCTTCAAATTCTTGTTGGTTTCCCTATAATGAACTTTTGTTTTTCTTCACAGCTCTCTTTTCTCTTCCTATTTTTCCAAGTAAATGAAATGAGGTTGCTTTTGGAGTTGGGGAGAAGATAAAAGTTAAAGAAAAAGTAGATTTGATTAAAAAAAATAGATTGTTTATTGCTTTATTAACTCAACATTGTTAGTCAAGTCTTGGTGATGGGACTTACCTTGAATCAATGAGTCTGGCGAGTCTGCCTAACTCTTTGAGTATAGCTAAGACTCAACAAGATTCGGTTGAGTCCAAGTTCAAGTCCCTAGAACTTGGCTAGGTGGACTTGACTTGGGAATCTCTAAGTCCTAGTGAGACCTAGCGAGTCTTGTTGCTATGGTTAGTGCTAAAAGGATTTGAGTCGGTAAGGTAAAGAGACCTCATTCTTAAATTTTTATCAAATACCAAATGTCACCCATTGAATGAATGTTAGACAAGAGAATACTCTTGTGAGGACCAACAAGTTGCATTATGCCAAGTCACTCATAAGCCTTATGGATCTACTAGGTAGCACACTATATTATGCTAGGTGTCGATGCAATATGATGGGTTCCACAAGGCTAGGAAGTTGTGTTATGATAAGACACATATGAACACATGGATCCACTAGCAAGAAATCCATGTTATGCTACATGGCCATGTTATAAAGGGTGCTCAAATTCATGAACTACTAAACTGCATTATGCCAAATCCTTAGACTATCTTAAAAAGACTCACATTTTAACATCCAAGTGGACAAATGGTAATCACCTCAAGGGTTACAAAAAATTTTAACATTTGAGGGGATGAATAAAATACACCTTAGGGGGTGTATAGATTTTTAACGTTCAAGGGGATGAATGAAAAACACCCACTAGTACAAAAACAACAATAAACTATTGAAAAAACTAATAAAAAATAATAAATGACTAAACTTGGTCATGTGACCATTAGTAGTTTATTTCCAATCATATATAACATGACCAAATTGATGAATAAACCATTATTAGTCATTTATTGGTTGTTTTGATTGATCAATTTGGTAGTATATTTAGTCATTGATTTAGTCATCGATTGTTGTGATCTAGTCAATTATTTAGTCATTTTTTTTCACTGATATATTTAGTTGTTGATTTAGTCATTGATTGTCGTAATCAAGTCACTTATTTAGTCATTTTTTATTCACTGATATATTTAAATTGTCACTTATTTACTTGTTTATTTAGTCATTGATTGTTGTAATTTGGTCACTTATTTAGTCACTTTTTATTCACTAATTTCACTAATATATCTAGTCGTATTTATTCATTGTTCACTAATTTTTGTCAATTGGCAGTATTTTTAGTAAATTTAATTATTAATTGATGTCATTTAGTAGTATATTTAGTCATTTTAATTGACCGATATTTTAGTCATTTTAATTGACCAATATTTGAGGATTTAAGCATAAAACATAGAAATACACATCAATCATCAATTGCACACAATAAGACAACCATTCAGAAGGCTTTATTGGTGAACTTTAATAATAAAAGAAATGTGTTATAGTTACAACTTAGAAATAGAGTATTACAATTGTTATTTTCAATCACAAGACTAAAAATCTAAGTTACAATATTGCACAGAAATGATTGCAAGAAAGGAACTTCTCCAAAAAAAATTTGCATTAATGACGGAAATGCATGCTTGAAGCCCTTCAATTTGAGCACATGCCCCTTTGATCTCTTAAATATTCTACAATGTGGACAATCTTCTTGGAGCAAGTTGTAACATGTAGAATCCAAGGAGAGTGTTGATCTTGTTCTATATATGAAGCTCTCTCCTTCAATGCAATCAACAATAACCCAACTAAAATATTTCCTCCTTTATGCAACATGGTGCTACCTTTTCTACCATGAATGAAGCTACCATGAATGAAGCTATGCCTCAATACAACCAACAAAATTAATATTAGTCTCAATTTAGAAAGAATAAAAGTGCATTGAATATTGCAATTTTACAAAAGAAAGTCCAAAAAAATTAGAAAGATTTAAATAAATTAAAAAACTATAGCCTTGTCTAAAAATTCCTTAATTAGAGTGTTTAATAGAGGCCTAAAATATGCATATTGAACCATTGATTTCAGAACCTGGTTCAAAATTTAAGAAAGGTGGTATGCTCATAGTATAGAATGAAGTTGACATATTATAGAATGAAGGCTATCAATACTAACCAAACTAGAACAACATTATTAATAGAAATTTCCTAGAAACAAAGCCTGAGAATGGCATCAGACTTGAACAAAAAAAATGTCAACCATTGTTCATATTATGTATCAGTAAAGACCTTCACCATTAAAGAATCCATTTATATATAAACCCCAAATTAAGTTAATGAGAAAAGATCTTTGCTATCCAACTGGCAAGCCTTAACATCCAAAAATTACTAACCTAATGTTTCACAACAATTTTCCAAATTGTGACATCATCTTCCCCATGCACTTTACAAGCACTGCACAATTCAACTTTTGAAGGAAAAAACACATCAAGTACTTTCTAAAATGGTAATTTTAAAACTAATGATTAATAACAAAACTTAAGAAATCCATTAAACTTGTACAAAAACAACTACTTGAGAAAATACATAGAAGCATCACCAAATGGTTCAAAACTCATCGTCAGTATAAGTCCAGAGTACATCGACTACCTCTTCAGTATCCCCTACCCCTTCACTTATTTCATATGCCACTAAGGGGGGCACTCCATGTGTCTTCTGCCTTAAGGACTTGGTTTCTCAGGGGAGGCTTCTAATTGTATTGTGGAAATGTCTAGTAGGGGATCTATGATTACAATACCACTTGGTTTGATCAGAAGCTTGGAGGGTTTTGAAGACTAACCATCAATTTTCTTTTCTGGTTCAACATATAATCTTTCAAAATTGTTAATTATTGCATTCATCATTTTGATAGGATCCTTTCCTTCAACATAGAATCCTTAGAATCCAGTGTCCCTTTTCCTCTTCTCCTCCTCAAGCCTCTTTATTATTTCCCACTTCCTAGCTTTCTTTGAAAAACTTCATCAGGTGTAAAGAAATTTCTTATTACATCTTCTTTGTAATCCATTACATGTGTAATCCCAACTTTAGCGAGAAGTGTTTGATTTATAAAATTAATATGCCCTTCAGGATCAAAGACCCTTTCTCCTTGTAACTTCAATGAATATCACATCTTCAAATAGTTCTGCAATTCTTCAAGAGTGTCAGACCCTACATATAGCTCCTCACATTCAGTTAATTCAAGGAGGAATTCCCTTTTCTTCTATTTTTTCTTAACATCGTTCTCCATCCATAACATTTTCCACATAAATTCTAAAAATTCAATTCAAATAGAAACAAATTTAGGTAAAACATGTGGGGTTTGATGACACCCATACACCTTTATTACAATTTGGTTTGCTAAGAAGAACCAGTCATCAAAATTGTGAGTGTGTCCCTGCTCTAGCTTCAATGCTAAAGGTCTTAATACTTGCATTATTTTATTAGGAAATATTGGTGAAATATAAGCAAGACCAGCCATGAACTTTACTACGAAGTCATCATAAAATATTACATAAGGGTATGTGTGGGATCATCATGGAAAAAATAGACCCTTAACTGGATTTATTTTTTAAATCAGAGTTAGGCAACTTGACGTAAAAATTTGAAGAAGTTATCTATATTATTTCAAAAATATGTAAGAATAGAATCTATAGAAAATTGAATGTAGTTTCTAAACTAATAGGTTTGTTTTAAAAAAATAAAAATCTATTTGGTGAAAATTTGAAATGTGAATGTAGTAGTACTTAAATTTTAGGGAAAAATAAGTACATTGTCTGTCTGACCACCCTAACCACAATAAAATGATAATATTTTTTTATAATATTTTAGATATAAGTATAGGACTCATAGGACTCATACCCGATGTGATGTATATTTTTTTGTATTTTTTTCCAAGTAAATAATTAATTATGAATTTTTTATTACAACTTTTAAAAAATATAAATAATTATATGTCTGACCACCTTAACTTGGTCAAAACTTCATGAAATTCAATTTTTCTTTTTTTTTAATCCTATATTATGTGAAGAATAGAATGTGACGTGTGATTTGGATTCAAAAGATGTGATATCATTTGAATGCTATAGATGTTTTTCAATCAGCCTATCAATTAGGACTTTAGTCATAGTTCGAATAGAAAATGAATAATAATTTCTTATTAAATTCAAAGTGAAGCATAATTTATATTGGTAGAAAGTTAAGAATCTCCTTTAAAAACCCTTTTCATTTCATCAATTTTGGGTAAAAAAAAATTCGTCAGCCACATCCCTATCATATTGCCACTTTTTGGCCCATCATGATCCTACACATACCCATAATCACTATTTTTACATCTATTATCCCAAATGTAAGACAAGTTTTGTATAGGTAACCTATTCCCTTCATCATCAGTCATTCCCAAACACATTCTTTTAGTACATCTATTTTTGTTTTGGTACAATATTAAATGACATAGCAGAGAATATTTCCTGAAATTGATGGGAGCTAAGTTCTCTCTTGCAAAAATCCCTCATGTAGCCCTTTCTCAATTTTAGCAGCAAAGTCATACTCAATGTTGACTTCAGGATTTTGTATCTTCATTTCCATCATCATGAGATATGTTGGCATCCTCTCCTCAACATCTATTCCAAGCACTTGGCACAAAGAAAAATAAGTTCTTTTGAAATATACTTGGAATTCTTCTCTAGAAAATGACTCAGTTTGGGAGGGGGAGATATGTATCTTCCTATTGTTTACACCTCTTTTCATGTGTAAAGGAAGTTCATCACTCCTGAAGGTTTTTCTCAATATCCTATAATCCTCCTCACTTCTATCCAAGGTGATCTTAGTGATAGCTTGCTTGCTTAAGATAAAACACTCTAATTGCTTCTTTAGTCAACACCACTAATAGTGAACCATATGGAATTATTATAGTCCTAGTAGTTGGGTGATAATATTGTGCCAATACTTTAATAAACTCAACATCTATGAAGACATTTGGTACTATCAATTTGGCCAAATCTAAGGTCCAAGTATTTGAAACTAGAATCTTCTCATCCAGGCTTTTTTCATAGAAGTACCAAAATAGATCCTAGACCTTGAGATAGGGATACTTGGGTCTCTACATCCATGGGATGTATCTTTAAACACCTTTTTGAATCCTTTGTATAGACTTAGGTAAAAAATCTAAAATGGATTGTTGCAGGGACCTCTTCTTTGATTAGAAACTGTGAACTCTTCCTTTTTACTCACAAGTTGACTTCTTTTAGGTGGCATGATGAAGAATTTACTCCTACTTGATTTCTTTAAGTTTCTACTTGTAGAAGCAAATTCAATTCTTATACACTTGCTACAGAGGGTTTCTATGAACTTATTCGGTGAAATAATAGTTGTATAGTTTTCCTGCTTGAACTCCCTTGCCTCTAGTACACTAAGCTTTGTGAATGATTGCTAAAATTTCATTGAATCCCAAGTAATATTTTCTATTGAGCTAGGCCACCTCACTATTAATATCAATTCATGCAAAATATTTCAAAATTTTCCCATATTGAGTTTGAATACATGTCATTGATCTTTGAAAATTGAATGGTGTAATCTTTTAATGCTTTGAGAACTTGTATTTTAGTACCACTTTTCCATTTCAAGACCATTGTGGGGTAGTGTTAGCAATACCTCCACCCTGCACACACCCATTTAGACTCCTATGGGATGGCAGGTTAATTCTAGCTGTTGAGTGACTTTTCACTGCCATATCGCTCTATCGTATCAAGAACTGCTAGTGGTAGCAGTACCGCCACCTGTGCACACCCCTTTGGACTCCTACAAAACAATGGGTTAATTCTAGCAATTGAGTGATTGTTCACTGCCATACCACAATGTCACTATTTACCCCTTGTGGGGTCGTGGTTTATTTTAGTTGTTAACATGTCCTCACTGCCACCCCAAGGTATTCATATTTGGTTTCTATGGTATTGTGGTAAGCATTTGTACATTGACCTATATGCCCTACCATCCTACACATACCTCTATTGACTATTGCGGTAGTGTAGTATTGGATTTTATTATGAGTGCAAGTATTTTAGATATCATTTTATTGAAAAGATTGAACAATTTTCTAATTTTGCAGTCTCTGAGTTTTAGTTTTCAGTGTTAGTGAACCTAAGAGATCATTTCTTTGTTTGTAATTGTAAGGCTTAGTTCACCTAATGTTAAGATATTTATATGTCTTATTAAATCACAAATGTTCATTATATGTTTGCATCTAGAAAACATATAGGACATACAATAAATTATATTCTAACTTAACAAAATTAATTTCAAATTTTCAACCAAAGTAAGAAAACTAAGAAGAATGATTGAACCTAACTTTAAATGCACTTCAAATTAGTAGTGAACATCTTAGTTTTTGTATACAATATACCAACAAAATAATGATGATTACATTTAGAAATGTATTAGTAGAATAATAGTGAAAAAGCATACCTATACTCGAATCTTTATTACATTATGTTAGCATGGATATTATTCACCTTCTTATGTTTACCTAGGCTCAAGTTGCATTGGTTATTTGGGTGGTTTTTTCCCATCCTAGAAATTTTAATACCCGTCACACATTTTCATGCCTTTATAAGGCAATATTGTAAAGTATGTAAATTATCTCAATTTATTCACTCATATTTGGTGAAATAGCCTTGTGTTGTCTCTCTCATTTTCTATGAAGGTTATTTTGTAGATGATATTCCTAGGTCATTCACTCTAACATGGTATCAAAGCCACCCAATCTGCACTCCTTCATGTGAGATTTTTCATTGTAGTGTTTGAGATCGCTTATTTTTTCAGCATTTGAAATTTTTTTAATTTCAAAGATGCCTCATTTTTAATTTTTTTGAAGAGAAGTCTATTTTCCCATTGGAGCATGGGTAATTCAAAAATTGTTGGGTACCACTTTTGTTTGGAAGGGTGTAGCATTCTCCTATTGAAGGCCTTTTATAGAACCAATTCATTTGTGGAGGCCATGATTTCTAGAGAAGGGTATAATTTATCTATATTTGAAGGCATTTTTTCTATTGTGCATTGAGGAAGTGCTTTGCCTCTCTAAAGCTGACTTCTCATTTGTAGGTGGAAGCATTGATCAAGAAGCCTATTTTCATTAAGAAAGGTGCAATTTACCCATGCTAAGGAGAGGATGTGATTTTTTTGTTGTGTTCTTTGATGTTTGATTAAAAAATGATTTTTTCTTTCTTTCTCGTGGTCGTACTTTGTGTGAGGCTGTGTGAGATGTTTTTTTTTTGAACCAATGATTTTCCAAGTAAAGGCATTCTTTTTGGAACTACATCTAACTTGTGGAGGATGTGATTAAAATTCCTTTCTACATTGACCAGGACTTTGAATGAGAAGGGGTCAATTTTGAGTTTTGTAGCACTTTAAGACTATTGGTATGTTTGTATTGAAGGCTGCATATGAAGCTGTGACAACCCACCAATGAGTTCTTCAAACATTGATTAGCACATTTTAACATGCGACAAATATTTTTCACAACGATGCTCCTCGTGACCACTTGCACCCTGGTCTATGCATGCCCTTTGCATCATCAAATCAAGCGTTATTTTCTTGGGTGGAAAATCCTTTAATAGTTTGGTTTGGACTCATTAATCAACAACTATAAATAAATCCACATTCAAAGATTCTCTACAATGATTATCCAAGCCTTCATCAGCTTGTGTGTACCACCTTTGTTGGCCTTTGTCGTGTATTCTCCAACCACCATTTACTATCCATTAGTTTCTCTTTTTTTTGCCCACTCAATCTTCTTGTGCATATTGAACTGCAGCTGGTCCGAGCATCCATTGGAGAGGGGCACCACCAAAAGGTTTTAGGGGCGCATTCTTTTTCTTCCTTCTATGAATTGCATTGTTGTGAGTTTTTAAAGAGGCCTTTTCACAGGCATAATTTTTTCCACTTTGTGGGGTGTGATATTGTTCATTGGAGATTGTGTTCATCTTTTGGTTGCATTTGAATTTTTGGACGTGTGAATTCTCTCTGCTGGTGATTCTATATCTCGTGGTTGCGAATTTGGAGAAATTACAATTCCATTGGAGGCACTTAAATCAAACTTTATATTTTATAAAGTTTTCCCTAAATATTTATGGTTCAAGTTCTTGTGAAGCCAAAGTGAAGTGGGCCCAAGTATCTTGAATGTATTTTTGTGGAATATTTATCCCACATTCTCCAAGTGGTGGAGTTCTTCTTTGTTCATATACAACTTTTTTCCATTTATCAATGTGAGAAAGTCTCATAGATTGTGAAGAGGTTGTCTCTTATGTGTGGTGATTGGTGTTGAGTCGTTGGTGAGTGATTTGGCATGGGAACCTAGTAAGATGTCTATTTTTTTGATCATTTTTTTCTAGATTCTCATCCTTTCTTTTGGAGTATTTTGAGGAGTTTCTAATTTTTGTTGAAGGTTAATGTCTTTGTATTCTTGGAGATTTGTCATAGTTTATTATGGGGCTTTCATTTCATCTTGTTGTGATTATGTTGTAAAGTGGGATTTATAAACAATGGAGAGATGGTATCATAAAACATCTCAGATGGCTTCATTTGTTGCCACAATTGTATAATAAAGTCCCCCTTCCTAGTACTAATAATAAGAAATTCACATGGAATTGCAAAAGGGATCATGTCCTAGGAGTTATTACAATGCATATTGATGATGCCACTTTGAATTCTATTGATCATTTTGAGTGTCCCCATATTCTTTGGAATAAAATTTGGGAAATACATGGAGATTTTGATACTCAACTATTCCCAAATGATCCTGTTTTAGATTTTTTTGTGCCTCTTCATTTTTCAGACATGACCCTATGATCACGCTACTATGTAGGAGTTTGAAGTTTTGGAATAATTTGAATCTTCATATGAGGATGACGAGCGTTATTCAAATGCTCCTTCTCCATTAGCAATAGTTGATGTACCTTCACCTTTAGTGATTCATTATGTGGAGATATTGATTGAGGCTCCTATCATTCATGTTTAGTAGGATCATTCATCTTGTGTTGATGTTTCACTGAGAACATCCAATGATTCATTACAATGTAAGTATTTCATTTTCTTCCTGGTTGGGATTCTTATTTTTCGAACATTGGTTCATTGTTCATAGAATCTCATATTTTTCACTTCGAAGACACATTTGAGGGTATATCCCTCCTATTTGATGATTGTTGTGGTACAAATATTGTCACCCCATCTTAGTCTCTAGAGAATGTTCAGAATCAGTTTCCAGTGGTACCTTGTTTGTCACCTCCTATTGTGATTGGGCATGTTCCTAATTGGTTTGTGGCATCATCTTCTAAGGTCTTGGTGAAACATGATCAAATTTTAGAGACATCACCATACATATTCATGATTTTTTATTTCAATTCCTATTTGGAATGGGAAGCACTCCTACATTTTTATTTGGTTTTGTTTCTTCAAAAAGGGAGACAAGTTGTTTGTTGATATTGGGTCATGTTTTATCTTTAGGCACTTACCATTTTTGCAGGTGATTACAAATTATGGGGGGCTACATAGTCTCTCTTTCCTATTATGGGGGCATTGATTGTATATACATGATGTATATAGTCCTTGGGGGTGTGATTGAGTCCTCCATCCATGCATCATTTTTATTTTCTTTTCTCTCTTTTGGAGAGGGGTTTTTTCCCATAGGGATTTTCCCCTTTTCTTTGGTTGTGAGAGATTTTTTTTCATTGTAAATGGGTGCGTAACTTGGTTGTGTAGTCGGGACCCATATTGCATCTCATTTTGCATTTTTTAGTTTCCCTAAGTTGCACTTAAGGGGGGTTTTATTGTGAATATTGTTCACCTTCTTAAGTTTACTTAGGTTCAAATTGCATTGGTTATTCAAGTGTTTTTTTCCCATGCTAGGAATTTTTATACCCATCGCACATTTTCATACCTTTATAAGGCAGTATTGTATAGTATGTAAATTATCTCAATTTATCCACTCATATTTGGTGAAATGGCCTTGTGTTGCCTCTCTCACTTTCTATGAAGGTTATTTTGCAGATGATCTTTCTGAGTTATTCACTCTAACACATTCAATAATACATTGCACCATACATATAACCAAATTTTAGGTGACAAGCTAACCTCTTAAGGTGACAAAACATCATCATAATCATCTGGATTTCTAGCAAGATCAAAATCCTGATCATTCGTGTTTGCGTCTACTTGATTTTCTTACTAATCCTCATATGTGACATGCAATGAATTCTCTCTCCCAATCTCTTCATTGGTAATCAAAATGTATTCTTCAAACACTCCATCATCATATGCATCCACTTTTTAAAAAAATTCTTGTAAATTAACATATTTCCCATCAGACATTATATCAACAACTTCCACGAATTTTCATTTTGAACAAGACTCTATTTGGATGACATACGACCATCCTAGGCTTCTTCCATCATCAATTATAAATGATTAGTTAATTTGAAAAGGGGAACATATGGCTTGACTATCTTTGATAAAAATGTCTTGTATTTATGCATACAAATCCATACTCATCAAATTGTACTGTATATGGTCAGATCCACTTACATTTGAATAATATAGGGCTATTTTCACCATAGTCTAGTAGAATAATTTGTTGAATGAATCCAACATAAAATTTCTTCTCATTTTTGTGAAGAAATTCAACACTAACAACACAATTATAATTTATCTTTCCTTTGTATTTTTCTTCCACTTTTAAATGATTACCATAGGCCCACATTCCACTAAAACACGTAGTCCATAAATCTGGAGATTGTGAAAGCTCACTTTCCTCTACTTTTATATCTTGACCTTCTTCTTTTGCATCATTGACTTTATTAGCAATCCATTTTTCAAATTTTGGAAAAGAATCACCTTCAATAAAATTAGCATGACGTTTGTGCCTTTCAGGTTGATGTTGCATCCAAGATTGATTGTCTTCTTCATATTTTCTACATAGAATATTAATCTAAAAATAGTAAGATTGATAATATAAATGTGTAAATGAAATTAAATAAATTATTGTGTACTTTTTTTTCCTTGCACCACTTATCGAACAAAGATGTGTTTTGAAGAATATATGCATGCATCACACTTCTTTCTTGATGCCATAGCTTGAAGTGACATCCATTGCCTTCTAATACTTCACCTGCAACTATGTCTTCTTTTTCATTGTCCCATACATGTCGATTGGAATTTTTAAAATTCTTCATATATTCTATACAAAATCTTGTGGCCTCGTGCATTGAATGTCCCTTAAACATGTTGCCTTTTGGGTTTTCTCTAGTGCAAACAATTTTTTTTAAACCTTCATATATTGTTCTATAGGATACATCCATCTTGTTCTTATCGTGCCATAATTCTTTTAGTTCATAATGTAGATGTATCAAAAGATGTATATAAATGTTAAAGATTGTTGGTGGAAATTATTGTTCCAATAGACAAAGTACTTCAACAACATCCTCCCTCAAACTATCAAATTTTGAAAGATCTAATACATGTAAACTCATTCTCTTTAATATTAGGCCCAACCTTATAACTACCAATCTTGGCCCCTTTTCCAAACGTAATATATTTACCACAATAGGTAAATATATTCTCCATTATGACATGAAAGCCATGGGTCTTGAGGCCTCTTAAGCTATTAATGTCAGTTTGGCTTCTAATACTACTACTTACATATCCATTGGGAAAGCGAGTTTGAGACATCAACTATAATAATTGTGCATCTTGTTCCTTTGTCCAAACCTAAGGAGCACTAGGTTTTTTATATTTTTCATTATAATCATATTTTTCAACCCAAAGATTTTGATGAATTTTTAGTTGTCAAAATTCTTCACATGATGAAATAGAATCAAAAGCACCAAAAATAATTTCTATAATAGCGTAGGTTATATTTTTCTCCATATGCATAAAGTCAATAGTATGCCTACTTGCTATATCCTTAAATTATGGCAACTTATAGAATATGCACAACCATTTTACACCACTTTCATTACATGGATCATATCTACTACTATAAATCCCATCATTTTCAATAAATGACATTCTTTTAAGTCCATTCTCAACAATGTAATCACCTGTTATTAGCAATGGTGCTTCACAATTCTCATCTTGACAATTGAACTGTGTTTTTTGTTGATGATATGGATGATCCATTTTAAGATAATCACAATGTCCAAAATAAATATACTTATGCAAAAAAATTTAGTTCCTCACAAAATCCTTAAAGTTGTAAGAAGGACATCCATGGTATCCATGAAATTTGAGACTAGACAATGTGTCGTATGCTGGAAGATCATGAATCATAAACAATAAGGAAGCTCTTGAAATGAATTTGATTGCATGACCATCCCTTAAAGATTGAATTGCTTCAATTCCTTTTCTAAAATTCTATTATCTCATCATATAATGACTCTAGATAAGCATCAATTGTATCTAAAGTTACACTTTTATTTCCTAGTATAATGAATGATAGCTTTAAGAAAAATGGTTTAACTGCTAAGCATGGAGGCAAGTTATAATCTACTAAAAACATTGGCCAAGTTAACCATTTAGTACTTTTTCTAAGAATGGGTTCACCCCATCTAGAGCCAAACCCAACCTCATATTACGAGGATCTTGAGGAAAATTAGCCCATCTATTATCAAATTCCATCCACTTCTTAGAATCAGGCACGTGTCATTGTTTTCCATCAATGCTCTTATTTTGAGCATGACATTGCATAAGTTCAACAATGTTTCTGTACCTATACATTTAAAGTAATTGTGGAATTACTGGAAAGTGGCAAAGAACCTTTCTAGGAACCACAACTAATTTCAACCCTTCTCTATTCCTCACTTTATGAAATTTTGGACATTCACTCTCACTTTCAAGATTCTTGCAAAATAATACACAACCGTTCACACATGTGTGGATGCTTTCATACCCTAAGACTAGCTTAGTGATTTTCTTTCTACATTAGCTTCTTTTTGTTGGAAATGTGGAGTCAAGGGGTAACAATGAACTTAATAATGCTAATAACTAATCTACACTCTCATTTTCCAGCCAAACACCACTTGCAAGTTAATAATTTGAAGGATTGTTTTCAAACAACTTAAACTTCAATTAGCATACACAGGATTTGAATCATCTTCCATCAACTTGGCCCAATCATCATTTAGACCCTCATTCAACATTATATCAACTTCAAACGCTTCATCTAACATAGTTTCCTCTTCATCTATGTTTGTTGCCTCTTCATCTCTCACACTCTACCATTCTATCATATCTTCATAAAAAATGACATTCCAAGGGCTTATACCAGTATGCCCATATCTTATCATATGTCAATAAATGTCACTTCTTTTTTTCACCTTTTGACCATGACAATAATTACATGGACATGGATATTTTTCCATGTCCCTCTCATCAACTATTATCTCATCAAATGCATCGTATTGATCCCTAGTCAACATTTGATATCGATCCATCTATAATGTTCTACACATAGCAACAAAAAATTGTAGACTAAGAGACAATTTGTTTTTTAATTGAAAGGAATTTCCATAGAAATAGAGTTATAGAGAGAAAATAAAATATATTTTAACTAATGAATTGTAAAAACTTGATTTTTGTAGTTTATATTCAAATTGTTGATTACATTGCATTGCACATCTTTCAAACTCAAAGCATTACTTCACATTGCATAACTAATAACTAGGTACTGATGATAAAATTTCAATTACAATATAGTTTTTACAAAGTCAACCTAAGAATGTATGCAATTACTTCACATTTCCTAACTAATAACTAGGAGCAACTACCAATTGCATTTTCTTGTCATGGCATTCCATAAGACCACATTTCTTTGAGGCATTTTTTCAAAAAGTTCACTGCCTTGTCTATGCTACCACATTTTTCATACATGCCCACCAAAGCATTTTATCAAATAGTTCACCACCTTGTTTCTATGGCTAAAATCCTAAAAGAAGTTCTTTTGAACAAGCTAAGGATACTTGGAAAAATTCTATCAAAGCATAATAGTAAGCAATAACATAGACAAGGCAGTGAATTGGTTGAAAAAATTCCTCAAAGAAATGTGATCTCATGGTGATGGAATTCCATGACAATCCATAACAATTCGCTTGTCATGACATTTATCATGGTATTCCATCACCATGAGACCACATTTCTTTCAATCATTTTTTCAAAATTTCATTGCCTTTTCTATGCTACCACATTTTCATACATGTCTACCAAAGCATTTTATTAAACAGTTCACTGCCTTGCCGCTATGGCTAAATGCCTAAAATAGGTAATTTCAAAACAGCTATGGATGCTTGGAAAATATCTATCAAAGCATAATAGTAAGAAAAATCCTATGGTCTCATGGTTTTTTTTGGATGAAAATCAATGTGATTTATTTGCATTTTTTTAAAACTTTTAAACGCATTTTTTTTGCAATTTTCTATTTGAAATAGGGAAAAATGTTTGTGGTTAGTCTTGTACACTTTTTAATTGTAGGATTCTCATAGTTATTGAAAAGGGTGGTGTTCATAAAGGAATGGAAAAGATTCATAGAGCCTTTGAATTATACTGTCACTGTGCAATGACATTGAATCATTTAGCAAACCATTTTTTCTTCACAGGGCAACATTTTCTTGTAGAATAGTTGAATGAGATAGCTCTTGTTTCAACTGACCACCCTCTCATGAAATCTCATTCATATTATAATGTAGCTTAAAGTATTTTTTGTATCATTTTTCATCTTGAATCCTAGGCCTAATTCAATACTAGCTCAACCAACTACAATATATACTAATGAAACAATCAGTGCCTTATCTAAGATAGGAGAATAGTTATGAATTGTAAGAAATTGGTAATACAATTCTAATTGAACTGCAGAAATTAATGGACTATTAGAATGTTACTTTGTAACATCTAACTCATCATGTCTACAAAATATCACTTCCTTACTTAATCCTATATCATTTTCTTACAAACTCATGAGCTCATTTTAGTGTTTAATCAGTTCATTAAACTGAAGCATAAAAAGAATTCATAATTTTTTTGCAAATGAAAAAAAGACAAATGAAACTACCATTGACACCTTCATTCATAACTCTGACAGAAAACAAATAGGAGATCAATATTTGGAAACCAAAATTCTTCTTCATTTCTAAAATTTCTTTGGAAAACCACATTTAAGATTCATATACAGTATAAATTTCATCTTAATTTTTTCTCTAATATATCTACTAGAGTATCCATTTACATTCTATTCTACTTTTAGAGCATAGTATTTATTGTAACCATGTCTAGACTCAAAATTTTGAGCTCTCTTTTCAGCCATGAAATCCTCTTTATATAGGCAGGGGAGCAACAAGCACCCAACTGAATTACAATTTCACTTTCATTTGAGTTCATTTCAAAAGCCTAAATTCAACTAACTCCTTGGAGAACTCCTAGGCGATTTCATAAGTAATCATTTGAGAAGAAGGGAGGACAAAAAGGAAAAAGAAATGTGTAAAACATTAGTAGTCATTATCATAGCACTTGTTTGAAACAAAAATATTTCAACCATATCTTCTCGAATACTTCCACATCAGCAAGGGAAAAAAGAAAATCCATGGACACATGAAAACAAATACCTCCTATGTAAAGACCATGGTGTCATCAAAAATTGAAACTAAGCAATGACCCTATTCAGAGTTGTCAACATCTGAAAATGTCCAACCGCTCTGTGTCCGTGTTGCAATTGGAGGGATTATCAGCACACCATCATCAAATCTATTGTATGGCACCAAAGAATGGATGTACTAGCCATAGTCTGAGTCTATATCAACTTCATAATCCGAAGAAGTATTAGAAACCACAATAAGAAAATTGTGTTTTCCGAGGCTAGTCTTGTAGCTTTTTTCCTTCTTTCTGGCCTTCCTCATTGGCAATGCCAGTTCCTTGCATTTAAGCTCAACCGCCTCTCGTGGAAGGGTTCTATTCCTCAAGCGATAATTAATCTACATGATTGACTTCTTTTAATGGCCTCTAGCCCTCTTTTTTCCCTTTGAAACTTTGGGGGAAACCAGGGCTTCCTGCTTAGTCATGCCTTCATGGAACTCAGACATACTTAACCGACTAGACCTCCTAACAGGAGGAATTGTCACACCAGTTTTTCACATTTTGTTAGAGCTAAGAGAATGATAATTAAAAGGTTTTTTCATTCAACACCCATAGGAAAAACACCCCAATCCAAGTGATTACAACTATTCCAAGCAATTAAAGTCCTAAGTAGACCAAAGAACTGAATTTCATACCAACCCACCAAGGACAAGAAAATTCTAATGTAGATAGATCAACAACCCTTCACACTTTGCCTCACACATATTGCAAACTTAAAATGTAGTGATAATAATCATTGATCATCCTGCATTAAATAGAAATTTTGAGCATGCAGAATTAATGATGAAGAACTCCTTGCACGAGCAAATTGGTGACTTATCAGTTTGGCTTTGAATTTGGTCCATTCATCTTAGAGCAATTAAAATTTCATCTAAGGTCGCCATGAGCATTTTTTTTCGACCATTATCAACTTGCTCCTTGAAAATAGTGATGCTATCTCAAACATTGACATGTTATTCTCTAACCTTGATTAATCATGTGTGTTGACAATTAGCATGTATCGCCAACGTAATATGTGCTCTTCATTAATATTGACAAAGTACATAAGGCCTGTTTTTCTTATAGAGAAACTTTCTTTGTACACTTCATCACTAATTTCTCTCAAATTTTGAGGTGTTATTAGTGATAAAGTTACTCATGGGATGATTTCAATTCTGTTGGATCATTCTAATTTAAAAATTTATCAACGGTCTTCTAGTTCTTTCATTGATTCTCATTTTTCTTTGTGCGAGATCCCCAAGATTTTGCCATGTTACCCATTTCATTAATGGTCATGACTTGTCACTGATTTACTTCATTATCGCCTAGCTCCATCAATGATGCAAACATTAGATTGTGATGACCTTTAGCCCCTGATTCTATGGCTTGACCTCCGGTCACATTTGTTCCTTCAACATCCCTTGCTAATTCAAACTTCATGCCTAGGATCCCATTAGTGATGAGAGACATTGTGGAGGTACCAAATCTTGGACATGTGCATTTGCATAAAAAATATGGCACAAAAGATATCACCCATATGATTATATCAAGTTAGCAAAAGAAAAACCCTTTTTAGAAGGCACTCATTGCTTATCACTAATTTAGAACCTAAGTTCTAAAATGAATCTGCGATGAACAATAAGGCCTCTATTCATCACTAATTCTCCTCATATATTATGCAAGCAATTAGCAATGAATGGTTTACAACATAAATAGGGTTCATCATATATTGCTAATGTGAGAATTACACTTTAAAACATATCCATGATCACATAGTACCAGACGATATCACTCATCACTACTTCATGTATTTCTTTTCAATGGCCATCCACAATGAGCAATAAGAACATAAGGCTAAAAACATTGCTCATTGCTATTAAAAATTTGAAGGGTCAAAAGCCATTAATGATGAGCAATATCAAATGAAGACACCATTCATCACTCATTGCTAATTCAAGGTGTAGACCCATGAATAAATCAAGGATGAGCGATATAGCTACGAGGGCCATCAGGACTTAAGTGGAAGTTTCTTAGGCATGTGCTCATAAGTTGTTCTAAAGAGGGCACTTCTCTAGGGCGACATGAGAATAGTAGACTCAAGAATTTTGAATCATGCAAAACAAAGAATGTAATGATCAAAAATATCCCTTTTCCTAACCCTATAGAGATAGGTGATTCAAACCTAGACACGAGAAGGGTTAGTCACATGATGACATGAAAATTTATTTTCTTGTGACCAACAATAGACATTACACAGTTAACAAAAAAATAGAATGTCAAGCAACAAAACCCTAAACCTCATATAAGAACCTTGCATTAGATGTAACAAAGATTTTTAGATAAAATTCCTAAGGTTTTAATATGAGCACTTTAGATTTTACAAAAATTTGAAAGTGCCATAAGTGGCTCTTTCTGGGGATGTTTGTTCCTCAGTGAACAAAACAAGAATTTAGATCATCTAGAGAAGAAGACCAAGTGCCTACTTCATTGGGCAATAGAGTCAAAAGGTCATCTCTACTCCCGCTACTTTCACTTGACAAGTCAAACCATATATGATGGCCCAAGGCCACCAAAACTATAGGCCTTTTCTTACCTCTATCATAAACAAAATTTTCATCACACCTCACTAAATCCTCCTTGAAAACATCACTAGAATGTTCCCAACAAATCATGCTAGCATTTCTAATTTCATCAAAAAAATTGTAACTACCATACATTTGAGAATCAGGCATATCCTTCAAATATTGTATTGCATGTGGTAGTAATTCATATTTTTTATCATTCAAAACATTGTCAAGTTTAAAACAACCTTCCTCAATTTTTTTCCCATTACCACAATGCAAGGAATTTTCATCCAACTGAAAAATTTGGCACTCATATCCTGCCACATAGTTGGTACTATCAAGCTCAATCTTTGTAGTAGTTTCCATGTTAAAAGTGAAACAATTATAAGGAGTAATCAAAATATTATGCACACCATACAAACTATCTCCAAGTGTGTGTAAAGAAACACACTCATACATTTGCACATATTGTAACTGTGCCTCAACATGTTGGTATAGAGAATTACCAAGAATCTCTACCCTATCCTTATTCTTGTTCACTTTGATAACTTTTGAACATAACAAGTTAATATCTTCAACATTCACAACTTGTTCAATAGTGAGCAATTCTAGTTCAAAAATATAATCTATTTTTCCTTTTGAATCAACCCCCATATCCATACAAAAAATTCATAACTAGGCACACCTAAAACAGAAAATAAAGACTTATCTAAATCTACTTTATAATTTTCATGACCTGGCTTATTGAATGTACAAACTTCATGGTTATCTATTGTTCTTAACTTGTTGACACAAGATTTTGAACTTACATCAACCTACATATACTCATCATTCAAAGCATCAATAAAATCAATCAGTCGTTCATCATTACCCACATCATGCTGACCAATTAGTTCATAACTGGAAGGATCAAACACCCATGTTTCATATCTTCCATAATAAAGACTATCATCACTATCAAAATCAATATGAATATTACACAATAATTGAGGGCTATCCATATGTGCATATTTTTTATATTTAATAGTTAACAAATTTGAAATTTGTCCACTATTTAGTAGACCATAGTTCTAATCTACTCTTTTAACCATTTCTTTCTCTTGACCTCCTATAGAGATACATGCATTAGCAAGTTGTAAATTATGACATACCAAGACATTACCATCATCCAAATCTAGAAACTTCGTGGACTGGGTTTTATCATTGAGTTGATCATTTATATTTTCTTGAAAGTAAAGAGAAGCATTTTCACCATTACGAATACCAATGGTGATATTACATAACTCTTAACTTCTTCCTTCTCAAGAATGCACTTATTTGTACCTAAAACTAGGGGTATTTGATCATTTGTATTCATACAACTGATGGTTTAATCAACATGTTTACCCACAATTGAAGACAATGTATCTTGCACATATTCATTCCTTACTTTCTCCATATTATCTAAACAAGTGTAAGCCATCTGCATACTCAATATTTTGAAATCTTCCAATAATACACTAGATCCCTCCTCAAAATATTCAAAATACGTATGAATGCAATCTGGTGTACTATGTCTAAAACTTTCAGGGATTAGCGCAAGAGAAACAACAAATCTATGACTAAAAGCAATGCTTGACTCATTATCCTACTTCTTCATCTATTTTAACTTTGTGAAAAATTCAAAGGGTTATTTTGAAAATTCTTTCCTATAAGCATCCACTAGATTATCCCAGCAAGGAAAGGACTTCTTAGGAAAACTTAAGTACCAGAACCTAGCTCTAGCTTCAAGATGTCTAACAAAAAATCTCATCCACATATCCTAACCTCTAATGAATATTTCACCATCAAGCTAAAAAAACTTTGGACATGTGCATCTCCTTCACACACATTATATCCATTAAATCTAGGAATTTTTTTATATACTTGAGATGGAATACTTTTAACCTTAGAATCAATCCATGACAAGTCTAATTAGTGATACAATGGGTCAAAAGAATTGACAAAAGCTTCAGTACTTTGGCTAGTAGATCTAGTATGACTATCTCTTAACTTGGTTTGCATAGCCATTAGGCACCTTTTAATCATCTCTTTAACTCCCCTTTTAAACACAACTTTCCATTCTAGCCTTATCCTAAGCTTTTTCATACTTGAATGCATGCACTTTTTAATATCAACTATCTGAGGATTTTCAAACTTATGAAGCTTCTTGACAATATGCATCCAAGTTTCTAGTGACATGGTTATTTCTCCTTGATAATCCATAGATATATGCAAACTAGGATTTAACGAATTATACATAATTGCAACCATGAAACTATGAGAGATCATTGAGACAATTTCCAATATGGTAGTAACATGGGCATTTAACATGTGATAATGTAAATGAATGGTAATTATTAAGATATACAACTTCACTCTAACCATCCATATTAGCCATTTTGTGAATTCTTTAGACAAACACTTTGAATGGAACTATACTAGCTTTTAATATGATAGGTTCAACAAATTGAAATATATAGAGAGCTCTGTACCTTCACACCTCCAGTTGCTACAACATCATTGAATAGAGCACTTTTAGGTTACAATACAAAACACCCACCCTTCATGTGATAAAAATTATAGAAGAGTCGCCACCTCTTTAACAAGAGGAAAACCCTTGAAGGCTATCTTTATCTGAGTTCTTCTAGTAGAGTCACTTCACAACATTATGAATTTTGGGCTGACACAAATCAATTTGCAAATCTAGAAATTCTTCAACTTTTGAACTAGATGTTCAGTTTGCTTTGACTCCTTTCAAATGGTCTTTAACAATTTTGCGTAAGAGATGCAAAGTTATTCCCCAACAGAGTCACCATTTTTGTTGGTTATTTTTTTAGAACCAAACTTAATCTCAATCCTAACCTATGAGCTTGCCACAAATTAATTATTAGGTAATTTGAGGATTGGCCAACACCTAAGGGAAGTAACTAGTACTTCACTTCTTCTCTTCAGGATTTGTGAGACCTAGGGAGGGTAATCCCATGCATTCTCATAATATCTCACTTTAGGTCAAGATTATTTCTTCACACAGATACAATATCTAGGAAAATTATCTTAGCAAAGGCTTGAAAGACCTTAGATAAAAGTATTAATTGTTTCAAGGAGTGCAATTACCTACTTAAAATTGGGACAATATAGCTTAAAGTATTTTTTGTATCATTCTTCATCTTGAATCCTAGGCCTAATTCAATACTAGCTCAACCAAATACAATATATACTAATGAAAATATTAGTGCCTTATCTAAGATAGGAGAATAGTTATGACTCGTAATAAATTGGTAATGCAATTCTAATTGAACTTCAAAAATTAATGGACTATTAGAATGTTACTTTGTAACATCTAACTCACTGTGTCTACAAAATATCACTTCCTTAATCCTATATCATTTTCTTACAAACTCATGAGCTCATTTTAGTATTTAATTAGTTCATTAAACTGAAGCATAAAATGAATTCATACATTTTTTGCAAATGATAAAATGACAAATGAAACTACCATTGACACTTTCATTCATAACTTTGATAGAAAACAAATAAGAGAGCAATAGTTGGAAACCAAAATTCTTCTTCATTTCTGACATTTCTTTGTAACCACATTTAAGATTCATATACAATATAACTTTCATCTTAAATTTCCCTCTGATATATCTACTAGAGTATCCATTTACATTCTATTCTACTTTTACAGCATAGTATTTACAATAGCCACCTCTAGACTCAAAATTTTGAATTCTCTCTTTTTAACCATGAAATCCCCTTTATATAAGCAAGGGAGAAACAAGCACTTGGATAAAATACAATTTTACTTTCATTTGAGTTCATTTCAAAAAACTAATTTCAACTAACTCCTCGAAGAACTCCCAAGTGGTTTCATAAGTAATCATTTGAGAATAGGGGAGGACAAAAAGGAAAAAGGCATGTGTAAAACACAAGTAGTCATTATCACAACACTTGTTGTTTGAAACAAAAAAGATTTCGACCATATCTTCTTGAAGACTTCCACATTAGCAAGGGAAAAAACACAAACCATGGACACATGAAAACAAATACCTCCTATGCAAAGACCATGGTGTCATCAAAAACTAAAACTAAGCAATTCCCTATTTAGAGTCATCAACATCCAAAAATGCCCAACCACTCCAGGTCCTTATTGCAATTGGAGGGATTATGAACATGTCATCATCAAAGCTATTATATGGAACTAGAGAATGGATATATTGGCCATAGTCTGAGTTTATATTAGCTTCAACATCTGAAGGAGTATTAGAAAGCACAATAAGAGAATTATGTTTTCCCAAGTTGGTCCTATAGCTTCACTCCTTTTTGGCCTTCTTCACTGGCAACACTAGTTCCTTTCCTTTAACCTCAGTCACCTCTCCTGGAAGGGTCCTATTCCTCAAGTAGTAAGTACTCTACACAATTAACTTCTTTTATGGCCTCTAGCCCTCTTTTTTCCCTTTGAAACTTTAGGGGAAACCATGGCTTCTCGCTTAGTCATGGCTTCATGGCACTCAAACATACTTAACCGACTAGACCTCCTAACATGTAGAATTTTTGCACCATTTTTTCCCATTTTGTTAGAGCTAACAAAATGATAATTAAAAGGTTTCTTGATTCAACACCCACAAGAAAAACACCCCAATCCCAATAATTACAACTAGTTCAAGCAATAAAAGTCCTAAGTAGACTAGAGAACTCAATTTCATACCAACCCACCTAGGATGAGAAAATTCTACTACAGATAGACCAACAACCCTTCACACTTTTCCTCACACATATTGCAGATTGAAAAGATAGTGAGAATAATCACCGATCATCCTTCATTAAATAGAAATTTTGAGAATGTAGAATTAATGATGCAAAACTCCTTGCATGAGCAAATTGGTGACTTATTATTTTGGCTCTGAATTTGGGACATTCATGTTAGAGCAATTAAAATTTCATCTAAGGTGGCCATGAGCATTATTTTTCAACCATTATCAACTTGCTCCTTGAAAATAACGATGCTATCTCAAACATTGACATGTTATTCTCTAACCTTGATTAATTATGTGTCTTGACAATTAGCATGTATCACCAACCTAATCAATGCTCTTCATTAATATTGGCAAAGTACATAAGGCTGATTTTTCTTAGAGAGAAAATTTCTTTGTACGCTTCATTGCTGATTTTTCCCAAATTATGAGGTGCTATTAGTGATGAAGTTACTCATGTAATTATTTACAATCCGTTGGATCATTCTACTTTAAAACTTTAACAACAGTCCTCTAGTTTTTTCACTGATTCCCTGTTTTCTTTGCACGAGATCCCCAGGATCCTGCCATGTTACCCCTTTCATTAATGGTCATCACTTGTCACTAATTCACTTCATCGTCACTTGAATCCATCAATGATGCAAACATTCTTGTGATGACATTTAGCCTTTGATTCTTTTGCCTAACTTCTAGCCATATTTGTCCCTTCATCATGCCTTTCTAATTCAAACTTCACGCCTAGGATCCCATCGGGGACGAGAGATAAATTGCAAAGATACCAGATCTTGGACACGTTCACTCGCATAAAACAAATGGCACAAAGTATATCACCCATATGATTATATCAAATTAGATAAAGAAAAACCCTTTTTCAAAGGCACTCATCATTTATCGCTAATTTAGAACCTAAGTTCTAAAATGAATTTGCGATGAATGATAAGGCCTTTGTTTATCATTAATTCTCCTCATATATTATGCAAAAAATTAGCAATGAATGGCTTACAACATTTATATGGTTCATCACATATCGCTAATGCGAGAATTACATTTTAAAACATATCCACAATCACATAGTACCACATCATATCGCTCATCACTACTTCATGTATTTCTTTTCAATGGCCATTCACAATGAGCAATAAGAACATAAGGCTAAGGACATCACTCATTGCTATTACAAATTTGAAGGATTAAAAGCCATTAGTGATGAGCAATATCAAAGGATGGAACTGTTCATTGCTTGTCGTTAATTCAAGGTGTAGACCCATGAATAAATCATCGATGAACGATACAACTATGAGGGCCTCGGGACTTAAGTGAAAAATTTTTAGGCACGTGCTCATAAATTGTTCTAAAGAGGGGACTTCTCTAGGGTGACATGAGAACAGTAGGTTCAAGACTTTGGAATCACACAAAACAAAGAATGTAATGATAAAAAAGATCCCTTTCCCTAACCCTACAGAGACGGGTGATTCAAACCTAGGCATGAGAAGGGTCAGTCACATGATGACATGAAAATTTAACGTTTTGTGACCAACAATAGACATTACACAATTAACAACAAAATAGAACATTGAGAAAAAAACCCTAAACCTCATATAAGAACCCTATATTAGATGTAACAAATATTTTTAGATAAATTTCCTAGGGTTTTAATATGAGCATTTCAGATTTTGCAAAAATTGGAAACTGCCATCAATCTTATCATAGTAAAGGTGATTATGACACAACTGGCCACTACTATATGACATCAGTCAAGGAAATCTAAAGGCCACAAGATTTTGTGGACAAGTTCTATTGAAGCTAGGACATCTTAAGAGTTCTCTCTCAAATTTTGAAAAGGTTTTGGAGGTCCACCTTGAGAACTATGAGAGCTTAAAAGTTGTAGGCCATATATATGCTCAATAAATGCTGGCAGAGAAGGATTTGGATATTTTAAGAAAGGAATCTCACATAGATCCACCTGATTCCCATGCATTTATCAAGATGGGTGAGTTATTAATATCGTTAGACCCAAGTGTAGCCTTAGATTCTCTTAAGATGCCAAAGTCTCTTCTGAAGAAGAGTAGAGAATAAGTACCCATTCCATTATTAAACAAAATTAGGGTTCTTCATTTTGAGCACGATGAACTAGATTTGGTTCAACAAACATTTATTGAGGCATTAGGAAATGATGTTCTGCCTCTAGACAAATCTCGGTGGTTAGTTTTGTGCATTTTTTACTTGTAGAATTCTCATAGTTAGTGAAAAAGGTAGTGTTCATGAAGGAATCGAAAAGATGCTTAGAGCTTTAAATTATACACATACTATGAAATGGAATTTAATCATTTAGCAAACCATTTTTTCTTCACTACAAGGCAACATTTTCTTGTGGAGTAGTTGACTAAGACAACTCTTGTTTCAATTGACCACCTTCTCATGAAATCTCATTCATATTATAATCTTGCATGATCTTATCATAGTAGAGGTGATTATGACACCACTAGCTGCTACTATATGACATCAATCAAGGAGAGCCAAACACCATGAAATTTTGTGGATAGGTTCAATTTAAGAGTTATCTCTCAAATTTTAAAAAGGTTTTGGAGGTCCACCTCGACCACTATGAGAGCTTAAAAGTTGTAGGCCATATATATTCTCACCAAGGGCATGCAAAGAAGGATTTGGAAATTTTAATAAAGGTAACTCACATAGATCCACATGATACCCATGCATTTATCAAGATGGGTGAGTTATTAATATCATTAGACCCTAGTGCAGCCTTAGATTCTCTTAAGACCCCAAAGTATCTTATGAAGAAGAGAAGAGAAGAAGTACCCATTCAATTGTTAGAAAAATTGGGGTTCTTCATTTTGAGTGTGATGAACTAGAGTTGGCTCAACAAACTTTTATGGAGGCATTAGGAAATGATGTTATACCTCTACATAAATATTTGTGGTCAGTTTAGTGCATTTTTTACTTGTAGGATTCTCACAATTAGTGAAAGAGGTAGTTTTCATGAAGGAATGGAAAAGATGCATAGGGCCTTTGAATTATACCTATATTGAGCAATGGCATTGAATCATTTAGTAAACCATTTTTTCTTCACTACAGAGCAACATTTTCTTGTGGAATAGCTGATTGAGACAACTCTTGTTTCAACTAACCACCCTCTCATGAAATCTCTTTTATATTATAATCTTGCACAATACTATCATACTAAAGGCGATTATGACACCACTGGCTACTACTATATGACATCAATGAAGGAAAGCTAGAGGCCACATGATTTTGTGGATAGATTCAATTGAAGTTGGGAGATATTAAGAGTTCTCTCTCAAATTTTGAAAAGGTTTTGGAGGTCCACCTTAAGAACTATGAGAGCTTAAAAGCTATAGGACATATATATGCTTAGCAAGGGTTGGAAGAAAAGGCTTCAAAAATTTTAAGAAAGGAAACTCACATATATCCACCTAATTCCCATGCATTTATCAAGATTGGTGAGTTATTCATATTATCAGAACCTAGTGTAGCCTTAGATTCTCTTAAGACACTAAAATCTCTTCTAAAGAAGAGCAGAGAAGAAGTACCCATTCAATTGTTTAAAAACATTGGGGTTCTTCATTTTAATGAACTAGAGTTGGTTGAACAAAATTTTATGAAGGCATTAGGAAATGGAAATTGGGTTGAATTCATAAATAAAATCCCCAATGCTAATTTTGTAGTTTTTCCTGTGCTCTTTAAGGATATGAAATTCTTCCATCGACTAGAAGAAGGTGGTGTTTCACTTGAGTTACCATGGGATAAAGTCACAACACTATTTAATCTTGCTAGGTTGTTTGAAAAACTACATGATATTGAAAAAGAAAATCTTTTTTACAGGCTAATATTGTTCAATGAGAGGAGGGATCCAAAGGTGGAAGCACAACATCTTGATAAAGCTAGAGAAATATATTGTAAAGTGTTGGCATAGAAACTAGGAAATGTTTATGCTACAAATGGGGCAGCCATTGTGCTAGATGAAAGAGGTCAATTTGATATTATGTACCTTGGAATTTTACCCTATTCTAATGTGCAAAATAACTAAAAATGCAAGTGGAAAAATACTAAGAACACTTCATTGATTAGCCTAAAGAGTGATAAATAAGGAAAATAGATGAAATAAAATACAAATCAATTATACCTTCCTTGCTGTTGAAGAATCCTTTGTTGGCCCTTGATTTAGATGAATTTGTGTGCTCCTTGGATGGATTTTTGGTGTAGCTAGATTGAATATGCAAGATGATCAAAGTGGATGGCCAAATGATAGTGAATGATTGAGAATGCAAATTGACAGCATAAGGTTGCTCAAATGAAAAAGTGTTGAAAATGCCCTTGAGGAGGGGGTATTTATAGAAGAATTTGAATTCTCTAGAGAATTCAACAGTTGAGATTCATCCAACAAGGTCAAGATGAAGGGTTATAGTGAGTTGAGAACTCACAAGCCCTCACATTTTGACATGTGGAATGTGAAGTGGCTAAGGGGGGATGAGGTGTAAGAAGTGGAGAAGAAGTACATGATGTGGAGGAAGGACAAGTACCTTGCAAGTACATTGGGAGATGGGAAGAATCTTGGGTGAATAAAAGTGAATTTTAAATTCACAATGATTGGAATAATCTAGCGGATAAGACAATGTTCCCAAAAGGTGGGAGTTTGTCACATGTGACTTGATGTGACAAGTCAAAGATTCTAGAAGATGCATGGGAAAAGGGGATTCTTGGAGGAATAAAAAGGAATTAAAAATTCCTTGGGGATGGAGAGAGTTGACCAAGGTACTAATTAAGATTAATTAATCATAATTAGAAGATAAATGAGGGTTAGAAGCCAACTTGCAAAAGTTAGAGTATGTGACACATCCTAATCAAGGATTAGGCATGTGCACATCCCTAATGAAGAAATTAGGAGATGGATTAGGATTAGATGAAAATAACATGTGAGGAATTAAATAAATGTATTATTTATTTAATTTATTTGATGAAAGGAGGATTAAAAGAGTAAAGTATTTAATTATTAATTAAATACCTTAGGGATTTGGCAGAATTAAGGGTATTAATTAAATAATAGTAATATTACTTAATTAACTTAGATAAGAGAATGTTTAGATGAAAAGTGATAAATTTGGATAAATTAAGTGTCCAAATTTAGGTGTCTACAGATACTACAAAGGAAATTTTTACATAGGTACAAGAAGCTACAATAGGAAACATTTTTGTTCAGATGCTTGATGTGTGGGTAAATATAGCACATGTTTACTTTGCACAAGGATAGTTTGTACTTGTAGTGAAAATGTATCAAAATTGTTTGAGGAAATTCTATTTTTGCACTAACAACCAAATTTTATTATATTTAGCTCAAGCACATTATGAAGCAGAATAGTGGCAAGATTGTAAAAGAACATTATTAAAGTAAGAACATTATTAATAGTGGTAGGTAATGAGGGTTTTGAATTACCTCTGAATTCACTGTAGAGGGCATCCCCAAATCTAATTTTCGCTACAGAGGGCCTCAGAAAAATAAAATTCATTGCAGAAAGCTCTAAATTCCTTGCCCTTGCCCATCTTTTCAAAAGTCTCTAGGTCCTCTCTAAATCCTTATCGCCCATGCAAGTAGCTACTATAACTAATCAAAACACCTCATTCTAGGCTAATGAATGAAGTGAGGTCTGCAATGAATGAATGAAGTGAGGCCAAGTGAGACGAATGAATCTGCAATGAACGTGAATAATCATGCCAATACATCATGCACATGAATACATCATGCAAATAATTGGTTGAGTCATTTTTTAAAAAAATTGTCTAATTTAAATTTGATGACTAACTATTTAGTCATTTTATTTTTGTGACTAAATAATTTTTTAGTCCATGACCAAACTAGTCATTTATTTACTCATTTATAACTGACTTGTAAAAAATGAGTAGAATTTAGTCATTTTTAGTTGTTGTGACTAAAATTTTTAGTCACCTAGTCATTTATTTACCAAATTATACTAGTGACCTCAGGGGGTGTACAAAATTTTAACATCTAAGGGGACAAATGAGAAACACCTCAAGGTGCACAAAATTTTAATGTCTAAGGGGAGGAGCAATAAATTTCCAAGGGGATGAACAACAAAGCCACACCTCAGTTATAGTCTTGAGTGATAGGTACTCGTAGCATAAAGTAGAAGCTTATGTTATTTCCCTTGTTTTGCAATTTAGTGTTTCATTTCATTTTTTATATTTTATAGTTTTTTCTACATGTGTAATCACCTATACTCCATTGACATAGGGTGTGTTTATAATCCATGAATGCATATATAGTGCCAACACTATCAAAATCTTATGAGCCCCTGTTGATAATTAAATGAAGTCTCTCATGAAAGATGACATTTTTAGTTAGGAATCCACCCTCTGAATTGTGTGTCTACATGTAGCACCAAGTTTATCAAACATTAGATAGGCCTTACACCTCCTACCCCACAAGTAGTGAATGAACCTCAATCCAAACCAAGTATCCTCCCTTGATCACATGGTATGTATGTTGTGCTTCCCTCTCCACCATCCTATAAAGGACCAAGGGATAACCATGTAATTAACTTTGTGCTTTTGAAAGAAAAACTAGTCTTTAGGTAGAAACATAAGAATCTGGTGGTCTCCCAACCAAAATTGGTCCCTTTAATTCCTCCTCCAAATTAAGAAAAATAGACCAATGTTGGGGAACACCTCAATTACCCCTTCACAAGCTAAAGCTCATGTGAGAATAAATAGAAGTGAAAAGAGCATAAATGAAGATGCCATGCTATGGCTCATCAACTTGTTGAAGAACATAAAATAGTACCTAATGACCAACCATCCATCCAACTAAATTTTAGTGAGATACTTCCTACCCATTCATCTTCATTATCCCCTAACTCCACCCCACCCCCCTTGCCAAACCATGAATCTAAACCTTATTTTTTACAACAACAAAAAAGAATAAAAGTATCACTAGATAAAAATATGGATGTTAGTGCTCACAATCATGCTGATAGAACTAATATGCAACCTATTGTGATATGTTTAGATAGTGAAGAAGAGGATAAAATAGAACAAAAAGAAGACCATAATGAGTTAGCTACCTTATGTTTTCCAAATCAATAAATTTAGATGGGGGAAACTATGATGATCCTCTTGAGGAGAGTGACCCACCATGTGTTGAATGTGGTAGTTCTCCTGCACTATGTAATTGGCATCCTTGTTTCAATAATATATTATTTTAATTTCAATAATAGAAAAAGAGAAACACATTGTGGTGAAATTCGGGTGTAAACATCTACAATTACCCATTAAAAATTATTATTAATAAAATATTTGATTAAAAACTAGTAATAAATATCCATGCATTAGATATTTGAGTTGAGGATCTAATTCTAACAAATTAGGGAAAGATTTTATTTATAGAAAAAGTCATTCATTTTAGTAAAATGTCACTATAAAATAATATAGTGAAATTTTTGATTAAAACTATATATATATATATATATATATATATATATATATATATATATATATATATATATATATATATATATATATATATATATATATTGAATCTATAGAGAGAATGATGCAAATCATTAATTTACATTATATTTAAATTATTGATAATTAAGGTTTTGCAATTGACATAATATGTTGAATGATAGAAAATATTATTTTTTTAGTTTGATGAGGTTGAAAAGTAGGACACATTATCATTCTTTCACCCATTACTAACCTTGATCTCTGATATCTAAGTTAGATGTGAGGATGGTGTTCATCAACATCTTTGGGGAATCTATTGAATTGTTAGGGTCGATTCTTCTAGGCTGAGTTATTTTTATAGTTTGGAGCAAAGATTTTAAGACAACATTCACCAACATGTAAGTAACATATATGTAAATTTTGATGCAATGAGCTTATAGTTTTTGAATATTTAAGTGCACTTAAAATATTTTTCAGTGTAGTTGTGAGTTTCCCTTGATTTTCAAGTGATCCCTTTTATTGATTAATGGCACAAATGAATGTCTTTATACATAAAAGCATAGGAATGAGCGATACAAATATGGATCAAGTGAACTTACAATAGTTCATAGGAAATGATTCTAGTCTTAAAATCTGAATTGATGTCAAGTGGTGTGAAATAAACCTTAAATGAGGTAATGATTTTTTTGAAGTAAAGAAAAATATATGAAAATATCTACAAATAAGAATAAATAAATAAGTAATAAATATTTACAAATAAAAATAAATTGAATTGAATTAAATATATTAAAATTAAATTAAATACAAAAATGTATCAATTATGATATAAAATTATATGAAAGAATTCTATTGAAATAACTCAAAACTGAATAGGAATTAGCATGGGTATGAAAATTTGGCCATTAAAAATAGAAATTGAAAAGAGTAGTGTATTCTCTTCCTTTTCCACATCTACAAGAATAATCATCAACTTTATAAAACTTGTCAATCATGCTAGTGAATGCATTTGATTAGCAATCTATAAAGTAGAAATTACAAGAGGGTGTCTTTCTCTTCCTTTTCTTTGTCTACAAGAATAACCATTAACTTTATAAAACTTGTCAATCACATTATTGAATGTATTTGATTAACAACCCAATAAACTAGAAATTGCAAGAGGTGTGTCTTTCTCTTCTTTTTCCTCGTTAACAAAAATAATCATGACTTTATAAAACTTTTCAGTCATATCAATGAATGCATTTAATTAACAATATAATAAAGTAGAAAGTACAATAAAGGTCTCTTTCTCTTCATTTTCCTTACCTAACAACCACCATCAACTTTATAAAATTGTCAATCACGATATAAATTGATTACTTTTCCTGAATTTACGGCTACTTTTCTTCTACTTGACACGTGACCGGTGTCTCACAACTCGCCAATTGTAATGAAATGCATTCACGACTGATGACCCGTAATTTAAGGGAGTCTGATAACGTGTGGAATTTGAAGCAGCGAACATCAAAAGTCCAGTCGAGTAAGAAAAAATACAGAAAAATATTGGCGTGTATGTTTTGGTTTTGCACGGCGGGACTGTAGAAATGAAGAAAGAGATTAAAGTGACTCACGACACGACTTGTAATCAAATGCATTCATGACTATTTTAATGAAGTCAAATAATGTGTGGAATTTTAAGCAGCAAACATCAAAAGTCCAGTCCAGTAAGGAAAAATATTGGCGTGTATTTTTGGTTTTGCAGGGCGGGACTTCTCTTCTTCATTGTCGTACAAATCGAAGTTTGCGGGATGCCGCCAGATGTCAAAGAGCCTGTTGCCTTTCCCTTTGCTAGTCGAGATTCTCAAAATTTGACGGATTTACGCGTATAAACCGTGCTTCAGTAATCATGAAGCACAAATAAATTAAAAATTGAAAGAAGGGTGTCTTTCTCTTCTTTTTCCTCATCTACAGAAATAATCATGAACTGTAGAAACGCAGAAAGAGATCAGAATGAGCCGTCACTGGTGACTCACGACTCACGATCCGTAATTGGTGGGCATCTATGAAGGAAGTTAAATATTGTGTGAAATTTTAAACGGCGAACACCAGAAGTCCAGTGGAGTAAGAAAAAATATTGGCGTGTATTTTTGACTTTGCTGGCAGATTGTCAGAGAACACGTTGTCTTTCCCTTCGAGTTTATAAAACTCGTCAATCACGACGACGAATATAGCCTATTTGATCATCTGTTCATTTCCACCGTAGAAATGAAGACAGAGATTAAAGGGACACGTGACCAGTGACTCACGTCTCGGGACTTGTAATCAAATGCATTCATGACTATTTTAATGAGGTCAAATAATGTGTGGAATTTTAAGCGGCGAACATCAAAAGTCCAGTACAGTAAGAAAAAATGTGGAAAAATATTGGTGTGTATTTTTGGTATTTTTCTAAACCAATTATTAATCAGCGACCAACCGACTTTTGCGCGTTGCTGCCAGATCTTCCATGGTTACCTTTCCCCTCGCTATTCGACATTCTCAAAATTTTGCTGTTATACGCGTACAAACCGTGCTCTAATAATGATATTAGTTTGTTTTTCTTGTAAAATTGAATAAGCAGTTGTTTACAATGACTTTGGGAATAGTTACATGACCCTACGGTCTACCTGAACAGGATCTGTTCTCAAGTTTGTACAATTTGGTCTGCTTAAGGAATAGGCTTTGTGATTTATTATTAAGATTTTTTTTTAGATACGTAGAGTTGAGACAAAATCAAGCTATTAAGATGATTGAAAATGAAAATTTAATTTCTAATTAAATAATTAAAATTAGAGAGTTAAAATGAAATTAAGTTTTTTTTGGATATAATCGTCGCAACAATCTTATTTTTAAGATATAATTCTATTTAAATTTATGTTATTTCATTTTAAACAAAGTTTGATTTTTGAAACTATAATATCTATTCACTTAATTATGTATGAAGTAGGGTAAAGTTTGGTGGTGCTAAAGAGCACCATGTGGCTTACTATGCAAGGATTTCAAAGTGAAATACTTTCTTATTCAGAAGTGAAGCCCTTAGATTGAATTGATAGTAAAAGTAAGGGAGTTAAGAAGGTGTCAATGGATGCCAATATAAGTGGCAATGAATACTATTGTTCGCTTTTTAATTGCTAAAGTAAGTCAGTGAGTGACTGTCTTAGATAAATTACTTAGTGTGTGCTTTGATAATGAATCACTTGTTAATTAATGCTAGATTGATTATTGTAACATAGGATGATTGATGATTGATTTACTTACAAAAGAAGAAATGATTTTAATGTTTTTGTGATTTCTAGTCCATAAATCTTTGACCATTTGATGATCCACTAATTTCTTAGCATGATGTCTTTAAATACATATCCCTTGACATGTAATTTTTAATTTTCATCACCCACACTAATAGGTACCAAATAGATCCCATTGTTACTGGCCTTGGAATGCTTGAGCTCAAATTTTAAATGATGGGGACATGAACATGGCAATGATTTTGTTAAGTGTTAGAATCACAATAATGATCATGTCCAAGATGAGTAGACTACTTGATGTAGGAGCAAGGTGTAAGAGAAATCTTACATCACCCAAAAAAATGTTTTATTTTGATTTTTGATTTTTTGTTTGGTGAATATTTGTGAAGCATATTTCCTTTAAAGTCCTAAAGAATAGCTTAAAAAATTATCAAATTTTCAAAAGGGTTAAAAATAGTATGGTTTATATTTTTAGTAAGATTGCATATGAGGACGTGGTACTTAAAATTTTCCCCAAAGCTTCATATAGGTAAAGTGCACATCATAGGTTAGTTTCAAGCCACGATTATTTATGGAATTGAAGATATTAATTATTTATGTTATTGAAAATCTTAGAAACATTATTAAAATTGAGTTTTGAGGCTTCAAGTGACTTTTTCTAGCTAAAGACTGGAAAAAGGCTCTTGAAATCTTGGGAATGAAGCTGCAATTGCAATATGTTGAGGATTTGATCCTCTATTTCTTTTCATATATTTTTTATGTAAATAGTAATATTTTAAATAAAGAATTCATATTTTCATGTGTACATTTTTTTGTTGTGTTTTGTGTCAATGAACCCTTCATCAAGTGGTATCAGAGGAGTTATTGAGTGCATAAACATACCATCAAATGTGGGGTAATTTGTACCAAGACATGTGATTGTGGGTGTGAGGTGGATTTGATAAAATTCCTTCATGAAAAATTTATGGTGGCAGAAATGTACATATTGGAGGAGTGTTTTAGAGCCCTCTAAAGATAGATTAATGCAATCTAAGAGAATATGCATAGAGGATGATACTAGAAGAAGAGAAGAAAGTGAAGATAACATTAAACAAGAAATTGAGTCAAAACAATAGAAACAAGTATCAAGAGACCCATATAATATCATGTTGGTAAAGGCTATTTCAAAGATTGGAAAAAGAACTAGAATATAGAAGTTTCTAACTATTTTAGAAATATCAATCTAAAAAAAATTGATTGATTGGATCAATGATATGGAAGAGTACTTTGAATATGAAGATGTAGAAAATCCTAAATGGGTCAAGTTTGCTAAAACCAAACTAAAAGGTCACACCAACATTTGGTGGAAGGAGGTACAACTATACAAAAATTGAAGAAGAAAATAAAAGATTACAAAGTGGGATTGAATTATGGATAAGATGAAGTAATTTATTCTAGTTGATTATGAGTTAGAGTTGTTGAAGAGGATATAAAGAGTGAAGCGAGGGTTTAAGTCTCTTAAAGAATACATGGAGGATTTTGACAAGGTCATAACCATAATAGGCCATTATGAGGCCAACAAGAAGAAGGTAGCTTGTTACATAAATAGGTTGAGATCAATTTTCAAAGAGGAGCTAAGATTTTTCACAATAACTACTATATAATATTTCTACTAGTTTTTCATGAAGGTAGAAGAGAAGTTAAAAAAATGATTTAAAAGTAGGAAAAGAGGAAGAGGTTGTGGTGGAAATACTGCTTGAAGATCCTATGGAGGTTGAAATGAAGATCAAAATAAGAATGAAGAAGTTGGAACCCATCAAAACTAAAAAGGAGACAATGCCTACCATCCTTGAATGACCAAATAATGGTGAACAAAGAGGAAGAGGAAGAGTTGGATGAGGAATTGAAAGAGGAGGCTTCCATGGAAGCTATTTCCAATATGGAGAAGAACATTGAGCATACAAGTTTCCACAAATTCAATGAAGGAAAAATAGAATACCTAAAGGTAATTTGCTTGAGTTGCACATGTAGATGAATATGTGAAACTTGAGCATTCTAAAGATGAAAGAAGAGGATAAGCTCTTGTCACAAGAAAATCCTTGTTGAATGACGAGAAAGAGTTAGTTCAAAGGAAAATTGTATTCCATACTAGATGCAAAAACTAAGGTAAATATTATAATATTATCATTGATAGTTGTAGTGCTATTGATCTTGTGCAACAGGATATGGTTATCAAATCTTAGGTGGAGAAGAGAAAACATCCACATCCATGTGATTACATGGTTGTAGAGGGACCATATAGCTTTGATCAATCATCAATTCTTAGTAAAGTCCAAGAATGGGAATTAGCATGATGAGGTGATGTGCGACATCATGCCTATGGATGATTGTAATATATTTTTAGAAAATTCATGGTAGTTTAATCTATGTGTTATACATGATGGTCATGCTAAAAATTATTCCTTGATGCGTGATGGAGTTCACCAGTCCAAGACCTTAAAGGAGGTGGAAGAAAAGGTATGTAGTAATGCAAGAATTTGTTTGGTTGGTGGAAAGAAATTTTTGGATGGTATGTGACACAATTATATGTGTTGTACATTGATTCAAAGAGAAAAAAAAAAAGAATCTATGAAGATATACCAACAAAAAATTTAGATCTATTGGAGGAGTTTCTTGACATTATATCAAATAATCTACATGAAGGATTGCTACTAGGGAAAAATATAAGCCAACAGATGGAATTAGTAGCAGGAGCAATTTTTTCAAATGAGGTAGCCCATTAGATGAAACTTGTAGAGAATGAGGAACTGAAAAAATAGGTTTAGGAGTTGTTGTTCAAGAGAGTATTGATTAGAGAGATCCTGATTCCTTTATCCAATATGCATGGTACTAGCACCGAATAAGGATGGGTAGTGAAGAATTCTCATTGATTCTCAAGACATCAATAACATCATGATCAAGTACAAATTTTCATGACCAAGAATGGATTATTGTTTAATTGAAAAACGGATCCTATGTATAATGTATAGATCACTAACATCAATCCTTTTTCAAAGAAAACTAGGATACAAATCAACAAGGGGATTAGATTGACTTTCAACCATTAAGGTGATTCAATCAGCCTTGGATCTGGTCCTTTAATCCCTTGGAAATTAATTGGAATTGAATTTCTTTAATTGACCTAATTAAACTATATGACCTAATCTATAAATGAAACTTTTCAACAATTAAGAAACTGTAACAAATTATGATAGCATAACTAAGAAAGTAAAAATTTTATGCACCTATCATGCAAATTTTAATCTAATTTGGTAGGACTATGTCACCTAGGGAGACTATGTCCTACTTGATTTTTTTTGGATTTGAAAATGTAGTCCTTTAACCCTCTGTTTTTCTTCCATTTCCTTCTCTACAACTTTCCATCTTTGTATTTGAACCTATAATAAATCTAGAAAAAAAATGGTAGGGGGTAGCTATGTAGGAGTTTTCCTCAATCAAGCCCTTGCTTTGGTATTTCTACCTCTATAAATAGCCAATAAACCAATTGATAAAAGTGTTTATTCTCTTAGCATGCATATAAGGTTGTAATAAGCTAAAATGCATAAAAACCTCCTCAAGTGCATTAGAGAAGGATTGATAAATGACAATGATAAGATCTACCTAAGAGAAAGTCAAATACCCTTAGTAAATCTAAAAGACAATGATAAATTGCCTTAGGCAAGAAGTATAATGAATATTAAAGATAAGAACACTTTGAAAATAAGTCATTAGGTTGTAGAAAATGGCCAAGATCAATTTCCAAACCTAGATTCCATCATGTCCTTCTACTAGCATCAAACTCTAATCATTGAATGAAACTTGATGAAATCTGAAAATACGCTTGAAAACGTAAAAGTTCAAATGTATTTTGGTATAATTTAATTTGATCTCTTTCTTCTTCTATTTCTAATTTTTTCCAATTAGTTTTCAAATGGTGAAATGACTAGGGATTTATAGGAATTTAATTAAATAATTTCCCAAATATTAGATCTTGATAGCTGATATTTGACATTTAAAGTTCAAATAATAAATGCCAAATCCAACATATTAAGATTTGGAGGTAAAATAGGGGGACCAAGTCACTTAGGGTGACTTAGTCTTGACCCTATTTTGTAGGATTTAAAGTATCAGGAGCAAAATATTAATTTTTTATTTGATTTTGTAAATGGGTTTTCTTGGTAAGTATCCAAATGGGTGACAAAATGCATAATTTAGGACATTAGATATAAAATTAGGTCCAATTACTTAGAAGGGAGCAAAAAATAGTTTGAAATTATTGAGGGTGACAATTTTGTATAATGCTACATTTAGCCCCCACTTTAGTGAGAGTATGAACTTACACTGAAACTAGAGGCTGATTGTCCAAATGTTGAAGAGATAGGATGACAATGAATCTAGGGGGAGTGCAAAAGCCCCCAAGACTCAAGATCCTGTGGTAAGACAACATAAATACAAAGGAAACTGAATGTACATAATGTAACAAGACAACACAAAAATAACATGCCAAAAAAACCACACAAAACACTACACAATACACAACACAATACAAACATATTGCAAACACGATATGAACACAAGAAAACAAATACAAACACAATGTAAAGTTAGTAATAAAAGGATTTAAGTCAGTAAGGTAAAGAGACCTCAGTCTTCAATTTGTCTCAAATACCAAATGTCATCTATTGAATCAATGTTAGACAAGAGAAAACTCTCATGAGGACCAACAAGTTGCGTTATGTCAAGTCACTCATAAGCCTTATGGATCTACTGGATAGCATGCTATGTTATGTTATGTTTCCATACAATATGATTGGTTACACAAGGCTAGCAAGTTGTGTTATGCTAAGACACATATGAAATACATGGCTCCATTTTCATGAAAATTGTGTTATGCTAGGTGGCCATGTTATAAAGGGTGCTCAATTTCATGAAATAGAAAATTGCATTATGCCAAATCATTGGACTATCTTAAAAAATATCACATTTTAACATCTAAGGGGATGAATGGTAATCACCACAAGGGGTGCAAAAAATTTTAATGTTTTAGGGGATGAATGAAAAACACCTTAGGGCATGCATAAAATTTTAATGTCTAAGGGGATGAATGAAAAACACCTTAGGGGGTGTACAAAATTTTAATGTCTAAGGGGTTGAATGAGAAAAACCTCAGGGGGTGCACAAAATTTTAATGTCCAAGGGGATGAACAATAAATGTCCAAGGGGGTGAACAATAAAGCCACACCTTAGGGGGTGTTGAAGGGGCACTCCTTAATGTTTAAAATATCACACCTTGGGGAATATCATACATGATACCACCACTGAGAGAGGACAAGTCATGGAACAAAAGATCACACTTTAGGGAATACAAATCATAGTATTACCACCAAAGGGAACATCACATGCCATAAAAATTTGCACTTTTAGGAAGGAAATATCGAGCCTAATATCACCACTTGAGGGAGACACTAACATAGAGGAGGGAGGCCATTATTTTAATTAAAAATGCCACACTCTCTAGGATTTATATGGTATCATCACTGAAAAGGGACAATTTCTTAGGTAAACAATGTGTGGGGGACCCTTAAAATGTTAACTATATTTTAAGGAGATAGAAAGGCATCCCTTGTGGCAAGGAATGCACCTAACACAAGGCTACCCAACCTTTTCCCCCCAAGTGTAGGTAAAAAGATGAGCCAAAATGAATGATGACATGATGATCCTTGTAAAATGAAATTTGATTGCATAAAGCCTAGTTTATACCTCAATTCATGGTAATGGGTATTATATGATACTACAACTACCAAATGGAAAGGAGAAAAAATCATATATCTTAATCTATTATTCGATCAAATTTATCACTGTAAGGATCAAATCCTTCCAATTTATTTTTCAAAACATGACAGTCATCAATAATGTGTCCATATGGGGTAAACCTACAAAAGTGGTTTACAATTCAAACGAGGAAGGAAAACTTGCAAAAAATGACCCCATGCCAAAATTTTTAGTTCTTGGAGTTCGAATGAACCAAAAGAGGGTTCGCTCGAACCTAGGTTCGAGTGAACCCATTTAATGCAAGTACATACCATCTCGCCAAAAAAAAAATGAAAACCCCTTTTTGAAAGGGGATTCGAATGAAACTTGGTTCGCTCGAACTCCCCTGATTCGAGTGAACCCCCTTTTCCCTAATTCTTGCTCTTTGTCACAAAAAAGATCAAATCTTTTGCACTTCAAATCTCGTGTTGAAGATGAAAATGGCAAAGAATTCATAGAACCAACTAGAATTAGGTAGTCCTCGAAACAAGCTATCCAATGAATATAATTTTAATATGTTTTTGTTTTATTATGTATTTGTTTTCTTAGTTTTATTAAACATAGGTTTTTCACCAAAAATCAAGCTCTTTGTTCTGCACATGTCGAAAAATAACAACTTATCAAAAAAATAAAATTGAAAAACATGAGTGCACTAGATATTGAAGTCCTTAATCCAACAAAAATAAATAAATAAATTGATACATACAAAAAAAGTTACACGTTATACGGTCCGCCTATGTCTGAATTGTAATTGGTTTGACTTTGAAACTTGCTTAAAGAAAAATATATTCAATAAAAAACTATCTAACCAAGTGGAAGCACTATATATCAAAGTTACAAATCTAGATTTGAAATAATTAGAATTTTATCCTTCATGGAAAAAATGTTATACGTTATACGGTGAGCGTCACTCTTTAAAAATGTTGTTTTATGAAAAAAGACTAGTTTTCGAGGGAGATGGAAAAAAAATGCAATCTGATTCCAAATTTTTTGAAAAAAATATATTTAGAATCTACAGACAAAATGTCACGATAATCTAGTTTGCATCATCTTCAAATTCCTCACGGTTTAGCCACTATAGGTGCCCGATAGTGAAGATTTAGTTAGAAAAAATTAATTTGGTGTCTAGTTTGGCCAAAAATTGTAAACGAGTATTGTGGGATCACGCTATGTTCTATGATACACACATTAGGATATTTTTTCATTCTTTTGTTTATTATCTCTTCTTTCTCTCACAAGCGGTAAAGTAATGAATCCTAATTGCAAAAGTGTAGGTAGAGTACACTTAATCTTAGATAAAGGATGTGGGGTAGATAAAAATCCTTTTCCAATAGGACCATGAATATTTTGTATCTATTTTTATCATAGGTTTAGCATCATTTTCTAGAACAATGTTATGCATGAATATCTTAGAATTAGTCCTTGACACATCCAAATAAGTCCAAGAAATTTTTTTAGGGAAATCATGTAGCAATGTTTTGTGATCTTCTTGTTCATTGCCATCAAGACATTTTCCTATTCAAAGCACATTTTCGTCACTATATGGGTCCATTGGTATGTTTATGATGTCTCCCACAAGTAACACATTACAATTTTGAACATTGGGAATTGTTTTGGATCTATATTATTCACCATCACATAATTCAGTTTCTTTCCCAAAGTATCCATTAGCATTTAGACAATAGGGAAATCCATGATTATGATGATGGATAGGAAAAGTGTCATACATACCAAAAAATTCCACTAGGGATTCATCAATTTTAAAAATATTCAATGACATATCATTACTTGTGGTATCTATCAACCTAGGATGAACTAAATTGGTAGTTATTTTAGAAGAATATTTTGTGATGACATTGACATTGAGTGAAGGTATTTTTTATTCTTTCACATCCTTTGAAGGATAGTAATCAAGACCCCTTGTTGTTTCTTGTGTGTTTAGCTCTATGGGGATATAAATACCTTGTTATTTTATTCCACATCCTTTTCCATTACAGCCAAATTATTTCAAATTTTGATAACCTCTTCCATAAATAGCTTAGATTTCTTTCAAAGAAGGTGGTTTTTCATAATCACTTTCATCATGAAATCTTCAGCTAGGTTGTGTTGATACCACTACAACTTCTTTCTCTTTTTCTGATTTTGATGGTGAAATCTTGTATTCACCCATTAATGTAGGTGTGTTCAATCTAATGGTCCCCAATCATCCTCTAATAGTTTTTTATAGATTAAAGAAACTCATCATTGCCTTTAATTGGTAATGGTTCCACTTTTGAGGTTGTGATTAATGTACTAAAGGGTCTTTGAGTTCCTATCTACATTTGTAAATAGTTTTAAGAGTTAGGATCAACTTTTACCATGTAAACCTTATTGTTATATGTGTATTTCATTAAATGATGAAGTGTTGAAGGCACTCCTTTCATCTCTTGAATACATGGTCTACCCAAGAGAATAATATACAAAAAAATCTCAAGAATTACAGGGATGGGAGTTTGCAATGCCACAGGACCAACTTTAACTAGTTTAATGTTATTATACCAAGCGGTTGTCTCCCCACATTCTCAAAAAAATATAAATAAAAAGCATCGGGTTGAATTAAGGCTCTATCTCCTCTAATTTTGCTAATATATGAACACTACAAACATTAAGTCTTGAACCAATATCAATAAGGGTACACCTAATCCTTGAGTGTTGTTAATAACAACAATTATCATCAAGGAATCATTTTTATTTTATGTTTTGAAAAGGGTTAACTCACTTTGATGAAAATAAATGTCCAAATTAGTTGAATTCATACCCTCAAGAAAAATTGCTAGATCATTTGGTTGCACACTAAGAGGGACCACAAATTTTTGCAAAGCATCTTGAAGAATGCCATGATAAACAAGTGATGTTTGAATTAAATCCCACAAAGAGATCTTAGTGGGAGTAGCGAAAATTTTCTCCAAAAGATCATACTCCTTAGTACCATTATGTTGGGTAAATGATTTTCACTAGGTAAGATAGGTTGTGAGAGTGGTATCGACATGGGAATGGCTTGGATTTGTTATGGTTTCTTATTATTTGTTGTGTTATATGTATGAGAAACAACATGATAATATTGTTGTTGCTATACTTTTTTTACATGTTTATGTTGGGTTAATTGCTTTAAAAAAATCAAAATGTGTCCTAAAGTTTTTGGTTGTTTTATGGTGGTCCTATGATAAGCACAAGTTTGGTTTTGACTTCTGGTTTCTTTGTGGGTGAATAAATGATAAGTTGATGTGTGATTGCATTAATTTTTCTTTGGTGTGTTGGAATATTAGGAAGCCTTAGTGGATGATCTAGGTGAGGGGAATCTACACCAAGATGGGGCACAAAAAAGTGGCCAAAAGCCCAAAAGCAAACAAAACGCATTTATGATTTTAAGAAATTCAAATAATGTGATTGTGTTATGGCTTGGATTTTCTGAGCCATAACATGATCATGTTATTTAAAAAAATAATGTGCAGACATTTTTATTAAAAAATGTGTACATGTTATTATCAAAACATAACACGTACATTTTTTTAATGTGCACATGTTTTTAACACATACACATTTTTTAACACACATGTTTTGGTGACCTAAAAATGTGTACGGATTATTCTCAAAAAAGTTATAAAAAGAAAATTATAGTCTATTTTACTCACCAATGACCCATGTTTTTAGTAGTTGTGTTGCTTCCCTCAACTAATAAAAACACAAACATGTTTTTCCCTTTCCAATCTTGCTTCACAATGCCACGTCAAAAAGAGGCAAGTCATTTTTTTTGCATTTTATTTAAATTTTGTTTGCATTAGGAAAAATGGAGTTTTTTTTATTAATTTCATGTTTCTTTGGAATTATATAACAGATCATGTAAGCCCTAAGCCACAAGAAAATTTAAATGATGAATTGCCTAAGGAAAACCCCAGGATGCTTGACCCTCCTCCTACCCTTCCAAAAAGCCCTAAACAAAGCCAAGATGAATTTTTAGGGAATCTAGAGAAAAAACAAAGTTGCAATTCATGAATTATTTTCAAAATTGAGGGATTCAATATCAAAAGAGCATCACCATTCCCTTGGCTTAGCATTGGAAGCCATGTTGACAAATTTTGAAACTTTCACAAATGAAATAAACTAATTAAAAACCTATAGAGAATCATGTCATCAATAGTAGGCAACAAAATTGTCCTATGATGATGTGAAAAATAAAGAAATAAGAAAATAAAGCATATGTATTAGTTTTATAGATCCTAAAACCAACCAACCTATTCCATCAAATTCAAAGAGGTTTCCAATTTATTGGTGTAATTGTGAGGAGATAAGAAATAAGTTTTGGGATAGGTGGTGGATGGTCTTTGACCAACCTCCAAGTAATAATTATGAGGTGCCCTTATATTTTAAAGGAAAAATATACTGTGAGTTTATCCTTCATGAAATACCCAATTTCTTTGATATGAGGGTGTTTCAAGGTAGAGTCAATGGCTCTACATATAATAGACTAGGATCTCGTCAGGTAGATAATCATGCAAATTAAAGAACACTAGCACAAAAATGTATTTATCATGCAATAGTTCACACTACCATCAGGGAGAGTATGGAGGTGCAGACTCGCCATATAGTTGCTAGCCTAACAGACACAATTATAGAGCATGACACATAAATCTCCCAAAGTTTTGCATCATAGAATATTGCACTAGCTCAACCATCTAGCTCTAGTGCCCCTAGTTCTCATATAAACCCAAATTGTTGTAATCTATGCTTTGGGAGAGATAGCAATGTAGAGGGTGCAGATGGTTCCACATCCCATGTGTGTTCTCATTGTTAGTATAGATGTCATGGGTGTAGCAGGGGTCATCACTATGGTGCATCAAATGATGCGGTGATGAGAAATGGGTTGCTGAATGAGGTGTAAGATAGTCAAGTGCAAGTATGCTGATTTGAATTTATAACATTTTATCTAATTAATTAAAATTTTAAATGTAATTTTTTTTATTATAGAATTGAATTAAATTGATGCAAACATTATGCATTTCAGGGTGTAATTTTAGAGCTCAATACATCATTGAGAATTCCTACAACAACTTGTACAGTTGCATCTGTATCTAAGGTAAATTTTGTATAATAGATCAAAATAAAATAATAATTTCTATTCAAAATAATGTTTAACAATTTATTTATTTATTTATATTGAATAGGTGGGCATGCCATCACCATCTACTACACCTGCTACCATAGATGGTTATGACATTATATTTACTCACTTACACTATATAACCCATTTAAGTTTGTTTTTTAATATTTCAAATTTGTTGTTTATATATACTTGTGATATTTTGAGTTTATTCTAAATATTATTTATTTATTTGATGAATTCATTAAACACACCTTTTGGGATAAAAGAAAATTTGGAACTTGATGTTAGTGCAGCAATTTCATCCTCCATAAGCTTAAATCAGGTATGATTATGAATATATGTGTTTAATAATGTTTATATTGTGTGAATTTATATTAGTAGACCTATCAAAAATAATTGATAAATATGTCTTTGTTATGTTATAGATGGATCTAAACACCTCAGTGCAAGGACAAACATCTCTTAATGATGTTGAGTGTTTTCAATAAGAAGATGCAAACTACTAGTATGTTGTAAGTGTGTTTATAATACATGTGTTATTTTAAATAATTTTTATAGTTTTTGACTTTGGCATAGTATCTAATTTTATATTTTGTGTGTATAGGTTATAGTACAAAACAATAAGGAGCATAGGAGATCAAAATGATGTAAGACATTGACTACTAGCAGTGACCAAAGTTTAGTTAGTTTAGCTAAGAGGCCCAATGTTTCAAGATTAGTGCTCAATATTCATAGATGAACACATTTTGTATGCCTATACATGACACATAGATAATTTTTTTGGTGTGGCTATATGTATCAATGGTATTTTATAGATTAAGAGGCAATGCATTGGCCTCATGGCATTGTATGACATTTTGATGACATTTTGTGCACCATCATGATGGTATTGTATCACATTTTGTGTGCTCTCTTAATGGCATTGTATGACATTTTGATGACATTTTATATGGCCTCATGGATTTATGGAGATCAATCTATATGAACTTTTTATTTATAAATTGGTACCTTAAATGATCTAAAATGTTCTTATAATTTACTTACCCCTAAGTGATGTATGTATGAATCATATCCCATATCCAAATTTTAAAATTTTCATCTAATTTGCTATCATGTGACAAGTTAGCTACAATGTCAAATTAATCACCTTATCAAAAACAAATAATTAATAAGGACAAATATTTCCCAACAAACATGGATCTAAAAGTTATATTTATAATCTGTAGACACTGAAAAAATGTCTCGAGCTTGCAAGTAACATTTTATCATTAATTTGACTTCTTTCTTGCATAATTAAAACATTTTCATTATTTAATTATTTTCTAATGTCATATTCTTCTATTAATTAAATAATTCTTAATTATTTAATTAATTCACTTTATCTTTATTCCTCTCTTGATTAATTTAAATAAATATTAAATTTATTTAAATTACATCTCTAATTATCCTCCCCTCTATAATTAAATAAAATCTTATTTATTTAATTAGTTATTTCTATTTTCCTCTATAATTAAATAATATTTTTTATTATTTAATTATTCATTAGCTTTTTTCTTCTATAGTTAAATAAATCATTATTTATTTAATTATTTATCATTTTCTTACCTCCATGATTAAATAATTATTTATAATTATTTAATTATTTATCATTTCCCTCCATCTTTTATTAAATAATTATTTTTAATTATTTAATATTTCACACCACCCTTCTACTATAATTAAAAAATTATTTTAATTATTTAATTATTCATTTTCTCTCCCTTAAATTAAATAATCGCCGTCATTATTTAATTTATTCCTTCTTATCCAAGCCCTAAATCTTAACTAATTTCTTGAGTTTTGGTTCATCCTTCCCATATTTATCTCTTTATCTTCCCAATTAACCTCATCCATTGATCATGGTACATCATTATCCAATCCTCACCCTTTGTTTGAATTGGGATTTCTATAAAAGAAATTCATCAGCTTCATTTCAACCTAATCATAGTCTTTGAAGTTTTGATATCTTGAGATCTAGTTATCTTGCATCAACATCAAGCTTACCAAATATCTTGCATACTACAAATTTGAGAACAAACAAACTAAAATGGAGAAGAGCAATGGAGATGAATCAACTTTGGCATAAATATTGAGTATTATTGCATTATAATTAGGATTCATGTTTCATTTGTGCTTCATTTTTGGATTAGGGTCTTATTACCTTGAATTAGATAGTTTTGTGGTTGCTATTATGGATTCATGCTTTTTTTTTTAATTCTACCTCGATCTATAGAGTGCAATGCAACAAAAATAATAATGAATAAGTTAACAATAATGTATCTGAAATTTTAAATATTATTTATCAAAATTCAAATTACCAACTACTACATGATGAGAATATTGTACATTTGACTGTCCTATAGGTTCCATGGAAAATGGAAATGGATGCCCCACTTCTATGTTAAGGAAAGGGATTTGATTTCACACTATTCACATTCTAGAATACCTTAGAGATCTCAACCCAATGAAGGATGTAAGATATCTGACAATAAGGTATTCTAGAGTGGAGTTTGGGATTAGGAAAGATTGAATGAGGGGTTCACCACCAAGTGCAAACTTGGAAAATATAGAATGTTTGAAAACACACTATGAAATGCAAAAGACCTAGAAAGATGAATAGAAATGCACCTAAAGCCAAATAGAAAGCTATAAAATAGAGAGTGTGCACTTGGAATGTGTTGAAGACTGGAAATGATTTTGAAATTCTACAAATGCTGATTTTTAGGCATGGTGGGACTCATTCGCCATTCTGGGTGAATTAGTTCCATATTTGGAAAATTGTACCAAAGCCTGTTTTAGACAAATGAGTATCTAAATCTTTAGAAATCTATAGAAAATAGGTACAACATGACTCATTTGCCACTAATGGTGAATTATTCCTCTTTGAATTTTTTGAAAATCCAAAAGTGGAATATGAAGCTCTCGGTTTGCACATTTTTATTTCTCTAGGTATCTAGATCCAAAACCCTAATGTCTAACACTGTGAGTGAAATTTTGTGGATATTTTGACTTAGCCATCAAGGATATGAATTCAAAATTTTTTTCAACCTATTATTCAATGATCTCCAAGCTGTCAAGGTACCTAAATCATGATGATAGATCTTGAATTGCTACAATGATTATTGAATAATTATGCCCTTGAATGCCTTTGAACGTTATCTTGATGCAAAGCACTAGCTTGCTTGAGAAGAATGATGAATGAATAGTTGGAGTGTTGAATGAATGAATTAGAGAGTTAGTTAGGGTGAAATGAGGAAAAATTATAAGAAAAAGTATAATTTTAAGAAAATATTTTGAACATATATAGTTAGAATATTTTTTAAAAAAAATTTGCAAATTAATAATTTTGAATGAATATTGAAAACATGTAATTTGTATATAGTAGAAAGAAAGTTTTATACAAATGCAAATGATCCATTTTGAATGAAGATTGAATATGTGAAAAATGTGTATCAAAGAAATAAAGCATTGTATAATCATATAAGGGAGAGGGTCTGATGGTGGTGAGGGCTATGTTGTGTGAGGGTTCCATCTTAGTAGGCTCCATTCCAGCCAATTTTTTTTCCACACTTGAAAGAGTCCACTTGGCAATTCAAAAACCTCAAACTAGGAAAAAAAATGCATGTTTTTGAAGATTTTTTGGTCGGTTTCCAAAATTCACATTTTATGAGTTTGAAAGTGGCATGGACTGATGGTTGATGCATGGTAGTTTTCATTTTTTCCAGCATGCTAGTATTGGAGAACTTAATTGATTCAAGAGGCAACTGATTTGGTGGTTTGTGTGTTGATTTGTGCATGAATAATTGGTTCATTTGGATGTGGCTTCACCAATTTTGTTATGTGGTGTTGACCTAGGTGCTTTGGGGTCATGTAGAGTTGAATTATCCATGGAGTGGATTTATGGGAGTGATTATAGGTCATGTTGACCTATTTTGGTGTTGTACATGTTTTGGTTTTTTCCTCAAAGTGTGTGTGTGGTGGTTTTTTGATTTGACAGGTTGTGTTACATAGTTCATACAATTAGGCTAACCTAATTGATGTTTTGGTTGGTTGTGTTATATACACAAGGTTGATTCATTGTGTGAAGAATTATTTTAAGTGTGTGTAGAGTGTGTGTGCACGATATAATGCGAGTGAAGTGTGTTAAGTCAATTTTTAGAGCTTAATTAGAGCTATATCTTCAGCATATTACAAATACATTGCTGATAGTTCATCTTTAGCAGTGAGCCACCAGTAGTGAGTCATTCTTTCTTTTTGGATAGTGAGTCCTTAGACAAATGTAATCTTCATTGTATTTGGTTATAATATATTGTGAGATAATCCCCATCGTGGTTTTTCTCTTTCTATGGTTTTCCACATAAATCTAGTATTCTTGTGCTCATTGATGTGATACATGGTTCAATTGTTCCTTTTCATTACGAAAAGTTTAATGTAGTTCTTTGAATGGATGTTTAAGTTAATGAATTTCAATGAATTTTGATTCAACCCACCTCATTCTAATGTTTTACATCATTTCAAAATTCAAAATATACATATTACTTTTTGGTGATTCAAGTTAAAAATTTGGATCAATGTTGGCCTACTCCTTTATAAAAGTGTGATACGACTTTTTTCTTTTAACCTCCCCTAAAGTCAATCATAAACTCTTGGAAAGGAGTAATTGCTATATTTTTATCTTCCATATAATGTTAGTAAAAAAATGATGGAAACATAGAACAAATTTTTGAGCTCAAAGTACTTTATGAGTGTTGTAGTTTATACCACATACTCAATCATATAAAGGGAGAAATGGTTTGATTTAGAAAAAATACCGATTAATTAACTATATAACAAAATACCAAAAAACACAATGTAGATAAATGTCCATTATCATTATATTATTTATATGAATTGAGTACATTCATATTTTATTATATCTCTATTTTACATCATATATATTTATCATATACTTCTCCTATATCTTGTATATCTTCCCTCTTCTTCTTACATATATTCTCTTATACATATCCCCTTATACTTTGTAATTCATATGTTTTGTTATACATATATCTACGGGATGGGACATGATCCATCTATCCTACCTCTACCCTAGATGGCATCTATTGAATATTATGCTTTGCAAGCTCTTTACAACAAGATGCATTAGGATTCCCTTGACAATGTCTAAACTGTTGCACTTTCCTACAAACATCATCCCCCCTTTCAAAATGTTGGCTCATCCCCAGCCAAATATAATCAGTAGTAATATGATAACATTTAAGATGTGATCCATTTATGAAGTACTACAATATTGTGCCTTCTAATGTTCTTAGTTGAATTGCTCCTGAGTCAAGAATGTTATTGATTTGATAAGGGCCCAACCATTTGACTTTTAGTTTTCCTTCTTGAAATTACTATCATAGAGTAAGACCATATCATTGACCTCAATTTTTTTATACCTAACATTTTGATCATTCTATTCTTTCTATCCATAGATGGTGTGTTGCCAGTTGTCTTTCTTCATCTAGGTTATCTAATTCTTCTAGTCGATATTTGATGTATTCTTCATTAGTGAGTCTTAAGTCTAGAGTTGTGTGGAGGTTATGGAACATGAAATTTAGAGGTAAGTTTTCCTCCATTCCATACAAGAGAGTCAATGTATGATCATGATGGGCCAAATAAGGCCCTTAAGTGGCAATGAAAATATAGAAAAATAGACTTAAGCAACTTCACATAAGAATTTGAATATGTTATTAACATAATTTTGAAAATATGTATGAATAAGAATTTGTATCAAATTGAATGTAGTTTGTAGGATACTAGGCCTTTTTTGGAAAAAATAATTTTATTTGGTAAAATTTTGAAATTTCAATGTACTAGTACTTTAAATTTTGAAAAAAAATAAAAAAGAAAGTGATTATTTGACTACCCTAAGTATGAGAATTTTTTTTTTTCAAATATTTTAATATAAGTAGAGGACACATGCCCAAATGTGATACATATCTATTTGTAATATTTTTGAAATTAAATAATTAGTTATGAATTTTATAGTAGGAATTTTAAAAAATATTAAAAACCATTTGTCTAGCCATCCTAACTTGGTAAAAAAATTATGAAATTCATGTGTTACCAGCCTCTTAATTTGGTTAAAAACCTTTTGACTAGGTTGAGAACCTTGTGAGATTCAAGATCTATGACCCCTTTTGAAATTTTATTTTGGTGGAAAACTTAAATCGAGGGATTATATTCAAATTCTTCAATGGTTATTTCCTAAGGTAACTAATTTTATGAGAGACAAAATGTTAGTTGTTTTTGCAGCTTTGTTTCTATGTGAAGGTGAATAGACATTGGTAGGTTTTTGTTGGCACCAAATTCTAAAGGTAGATCTTCTTTCCTTTTGCGTGGAATGTGTGTAAGCTAAGGTAATTTGAAGAAAGATAGATTTTTGGAGTTTTTAATGATTTGAATGTATTGGAATTTCAATGTATTGAATGCAAGAAAAATGGAAAGTGAGAAAATGCAGATTGGTCAGTGCATATGAAGATAGAAGATATAGTGAGAAGACGAAGATTGTATGGTGTTTTTGATTGAGATGTCTTAAAATAATTTTAGTATTTGATGCAATGAATCTTTCATGTGAATCAATGTATTATGCTAGAAAATGATTGAAGAAGTGTGAGATGATCAAAAATCGTATTATATTATCATAAAGGACTTGGTGAGTATGATTTTTATTTAGTCTCTTGATGGTTATATGACAAAGAGTGGTTTTTGATAAGTCATTATGTATTCAATGTATGAAGTTATCTGATTTGAAGGTGGATTGAACTTGATGAGTGTGGGATGATGTTTCTTGATTAAAGCATGACAAGTAAAGATGACAAAGATGATTGTAACTTTTTTTAGGTAAATTGTGTATATGATGTGATTTTTCATCTATGAATGGTAAGTGTGAGGTTAAATCAAAGTATGATGACATTATGATGATATGAAAGATTACAAAGCTACATGTTTTACCAAATTGATGTTAAAAGGTTATAGTATGTGAAAAATCTACAATGAAGCTTTAATTGTGCAGAGATATGAAGTGAAACAGGGTAGCTCTTTGTACCTCTTTGTTTTCATTTTGAAGATTTTCAATGAGACATGGAGTTTTTCCAGTGAGGCATAGGAGTCAGGAGGCTTGTGTTATTTACCAGTGATGCTTATATTATTTTCTAGTGAGGCTTTAGTGATTGCTAGTGAGGCTTGACTATTAGCCAATGAGGCTTGTATTACCAATGAGGCATACAATTTGTAAACATCAATTTTTAAAAAAAAAATTATTTAGAGTGGTTTCTTTTACCCTTCTAGGGTTTTTCTACTCATAAATCATGTGTCTTAATTCTTCCTGATGATCTGTTGCTTTTTTCATGGCTAATCATTCCTAATTTAATTGTGGTATTCTAATTTGTACATCTTTGTAATTTTGATAGTATACAACAACTAGAGAGTTTGTGTAATCAAGTATTAAATTTTTAAATTGGTTTTATTAGACCACTAATAACCCCCTCTCTCAGTGGTCATGTACTCCAATAGATCCTACATTTCCCCAAGAAAGAACTAGTGTATCTAGGTTTTGTATTGTCAGTAAAAGGGTTGAAGATGGACCCAAAGAAGGTCAAGGAAATAGTATATTGGTCCTTCGCCAAGAAGTATTCTTGAAGCTAAAAATTTTCATGCTTTGGGGAGTTCTACAATAATTTCATAAGAAATTTTAGTGGAGTATGTGCACCTATCATGAAACCATGAAAGGTGGTAGGAAAGAGTTTTAGTGGAAAAATTGTAACAATCTAAAATCCATCTACCCTAAAACTCCACTATATATTTTAAATAATAGGTGTTCATTCATAAGTATACTTAAAAACTTATATCCATACAAGATAGGTATTTATCAAACTTGGAACAACCAATCATATGGTTAGTCAACTTTTCATATGAAACAAGAATCAATCAATCCATTTATTTAGAATAGGAATCCACACAATACAAGCAAATAATCTATCATAATATACTTGTATGTGCTCTAGCCAAAATATTAGACTAATTGATTTTGATTTTCTTCCTTAAATGCCACACTTCCCACTAGAAGTGTAGTGAGGTCACCGTCATTCAAGGCTATATATTTAACTATTCAAAGACTTGAATCTCACCTCCAAATTCAGCCTAAAGCCTTGAAAATAAAGAAATCCATTTAGGATTCTTCCAAATATAGTTTGAATGTATTTTTTTAGTAATCTTTCATATTTATCTAGTTGATCAATCTTACCCTAAACCCCATATCAAAATGCCTGAGTACTAGGACCATCTTTCATTTTTTAGACTCCTTACATACCATAATTTTAAAAATGATGACGGCATAAAATAGGTAGTTATTTATTCTATTCTAATTTTATATGAAATATTTAAGTGGGTATGCAACCCTTTCTAGGGTTCTATTCCCTAGATAGTTCCTTTGCAACTACTACTTATGAAGGGAAGCTTACATAATAAATGGTCAATGTGACTACTATTTGTTTCCTAATTTCTTCTAAATCCTATTCCTATAAGAAGAATCACCTTTGAACCATGTGAGGAATATCATATCAATTTAAATTTTTCATACATCAATAAAAAAATTATGTCGAACCGAATTTTATATTCATATCATAAAATCCTACTTATGATTTTCCATCTCGATACTAATGTATTTGATTCATTTATCTTACCATTTTAGTTATCAATCCAAAGGGGGTTTCCCATCCTTTGGATTTAAATTAGAAATATGTCCCTTATTTTTCCCTAGTTATTTATAAGGGTGATGCCACAAATGTCATTATTGTAGTTGTTTTAGGCTATAGATGCAGTAGCTCATGTGCGATGACATTACTTGTAAACATGAGACAAAGGCATCATTGATACCAAATGTTGCTAGTTTTAGTTTGTATTTCTTGATTAGGTTTTATAACCAATTTCTAACATGTGAAAATTAGAACTTCTTCAAAGAGAGATATCTTAAGATCCTTCAGAAATAAAATTGCATAAAGGAAATAATATCGTTCTTCTATCAAATGAAAATAATTATACTCAAGATAAAATCAATGATTTTCTATGTAACATCATATAATAATATTATATCATAAAAGATCTATTCAATATAGATTTTTTTTAGACTACAAGAATTAGTGATCCCCCCTATAACCTACAATGTTTCTGGTGAACTTATTACCCTGATTGTGAATGCTAGGATGATACGCCCTTAGATACTATGAGGATGAGGGAAATGGACCTCGTGAGGTCTTTTTCTTGCAACAAGATGCTTTACCCAATCGAGCCAAGGCCCTCACCCCCTATTGACTATATATGTTATTACCTAAAACAAATACAAGTTTTCTTTTGATGGTAATAAAAATGATGACTTTTAATAACCATTTATCACATGAGTAAGAAATTATTCAAAGATAGGGTTCTACTCACATAAATTATTGCTCAATTTAACTATTGAAAAAAATTATACAAAAGGGTCAGTGCAGGGTCATGTGGGGGTCCAAACTAGGCTTCTAAGTGGTGATGAAAATTTAGAAAATCAGAGTTTGGAAACTTGACATAAAAATTTGAATAATTTATTAACACAATTTGAAATATATGTATGAACAAAAGTTGTAGCAAATTGAATGTAGTTTCTAGGCTACTAGTCCTCTTTTGGAAAAAAGAGTAAATCTATTTTGTGAAAATTTGAAATTTCAATGCAGTGACACTAATTTTTCTGGAAAAAGAGAAGCAGGTGTATGTCTAACCACCCTAAGTAAAAGAAAATACATATATATTTTAATATTTCAATATATGTAAAGGACACATGGTCGGATGTGCCAAAAAAAATTTGTAATTTTTTTCCATGTAAATAATTAGTTATTATTTTTTTATTTGAACTTTTCAAAATTATTAAAACATTTGTGTCTTACCACCATAACTTGGTAGAAAATTTATGAAACTGATTTTTTTTTGTCCTATACCATACGGAGCATAGAATGTGGTGCATCTTATAGGTTCAAAAAATGTTTAGTAGTTTGAAAGTTATAGAAGTTTTTCAATCAACCTATCAATAAAGACTTTAGTTGTAATGTATGTAGAAAATCGATAACAATTATTTATTAAATTCAAAATAAGGAAAAACTTATATCGATGGAAGGCTGACAATTTTTTCTATAAACACTTTTCGTTTGATGAAATTCAGATAAAAAAAAGTCATCAGCCACAAGGGTGAACTTAGAAAACTAAGAAAATTTTCAAAACACGTTTATTTGGGTTGAATTTCCAGGTTAGGCAATCCTGAACCAAATCCTAAGCCTACTGATTATGTCTAAAATAATAGATATTCGTTTAAAATGGATATCTATTACTTGTATTATTTATAATACATATATTTATAATATATAATGTTATGTATTATATAATATGTATTATATATAATATATTATATATTATATTATACATTATTATATTATATATTAAATTATATTATTATATTATTATATTATATATTTATTGATGTGTAGCTGATTCACAAGTGAGAGGGAGGGAGGGAGGGAGAGAGGGGGAGAGAGAGAAATAGACTTGAGAGGTAGAGAGGGAGGGAGTCTAAGAGAGAGAGAGAGGGGGCCTAAGAGTGAAAGAAATAGAGAAATACTTGAGAGAGAGAGTTCAGAGTGAGAGAGAGAGAGAGACTTGAGAGAGAGAAAGACAGAGGGAGAGGCCTGAGAGAGAGAGAGAGATTTAAGAGGAAGAGTGTTTCCCCATGTTGGGAACCTCTATAATAATAAGCTATACAACCATCAAAATAAACCATTACAACTAATTCAACATTCATGACATTAAAACCCTCAAGCTTAATAACATGTAATTAGATCATTCATGTAAAAGGTATAAAATCATCAGAATAAGACACATTATATTTCAATCATGATACATAAACAAGAACATTATGTACACCATAGGGGTTTGATGCAACCTTCAAACAAAATCCTTACAAGAAAACAAGATACATGTTCATTATATTTTTCATGTGAAATCTATACAATAATTATGATCAACAAATAAGACATCAATCAACCATGATGCATGAATAAACACTATATATATGCACACTATATATGAAAATGCACTAAATTAATAGATTATTTAATATTTATTACTAAATTTTTGTCTCATCATTATACTATTATATTCATAAATTCAACACTAAAAATATCCATTTGAAAAAATTCTTTATAAAATATCCATCCAAGGTCAATTTTTTATAAAAATAAGATCATTGTCTTAATAAAGTTTTGTGGCTCTATGTTGCATCTATTCATTTCTTTGTGTTTTCCTCTTTAGAATGGGATTGTCTCCTTTCCTCTAGCCATCATTGATACTCATCTAAGTCCACTTCCATGGACCTAACTGCATCAACAACATTTTGCATATTTAATAAAAAAAATGCCTCAATAATGGGTGAACACATTCTTCATTCTAAATAGCGTTAACTTGATCTTGAATGGTTCTAACATTCCCATCAACTTGTTCTCGAAAGTGAGAACCATCAGATGTAGATGGTGGAGGTGGGGGGTTATGAGGTGGAGTGGGTGGAGTTGGAGGGTGTGGATCCATGATTTAGATATAACTGAACCTACATTAAATTTGTAATTTCAAAATGTAAGATACATGTTCAAAAATCCCCTTAAACCATTCAATATAAATAACTTAATTGAATACAAATGAAAAAATGTGCAAAGCTCATTTATGTCTAAGGCGTGTAATTGAATTTTTTTTTTGTTAAAGTGATGTGAAATCTCATTTAAAAATACATTAAATTTTTACCTTGCTGCAATGTGGAAGTGTTAAACTCCAAATTGATTCAACAAAGGTGGAAGTGTTAAGCTCTGAATTGATTCAACAAAGGTGGAAGTGTTAAGCTCCAAATTTCCAATACTTAGTGAGTCTATATACATAGTTAGTAATGATTAAACAAAACTTGTCCCTACAGCCATCGGGAAATGGGCTATGCAGGAGGCTATGATACAATATGATACAATAAGATAGATAGCCTCCTGCATAGCCCATCAATTATTACCCATTAACTTTTCCCATTTCCTTATGGATGTTGGGACAAGTTTTGTTTGGCTAGTACTAACAATTGATCTAGATTCACTAAGTATTAGCAATTTAGAGCACTTCCAACAAGGATCCTTTCTATTTTGAGAGATGAGGAGAGTCAAAATAATGAAAAAATTAAAAAACAAATTGTTTAGCAAGGAAATACTAACTTAGGAATAAGGAACAAAGAAAAAATTTAAGAAACATGAGAATAAGTGATAAAGAAGAATGGAAAAATAGACAGGAATGTAAAATAGTTTAAATAAATGAAAAAAGGGGGTAATGGAGGTTCAATTTTTTGTTTGATGCTTTTTTTCTTCCACTAACTTGGGTTACAAATTATTTTGTAAGTTTAGATAGAAATGAAAAAATTCAACAAAACTACAAAGAATGAACCTAAATTAATCACTAATTAGCAAAAAAAATAGAAAAAAATGCAAAAAACACATACCTAGAACTCATTGCTCATGATGGACATCGTTGCTCGACTAGTTGTGTCATGAAAATGAGGCAGGGGTAAGGTTTTAAAGTTCTCAATGAAACAAATATTTGTTATAAATGAATATCCGTTTTGTAACACTATATGATATATTCCCATGAGGCTTCAAATCTAATGCAATTAATAACGAATATCTACTAGTTATATAATAAATTTATTATATATATACACAATAATATATTTGACATACTTTATATATTATATAATATATTTAATACATAGTCTCCCTCTTAAGTCTCCATCTCCCTCTCAGATCTTTAATATATATATTTAATCATTATATAATAAAGAAAAGGAGAGATAAATATCTGAAAGGGAGAGAGGGAGAGAGGAAGAGTGAAGGAGAGTGGGAGACAAAGAGAAAGAGAGTGGGAGAGAG
>VDFB02047230.1:204166218-204204475 GCA_007258455.2 Sequoia sempervirens | reverse complement strand
GAGGGAGAGGGAGGAGGGAGAGTGGGAGGGGGAAGGGGAGGAGGGAGGTGGGAGGAGAGGGAGGGGGTGAGGGTGGGGGAGGAGGAGGAGAGGGAGGGAGAGGGAGAGGAAGAGGAAGAGGGGGAGGAGGAGGGAGAGGGAGGAGGAGGGAGATGGAGGAGGGAGAGGGATAGGGAGGCAGAGAGGAAGAGAGAAAGTGAGAGGGAGAGAGAGATGGAGAGGGAGGAGGAGGAGGAGGAGGGAGGAGGAGGGAGAGGGGGAAGGGGAGGAGGGAGGAGAGGGAGAGGGAAAGGGAGGGGGAGGAGGGAGAGGGAGGTGGAGGGGGGGAGGGAAAGATCTGAGTGGAAAGAGGGAAAGATCTGGAGGGAGAGTGGATAAAGAGGGAAATACCTATGAGGGAGAGAGGGTAAAACCCAAGAGAGAGAGAGAGAGAGAGAGAGAGAGAGAGAGAGAGAGAGAGAGAGAGAGAGAGAGAGAGAGAGAGAGAGAGAGAGAGAGAGAGAGAGAGAGAGAGAGAGAGAGAGAGAGAGAGAGAGAGAGAGAGAGAGAGAGTGTGTGTGTGTGGGTTTAGGGTTTAGGGAGAGAGAGAGAGAGAAGGCGAGTGGGAGAGGGAGAGTGGGATAGAAGAATTGTTGATTTGTTAGTGAATGGGGGTTTTCCTTTGTCAAACCCCTAGGTAATTAAATCCAATGATTAAATAAGATAATGCGGCATGATCATGAATAATGAAATTATAACCTTTCCATAATGATATGATCTTTGAATTGCTGCAATAATCTCTTGAATTCTACCTTGAAATTCCTTGAAAATTCTTTATGAATGCTCTAATGCTTTATCACTTGAATGCTTGAATGCTTGATAGACATGCTAGATTATGTTAGGATGAATTTCTAGATTTCTTAGGAGAAACAATGTGAATTAACCACTTATTTATAGTAAATTAGAAGATTAACACCGAAATTCAAAGAACTAAGGTCGAAACCAGATTTGGGAAGAAACATAATTAAATTCCCACCAGAATGAAATTCAAAAATTAGGGTTTCATTAAGGGAGGACATATTTTCCACCAAAGGAAAGGGTATGTGCAGGATCATCATGGAAAAAACAAACCCTTAAATGGTAAAAAATTCAGAAAAATTAGAGTTAGGAAACTTGATGTAAAAATTTGAATAAGTTATCTATATTATTTCAAAAATATGTAAGAATAGAATTTGTAGAAAACTAAATGTAGTTTCTAAACTACAAGGCTTATTTAAAAAGAAAAAAATTATTTAGTGAAAATTTGAAATTTCAATGTAGTAGTACTTAAATTTCAAGGAAAAAATAAGAATTAGGTGTCTTTCTGACCACCCTAACCACAATAAAATGATAATTTTTTTTATAAGATTTTAGATATAAGTAGAGGACTCATGTCCCAATATGATGCATAATTTTTTGTAATTGTTTTCCAATTAAATAATTAATTATGAATTTTTTATTACAAATTTTAAAAAATATAAAAACTCGTATGTCTAACCACCTTAGCTTGGTCGAAACTTCATGAAATTCAATTTTTTCTTTTTTTAATCCTATAGTTTACAAAGCATAGAATGTGACACATGTTTTGGTTTCAAAAAATTTGATACCGTTTGAAAGCTATAAAAAAAATTCAATCAGCCTATCGATCAAGACTTTACTCGTAATTCAAATAGAAAATTAATAATAATTATTTATTAAATTCAAAGTAAAGCATAATTTATATTGGTGGAAAGATGAGAATCTCCTTTAAAATCCCTTTTGTTTCATCAATTTTGGGTAGAAAAAAGGTCTTCAGCCACATACCCTACACATACCCATCATATTGCCACTTTTTGGCCCATCATGATCCTACACATACCCGCAAATGGGTCCTAGCTATGTTTTGAGGACCTAGCTTCAAGGAGTTGAAAGAGGGCCAAAAACCCATTCCAAAACAACTAAGAAAAGGGGGTCCTATTATGAGAGGACCCATTCACCATCAAGGATGAATTGGTCCTAGCTCAACTTACCAAGACCAAATTTTTCCCAATGAAATAATTTGATATTTAATTATGCTTGTCGAGAAGGATCCTTGGGAGGTGTCAAAGTGAAGGCCTAAAAGGGGGGTTAATAACTCCACTTAACCTTAATGAATTAATACCACCTAGATAAATGTGAAAGTTCTTTAAAAAAATTTACAACACTTAAAACAAGTGCACATTATGCATATTTTTATTGAAAAGGGGCCCTTTAGGCTTAATTAAGCAAATAAGTCCTAAAAAGGTGTGAAAGTGTGTTACAAAAATTCACAACACCCTTGAAAAGGACAAATTAAGGAATTTTTTTGCTAAATAAATGTCTTAAAACATTATGAATGTTTACAAGACATTGCACCACTAGTCCAAGAAACCATTTGTTCAATTTTAATGTCAGTTATTCAGGCAAGCAAGGAATAAGGCTAATTTTTTTGTTACTATATTCTCCCCTCACTTTAGTGAGAGGATGACCCCATGTCAAACTCATACTAAAGTAGACATCCAAGACACATAAGTATGCAGCAATAACAGAGATACATGATCATACGCTATCAAAGGCCAAGAAGAATTTAAATAAAAACAAAGGATCAAGCACAACCGATTCAACATAATGTGAAGTGGTGGTTTTTTGTCCATAACACATGCTAGTCACTCTAGGGCCATGGAACTTTAGGTTGTCCATGGGGTGATTTTGTCCCAAAATATGTATGCTCACTCTAGGGTAGTGGAATCTCATTTTTTCCACTAGATGAGTTATCCCAACAAGGTGGAAAATAAGAGAATTGAATTAGCCTCTCATACCATACCAAAGTCATCCTCCTAACAACTTTGATAAGGAACCAAAATGAAAAGGATTTTTGAAATGTTTTTGAATTTCATGTAAAAAAAAATTATAAAGGGGATTTTGTTGTGTTCATGTAACAGTATTCCACTTAGGGATCCTTGTGCTTAATGTCTCCAAGAGAGGACAAGCTAAAGTGTCAGATTATTTCCCATGGTATTCCTTGTTCACATCATGCTATGATAGAAGATCACACACTCGTGGACGGATTCAAACCCAATGACACCACCAATAAGAGGACACATCATGAGAAAAAAAAAATCACATGGAATTTTACAAAAGATGTCATCATTATTTTCCCCCACTTTAAAGCGGTTGCTACACCATCAATGTGAGAAATTTCCTTAAAGTAGCCAAAGTTTTTAGCCTAATACATGCGAGCTATCCTTAGAAAACCCTATGCCAAGTCATATGTTTCCAAAGCAAGTTGTGTCATGAAATAGGAAGGAAGGGTTGCCCTCACAAACAGATAAGGGATCTATGGATTTGGGGTCAATATGTTTGTGTTACAATATTGTCATAGAGCATGGAACTATCATCATTCCCCAAATACAAATAGAACTAGAACAATGACACAAAGAGATCAAAAACAAAGAAAAATCCTTTTGGGTCAACATGGAAGAGACATAAATGTCTTGATGCCTTGTGTCATCCCTAAAAGGAAAACATGAGAAAAATGAAAAATATAAAGAAAATATTTTGGGTCAACATGGAAGAGACATGAATGTCTTGATGCCTTGCATCAACCCCAAAAGAAAAACATAAGAAAAAAGAAAGGAAATTTTTTTGGTTCAACATTGAAGATACAAAAATTTCTCGACACCTTGCATCATCCCAAAAAGGAAAACACAAGAAAAATGAAAAAGATAATTACAACATAGAGAAGAATGAAGGTACATATAGAATAATGCAAAAAAGAGAGAGAAACATCAAGCAAAATGACATGGAGGATCACATTACACACATGCAATCAAAGAAAAATAAAAAGACTCGTAAGGCATAGGTGAGTCAACCTAAACTAGGTCATCACCCTCCCAATCTTGATCAGTATAAATGTGTAAGAGAGGGGGACCAACCAAATCAAGGCCCTAGGTCATGGAGAGCCAAGGGTGGGAAGTTTCCCTAACTTACCTCGCTCTAAAGGAATGTTTTATATGATGGATGAGAATGATGGGATCTATAAGGCCTTGCAACCACTCTTTAGACCCAAAATATAAATAGGGGCTAGGTGAGCCATTTTTTAGGTTCAACATTGTACCTCAGGTAACTCTCTGCCTGAGGATGGAAGCACAGTTCTGGGATGACATCGCGGGATGCTAGCCTCTCTCAAGTGCACTCGCATCCATACGACCAAAGGACCAAAAACACTATATGAAAGAGGGACAAAACATATTATAAATTAGGAAAGATACAAATGAGTATGATAATGTAGATATATGAAGGCTAGGGTGATAAAGATAATCTCACAAAGAAGCTCATTCACTAGCTAGCTCCATGTTCACGTCCACCTACACAGAACAAAGAGGGAAAATTGTTTGAGACTATATAGGGGTCTACCTCAATCAGACCCCCATTTTTGTGTGTCCACCTCCATGGACAACCAAAAATAGCAACGATATGGAAATGTGTGATAAATAAGTAAAGAAAGGAGAAAATGCAAGTAACACTACAAAACAATAAAGAACTACTCAACAATATCACAAAGGAGGGGAGCAAAATGTTACCACTTCCAAGTGCTAAGAGCTCACTAGCTAATGGAGGAGAAAGAAGGCTTGAACAATCACCACAACCTCAACTACGATGAAGGGAGGTTTCAAAAAACCTCAAGCCCACACTGCAATGGCTTGTTCCACACTTGATTTGTAGAGTTGATGGAGTGTTGTTGTTGTTATGGCATGCCGAAGTGTTGCTTGAGAGTGAAGTGGTTGTAAGAAGAGATGGATTGAATGCTTCAAGATTTCTTAGAGGCCAGAATGAAGTGAGAATGGATCAATTTGAAGGAAGAATGAGCAAGAATAAGGCATTTTCAGGTCGGTTGGTCGAAGAGGGGCATTACAAATCAAACCCAATAGGAAGTGTAATGCCTTTGCCAATTTCATATTCAAGAATATGTTAGGGAAGTAAGTATGCCATATGCGCGTCTCCAAAAATATTCTTCTACCATTGCAAAATATGAATGCCAAGTAGAATGAAGGTAGCTTGCTGATGTGGAATTTTTCTTTCAAATTTGGTTTTCTAAGGTGCTGATGCGTAAAAGTGGAATTTGCATAATGGGTGAAAATTTGCACCTATACATTTTTCCCCCACTTTAGCGAGCAAAAATACTAATGAGTGCTTCAGAAAAGTATATCAAAAAGGTAGTAGGGTTTATAAATTTATACTTGGACCATCAAGGAAGCAAACCATGATCTGGTGAACTCAAAAGCATAGGTTAAGTGAATGACTTCATTTCCTCACAAAACTATGAAGCTGTAGAATGAAAGCATCTTACTGGCCCATGGACCTGGAAGGAGGCTACTCCCAAGATGTCCCACATGAAGGAAGCTAAGAAGTAAGTGCCTCACAGGCCCATATACCTACAAGGAACATGTCCTCCAAGATCTCTCACATGAAGGAAACCGAGAAAAGAACCTTATAGACCTGCAGACCTATAAGGAAGGTATCCTCCAAGATCTCTCACATGAAGGAAACTAAGAAAAGTACCTTACAGACCTACAAACCTACAAGGAAGGTATCCTCCAAGATCTCTCACATGAAGGAAACCAAAGAAAGAGCCTTAGAGACCCACAAACCTACAAGGAAGGTGTCCTCCAATATCTCTCACATGAAGTAAACTGAGAAAAGTGCCTTACAGACCTGTAGACCTATAAGGGAGCATCCCCCAAGATCTCTCACGTGGAGGAAGCTCATAGTTGTATGTGCATCATAGGCCCATAGACCTATGAGGAAGGTGTCCTCTAAGATCTCTCACATGAAGGAAACATAGAGGAAACTCCATAGAGATAGAAACTAGATTTACAGGCACACCTGCAAACTGACATGTTTCCCAGAAATAGAACATGTCTGAAAGTAGATATATAGGAAATCGATCAAATTGGAAGGCTTTCAAAGGGGCCCCTTAGGAACTTAGTGTGAAAAGAGGGTCCACTCAAGGGATGCACTATTTGAAAGTATAAAAAGAACATTTTTTCTCAAATCAATTCGTCATCAACGAATCCTTTCGAAAGATGTTCACTTCATCAAGGAATTTGAAAGGAAGAAAAATGCTCCTTCATGAGGGGAAGATTAAAACTACTCCCACCTTAGAGCAAGGTTCTCAAGTTCTTTCTTTATGAACCTGTGATGAAGGAAACACGTTCCATTAGGGGTCCTAGTTGCAAATATAGTTTTGAAAAAGAAGCGTTCATGAGGATTTTCAAGAAAACATCTGATGGCAATGAATACGTTTTCTAAAAATTGAAGAATCATAGAAATGGCGTTGTTGCACATGAGAGGGAAAACTCAAGCAAAGAAGAGAGAGAAAAGAGAAGAAAGGAAAGAGACACAAATAGAAGGGCACAAGGGGATCTAGTTTTGCAAGATCAGATCTACTCATACTTATATAAATAATAGGTAAACATTGTACAAGGCAAAAGGTCATCAATCCCCAACTAGATCTGGAAGAGTTCATAGGAAAAAATGTAAAAATAAAAAAATGGGTCAAAATGGAAGGGAAACTTAAATGTCCCCAACACTTTGCATTGTCCCAAATTTTCTAAAAATCAAGTTATAAAAATGGAAGAATGATGATACAAATAGAAGAAGGTTTACGACACAAAAATCACTCTAGTATCCAAGCACCAACAAGGGTGACAAGGGCCATCTAGGAACACATAGCATGATCATGGGGGAACACATCACAACACACACAATCCTCTAATCTAAATATAAAGAAGGGGTCTCCCCCTAACAATGATCGACCAAGAGGTCATCCACTTCCCAATCTAGATCATCGTAGGGGAAAGGAGGATGAGCCTGTAGTGGTGGAATGTTAATGGGAGGAGCTTCTGACCCTCCTACAACAAGGGATAAGGAAGAGGGCCCTACAAGGTACCCTCCACTAGGCTCTTCTGGAGCTAAGGTCAACAACTTTGCAAAGATCACTGACAAGTCCAAAACTTCAACTAGAGAGTTAAACATGCACTTTACTAGAGTGTCATGTCTTACCTCAATGGACAGAGAGGACTATGGCTGAGATTAAGCTCTAGGCTCATAGAATGACTTGAGGGTGGTGATGAACTTAGGGGAATTCGGGGCTTGTTCCATCACTAGGACAGAACAAGCTAGTGCAAGACCGCCTTTCGAAGAAGGTGGGATCCTCTTACTCCCTCCATTGTTGGAGAGGACAACCTCTACCTTTAGCCTCATTGGGGGATGTGAACTCCCCACAGGTGAGGTGAGAGGCACAGAGGAAGAGGAGGAGGAGAATTCCACAGTGAATACCAATGAGGTATTTGACATATTCATGGGCTTTGGGAATGGTTGGATATCCATAAGGGACATCAAAAAGAGTTGCTATGTTGAAGGAGTAATAAACACCTACACCCATTTGGGGTTAGGAACACTCACAACAAGATTTGTAAGTGAGACTGAAATAGGCTAGATAGGAGTAGAGGGGAGGAGAGAGGAGGACACAACAAGTGGTCTAGATGCAAGGGTGGTCACTTCCTCTTCCTTTCTCTACAAGGTGGCCTGCTCAGCCATGAGAGCCTTTCACCAGCTCTTGTGCTTGTGTATAAGGAAATTTCTATGACTCTTCAAGCTAGAGGCTAGAGGCTATGAAGGAACAAAAGGCTCCTACTCAGCCATGGGAGTGTCCACTACAGTTGTTTCTAGTGGAGGAATGGACTCCTAAATGAGATCAGGAGGAATAGGTTGGGAATCAGCAGGGGGAGTCAGCTCTAGTACCTCGACCCTTCTTATTTACTGCTTTGGGAGCATAAGCGGTAGGAGGCCACAGAGAAAATTCCCTTTAGGGTCCTTTATTCTTGCCATAAAAATAGTACCAAGGTCTAGGAGGTTCAATAGGGATATCCAATATCTTGATCTTGGTTTTACGCCAAGCAAGCACCATTGGACTTAGTGGGTAAAGGCCAGACTTGCTTATCCAATACTCCTCCCAAGAAAGGGGGTAGACAAGGTAGCTCAAGAAGAAGCAAGCTTCTCCTTTCCCTTTCGGGAAGAGGAGGCAACTGTCTGATGTACTACAGGAAGGGTCAGTTTCAGCTGTCCCTTGCCCCCAGTCTTATACTTTACATAATTTTTGTAAATTAGGTTTGTTCTTGGAGGAAGTGGACCAATGAGGGTGGGCCAAAAGTGATCCCATGAATATCCTCCATGGAACACCAAAGGCTGGTATCTAGTGTCATGCACTAAATGCATGACACCTTCATGGGAAAACGTTAAAAATTTATGAACAATAGAGGCAATTCCATTCATCGAAGCTAGCCAAGGTATGCCTAGGTTCAACCTGAACAAATTTCACTCAAGAATAACATAAAAAAATTGTCTATAGCCCTAGGTCCAACTAGGATGGACAAAGTTATCGAGCCATATGGTTAAATATAGAGACCAACATTTGTGTGAATGGTAGATTTTGTTTCTTTGTACTCCTCCCTCTGTAACAACATTCACATTGCTCACGGGGTCTACTAAGATCCCCATCACAAAGTTTCCATTGAGGCGACCCGAAATGTAGAGGGGTGATGGTTTATTGTTTAAGGGAATATCTTGTAAAGTGAACATCACATATAGTTGGCCAGTCACAGGTTGCTTCATAGGAGTAACCATGACCATGTTAACATAGGCCTCGAGCTGAGTGATAGAATTAGAGGGATTGACAATCATGTTGGTAAAACGTGACGAAAATGGGTCTGTGTATATCTGTAACTAACTATTCACTTTTGTCACTGATTTATTTGTATTTTGTTTACTTTCATCGAGATGAACCATCCTCGATGCAATCCTGTATCTCATGATGTAGGTGCATACAACATTTGATATCATGTTTGTTAACACAATGGTATTGATAGTAGGTATTTTCATCATACCAACTAGGGTAAGGCTCCTTAAGTGGCTGAGGGTTCTCCAAGGTTATGATCTTATCTTTTAGCAACTTTTGCAAGATGGAAGAGTAATATTTTGCTAACTTTGTGAGCTTCTGATTACGTCTGAGGTTGTTATCAGTCATAGTGGCTACTACATTTGCAATAGCCTTGCCTTTCCCAGAGATTGATATGATTGGCTTCTCTTATAAATAGGAGCACGAGGAAGATCCCTCGAACTGAACTACCATTTTTTGATACTCCCATAGTGTTGCACACAAATGTACAAAAGAAGGGTATTTCATAAGGGAAAACTTTTCCTGCTAGGGCCTTTGTAAGTTCCCTATGAATACCTTATTCACATTAGAATTGGGCAGTGAGTACAAGATTTGTGAGAAAAGTGCTTGATATCACACTATGAAATCGATCATCTTCTCATTATCTCCCTATTTGCACTGGACGAGATCTAGAAAAGTCATCTTTAGTCTAATGTTGGCTTGAAATTTTCAAAGAAACTAGTTCACCAGTTGATCGAATGAGAAAATGGAATTATTGGTCAAGAAGTAGTACCATTCAAGTGTTGTAGCCTTGAGAGATCGAGGAAATAGTTTTACCACCAACACATCATGATGATAGAATTCTATGCATGGGGTGTTAAAGGCAGACACATGTATTTGTGGGTCCCCTTTACCACCATACTTTTTGAATTTTGGGATCTCCATTCCTTATGGGAAGGGAGTATTTAGAGTCGCTACCGACAGTGGGCTATGTCTGAAAAAAGGTTGGAAGATAAGATGGGCAGAGGCTTGGGAGAGAGTCACCAACTAGATTTTCATCTTACCCATATTCTAAAGGAGAGTATTCAAAATAGGGTCATTGAATGACATAGGACCAATGAGACCTCCTCCAAAACCACCACCATAACCGCCTTTGGAACTGCTACTGTGGCCACCACCAAGATCACTGTCGGAGCCACCACTAGCAGCAGGGCCTCCACTAGAGCCACCTCCACTTCCGAAGCCACCACCATGGCCTCCACCAAAACCACTTCCACCAACGCCACCCCCACTGCCGAAGCAACCGCCACTACCAAAGCCTCCACCACTCATCCCGCCAAAACCTCCAATTCTAGAGGTGATAGGAGGGGTGAAGTTGAAGTCGAAGGGGATCCCATTCACTTTGATAGTCTCAGATCTTTCAGACAAAAAAGGGATCTTTATTGAAGGCACTGCGTCAGCCATGTAAACACAAGTGGGAGGCATCAATACACCTAATTGTATCTCATGTTCTTCAAAAGCGGCCCCTTGTATAATGTTAGTATTATTTGAAAGGGAACACACTTTGGTCAGACTAGAGAGGCTAGCTAGGAGTTTTATGCCTGTTCGGTCTTTTCCCACCATATACCTTAATTTGCTAATAACCTGAATAGCCCTAGCCAACTTCGAGTTTCTTTCCAAGTGATTCTCTAAGTTTCCCAACCCTTTGTTAAGTGAAAAGACATATTCTAAAGGAATATGAATAGCCTCATGCTTATCTACCAATGATGGTGTGGGAGATGCAAGAGTGGGGACGTGATCCATCTCATCAAAGAATCCTACCACGCCCCTTGACAACTACTCCTAAGTTTAAAGACCCATCATAGGTCTAAAGAAAATACTTGGAGAGAAACTAGAGGCGACCTTCGTATTATCCATCAAAAGGTGTCATACACCTCTCTTGACAATGTACTCAGAGATCATGGACTAGCTTGTGATGCTCAAAACCTTCGCAACACTCAAGGACATGACGATCACAAGGCACAAGGGAAAAGTTTCAACACTGACAAATGAACAGATGTAGGCTCACATCGGGGTTCACCAAAAATGTAAGAGAGGGGGACCAACCATGTCAAGGCCCCAAGTCACAGAGAGCCAAGAGTGGCAAGCTACCTTAACTTACCTCACTCTAAATGAATGTTTTGGATGAGGGATGAGAATGATGAGGACTATAAAGCCCTGTAACCACTCTTCAAACCCAAAATCTAAACAAGAGCTAAGTGAGCTAGTTTTTGGATTCAACATTGTACCTCAGGTACCTCTCTTCTCGAGGAAAAAAGTGTGCTTCTCGGATGACAGTGTGACGCGTTGTCATCTCTCAGGTGTGCTAGCATCTATAAGACCAGAGGGCCAAAAACATAGTATGAACTATGAGAAAACAAGCTTATAGCCTAGCTAGTCACTTCTAAAAGGGAAAAAAATAGAATTATAAAGTAGGAAAGATACAAACAAGTATGATAAACTAGATATATGAAGGCTAGGGTGACAAAGATAATCTCACAAAGATGCTCATTCGCTAGCTAGCTCCAAGCACATGTCCACCTACATACAAGAAAGAGGGAAATTTTTTGGAGGCTATATAGGGGTCTACCTCAATCAGACCCCCATTTCAGTGTTTCAACCTCCACGGATGGCCAAAATAACAACAATATGGAAATGTGTGATAAAGAAGTAAAGAAAGGAGAAAATAAAAGTAACACTACAAAATAGTAAAGAGCTACTCAACCAAATAACATAGGAGAAGAGTGAAATGCTACCATTTCCACCAAGAACTCACTAGCTAATGCAGGAGAAAGAAGGCTTGAACAATCACCACAACTTCAACTGAGATGAAGGGAGGTTTTGCAAAACCTTAAGCCCACGCTGTAATAGCCTATTCCACACTTGCTTTGCAGAGTTGATGAAGTGTTGTTGTTTTTATGTAGTGCCAAAGTGCTACTTGAGAGTGAAATGGTTGAGAGAAGAGATGGATTGAATTCTTAGAGATAGAAATGAAGTGAGAATGGGTCAATTTGAAGGAAGAATGAGCAAGAATAAGGTATTTTCAGGTTAGTTGGTTGAAGAGGGATGTTACAAATAATTTCTAATAGGAAGTGTAATTCCTCTTCCAACTTGAGATGCAGGAATCTTGTTAGGGACATAAGCATGCCACACAGACAACTGCACCCTGCACATGTGTCTCGGACAAATATTCTTCTACCGATGTAAAAGAAAAATGTCAAGTGCAATGAAGGCAACTTGTTAATGTAGAATTTTTCCTTCATATTTGGTTTTCTAAGGTGATGAAGTGTAAAAGTGGAATTTGTGTAAGGGGTGAAAATTCTCTCCTATACAAAATGAAATGCAGGCAACTAGCCAAAGGGACAAGATAAAGTGTTGAACTAGGACACACACCAAGTTCAACACTCTTATTAGGATATTTATCATTTAAGCTCATGGAAGAAGAAAAGAATGTATTCAACTCATCATGCACTTGTTCATCAATTTTTGCAATGTCAATGTCATCATCTAAGTCAATCATAGCAGCCGAGGTTGAATAGCAATGTCCATACAATGTTCTTGTTTATGTTCTGGTGAGGGTTCAAAGTCATCATGCATTGCTTTAGATAGGTTTGTATTTTGATTTTTTATGTTGTTTTCTTGAGTTTTCAATCTATGAGAAATAGCACAATGTCTATGTCTACGCTCTCTAGAAATTTGATTTCTTTTTAGTTTATTGTTAATTTTCTTTTGTGTAAGAGTTGGTTTGTCAATCAAAGCTTCCTTCTCTTCCTTGGGAGGACTAGAAGAAATGACAGTAGGTTTCTCTACTGCTTTCTCTTTAACTTTGCAAACTTGTTTGACTCTAGGAGGGACAATGAGATTTTTTATACTATCTCGTGGTGTCTTGTGGTAAATTGAAGGAGGTTGTTCTATAGGTTGTTCTTGTAAGTTTGGGAGTGTTCTTGGTTCAATTATTATCTGATCAAGTATAGCTGGTTTGATCATAGGTTGAATAATATTATGAAGGGATAGTTCTACTATTTTATTTTCCTTGAATTTTTGATATGATTTGAAAAATAAATCTTCACGATGCTTGATAGGTTCCATAGGATCAGGCCAAAAGTAATCTAGTGAAAAGTTCCCTTTTGTCGAGGTAGGATGGAATCTTCTATGACACACAGTGAAGATATTATTACCAAATGGAAACTTTAGACATTTATGCACAATCTAAGGGATGATATTCATGGAGAGAAGCCATGGATAGCCTAACTTCACATGAAATTGGTTTGATTGTGGGATGATGGAAAATGAGACTATTAATGTTTGGGTCCCACTTTAAAGGGGATATCCATCGAGCCTATTGTAGGGAAAGAAAATCCATTATGTGTCTTGATCCATGCTTTTGGATTGTCATATGTGTCTTGATATAGCTCATGCACATATAATAATTCTTTTGTGATCACATTCTCTCCATAGACGAGATCAATCAATATCCCATTAGTTGGTTTATTGTTGATTCAGCCAGCTATAAAGAGGACTATCAGGTGCACGTTTAGGTATGTCATTTTGTGCGAAAGAAATTTCAAGAGGCTGTTTGGTCAAGCCCTTATGAGGTTTAGCTTTGATAAATGCTACTACTTTCTCCATGGGAGGTAATGGAATATGATCATAATCCATTTTAACATTGTTCTTAGTTTTAGTGGGAGGATTGGTTTTGGCATGTAGATTTATATGGTCTTGTTTGTTCAAGTATTCTCAAAGGAAGTGATTAAGGCTATAGATGATTTTTGTTTTGTTTCTTGTTTTAAGCACTTTCCTTAGATTTTGTATGATAGGGACCAAGCTAATGTCAAATAATTCACTAAGGATATAGGCTTGTAATTTTTATAGTTGTTCATCTAGCTCATTGGTGACATCATGCACATTGATTATAGAAGGTGAAGTCATAAAAAATGAGGTATGCTAACTATGATCCATGGAGAGTAGATTCTCAACACTATCAGAAAGAGAGTTAGAGCACCTACGATCCACGACAAGTGAGAGATCACCAAATGACATGAGCCTCAAACTATATCTTATAATAGTATTGTGAATAAGACACCAAGTTGTAAAGCTCATGCAAGTTTTACAAACCTAGTGTGCAAACCCTAGAATGGCAATGCAATGTCCTAGAATGAAATTGCAATTTTTAGATTCTAAGCAATGTAAATTACTAATTAAACAACATGGAATAAGTTGAGAATGAAATGTTTTGATGCAATATTGAATTTTTACAATGCACTAAAATGAAGCAATTTAAGCTAAATGCAATGAATTTCATGAAACAATAAATCTAGAAACTAAAATAGCAAGATGAATGCACCAAAAAAAAGATAGAAATTGAGATTTTAATGTCTTGAAATTGCAGATTTGTAGCTAATAGGGACTCATTCACCAATAAGGGAGAATGGGTCTTAGTTAGGTCTTTCTGGGATCTTTCTATGGATTTTAGACTAAATTTTAATAAATTTTCAGTTGCTAGAAGCTTCAAGTCAGAGTTGATTAGGAACTTATGTTAGAGTAATGGATTTTTTAATTGATTAATTTAATCATATTGATTCATTAATTAAGTCACCTTTACTTTATTTTTCTTAATCTAAACTTAGGAATATTTTGTATTATTATATTAGTCATGTTGTCTCATTCATTATGATCTTGACACTTGTCACATGCTAATTTAATCCTCTTCCTAAGGTTCTCATCTTTAGGGTTTTGATCTACTTTCTCAAGGATTGATCTCTTTGTAATTATTCACTTCTTGGGTAATGCATTTTTTGCTTCATGTTTGCAGAGCACGATTCTTGTGTCTCTTGATCTCCTTTGGTGACCAGTTATTTTCTTGTGGGTTTTCATTGGGATCTATGAGGTTGGATTATCAACTTCTACATGGTATCAGAGCTCTAGATTTGCAAGCTTCTTGTTCCTTTTATGTGAGATATTGCCTTGAAGTAGTTTTTTAGTGCATCCAAGGTCAAATCAGACCTCCATTAAATCCAAAGCTGTCAGAATAGTCAAGATTGACCTTTGTTTTGTCAAATTTGACTTTTGTTTGTCAAATCTAAGAGGGTTTGAAGAAAGGGCTTTTTTTCCAAATCTAGGAGGTGCCTGATTTTCTTAAGTATTTTGAGCCCAAACATACCTCACCATTGTGTCTGTAGTAGCAAAAAACCCTAAGATCGATTGGTACTTGTGCATTTATTTGCAGCTTTTAAACGCATTTAAAAAAAAAAATCTATTTGAAATAGGAAAAAATATTTGTGGCTAGTTTTGTGCACTTTTTAATTATAGGATTCTCATAGTTTGTGAAAAGGGTAGTGTTCATGGAGGAATGGAAAAGATTCGTAGAGCCTTTGAATTATACTTGTACTATGCAATGACATTGAATCATTTAGTAAACCATTTTTTCTTCATAGGGTAACATTTTCTGGTGGAATAGTTGACTAAGATAGCTCTTGTTTCAACTGACCACCCTCTCATGAAATCTCATTCATATTATAATCTCTCATGATCTTTGTTGGTTATTTTTTTAGAACCAAACTTAAACTCAATCCTAACCTATGAGATTGCCACATCTCAATTATTAGCTGAGTTGAGGATTGGCCAACACCTAAGGGAAGTAACTAGTACTTCACTTCTCTTCGGGCTCTATGAGACCCAGTGAGGGTAATCCCATGCATACTCATAATATCTCACTTTAGGTCAAGAGTATTTCTTCACACAAATATACTATCTAGGAAAATTACCTTAGCAAATGCTCGATAGACCTCAGATAAAAGTATTACTTGTTTCAAGGATTACAATTACATACTTAAAATTGGGACAATGTAGCTTAAAGTATATTGTGTATCATTCTTTGTCTTGAATCCTAGGCCTAATTCAATACTACCTCAACTGACTACAATATATACTAATGAAAAAATTAGTACCTTATCTAAGATAGGAGAATAGTTATGACTTGTAAGAAATAGGTAATACAATTATAATTGAACTTTAGAAATTAATGGACTATTAGAATGTTACTTTGCAATATCTAACTCACTGTGTCTGCAAAATATCACTTCCTTACTTAATCCAATATCATTTTCTTACAAACTCATGAGCTCCTTTTAGTGTTTAATCAGTTCATTAAACTAAAGCATAAAATGAATTCATACATTTTGTGCAAATGAAAAAAAGACAAATGAAGTTGCCATTGACACCTTCATTCATAACTCTGAAAGAAAACAAATAGGAGAGCAATATTTGGAAACCAAAATTCTTCTTCATTTCTAAAATATCTTTGTAAAACCACATTTAAGATTCATATATAGTATAACTTTCATCTTAAATTTCCCTCTAATATATCTACTAGAGTATCCATTTACAATCTATTGTACTTTTAGAGCATAGTATTTACTGTAACCCTATCTAGACTCAAAATTTTGAACTCTCTTTTCAACCATGAAATCCCCTCGATATAGGTAGGGGAGCAACAAGCACCCAACTAAATTACAATTTCACTTTCATTTGAGTTCATTTTAAAAACCTAATTTCAAATGACTCCTCAAAGAACTCCTGGGTGATTTCATAAGTAATCATTTGAGAACAGGGGAGGACAAAAAGGAAAAAAACATGTGTAAAACATTAGTAGTCATTATCATAGCACTCATTGTTTGAAACAAAAAATATTTCAACCATATCTTCTTGAAGACTTCCACATTAGGAAGGGAAAAAATACAAACCATGGACAGATGAAAAAAAATACCTCTTATGTAAAGACAATGGTGTCATAAAAAACTAAAACTAAGAAATGCCCCTATTCAAAGTCATCAGCATCCAAAAATGCCCAACCGCTCTGGGTCCTTGTTGCAATTGGAGGGATTATCAGCACGTCATCATCAGAGCTATCATATGGTACTAGAGAATGGATGTACTAGCCATAGTTTAAGTATATATCAGCTTTAGCATCTGAAGGAGTATCAGAAAGCACAATAAGAGAATTATGTTTTCCCAGGCTGGTCTTGTAGCTTTTTTCCTTCTTTTTGGCCTTCTTCACTGGCAATGCTAGTTCCTTGCCTTTAATCTTATCCACTTCTCCTAGAAGGGTCCTATTCCTCAAGCGGTAAGTAATATGCACAGTTGACTTCTTTTTATGGCCTCTAGCCCTTTGTTTTCCCTTTGAAACTTTAGGGGAAACCATGACTTCCCACTCAGTCATGCCTTCATGGCACTCAGACATACTTAACCAATTAGACCTCCTTATAGGAGGAATTGTCACACCATTTTTTCCTATTTTCTTAGAGCTAAGAGAATCATAATTAAAATATTTTTTCATTCAACACCTATAGGAAAAACACCCCAATCCCAATGATTACAACTAGTTCAAGCAATATTATGCAAGAAATTAGTGACGAAGTGTTTACAACATGTATAGGGTTCATTGCATATCGCTAATGCAAGAATTACATTTTAAAACATATCCATGATCACATAGTACCACATCATATTGCTCATCGCTACTTCATGTATTTCTTTTCAATGGCCATCCGTGATGAGTGATAAGAACATAAGGCTAAGGACATCACTCATCGCTATTACAAATTTTAAGGATCAAAATCCATTAGTGATGGGAGATATCAAAGTATGACACCGTTCATCACTCGTTGCTAATTCAAGGTGTAGACCCATGAATAAATCAATGATGAGCGATACAACTATGAGGTCCATTGGGACTTAAGTGGGAGTTTTTTAGGCATGTGCTCATAAGTTTTTCTAAAGAGGGAACTTCTCTAGGGTGACATGAGAATAGTAGGCTCAAGACTTTTGAATCACACAAAACAAAGAATGTAATGATCAAAAAGATCCCTTTCTGTAACCCTATAGAGACGGGTGATTCAAACCTAGACACACGAAGGGTCAGTCACATGATGACATGAAAATTTAATTTTTTGTGACCAACAATAGACATTACACAGTTAACAACAAAATAGAACATCAAGCAACAAAACCCTAAACCTCATATAAGAACCCTACATTAGATGTAACAAAGATTTTTAGATAAAATTCCTAGGGTTTTAATATGAGCATTTCAGATTTTGCAAAAATTCAAAAGTGCCATTAGTGGCTCTTTCTGGGGACGTTTGTTCCTCAATGAACATAGAGAGAATCTAGATCCTTTGGAGAAGTAGACCAAGTGCCTACTCCATTGGAAAAAAGAGTCAAAATTTCATCTTTGCTCCCACTACTTTTGCTTGACAAGTCAAACCATATATGATGGCCCAAGGCCACCAAAATTGTAGGAATTTTCTTAGCTCTATCATATACAAAATTTTCATCACACCTCACTAAATCTTCCTTGAAAACATCACTAGAATGTGCCCAACAAATCGTGCTAGAATTTCTAATATCATCAACAAATGTGTAACTACCATACATCTTAGAATCAGGAATATCCTTAAAATATTGTATTGCATGTGGTAGTAATTAATAATTTTTATCATTCAAAACATTTTCAAGTGTAAAACAACCTGCCTCAATGCTTTTCCCATTACCACAATTAAAGGAATTTTCATCCAGCTGAAAAATCTGGCACTCATATCCTGCCACATAGCTAGTACTATCAATCTCAATCTTCATAGTAGTTTGCATGTTAAAAGTGAAACAATTATAAGGAGTAATCAAAATATTATGCACACCATGCAAACTATCTCCAAGTGTTTGTAAAGAAAAATGCTCATACATTGGCACATATTGTAATTGTGCCCCAACATGTTGGTATATAGAATTACCAAGAATCTCTACCCTATCCTTATTCTTGCTCACTTTGATAACTTCTGAACATAACAAGTTAATATCTTTAGCATTCACAACTTGTTCAAAAGTAAGCAATTTTGGTTCAAAAATATAATCTATTTTTCCTTTTGAATCAACCCCCATATCCATACAAAAAAATTCATAACTAGGCCCATCCAAAATTTTAAAAAAAGACATATCCAAATATACTTTATAATTTTCATGACCTCCCTTATCAATTGTACAAACTTCATGGTTATCTGATGTTCTTAACTTATTGATACAAGCTTTTGAACTTACATCAACCTGCATATGCTCATAATTCAAAGCATCATTAAAATCAATCATTCATTCAGCATTACCCACATTACCACCATGCTAACCAACTAGTTCATAATTGGAAGGAATATCAAACATCCATGTTTCATATCTTGCATAATAAAGACTATCATCGCTATCAAAATCAATATGAATCTTACACAATAATTGAGGGCTATCCATATGTGCACATTTTTGATATTCAATAGTTGAAAATTTTGAAATTTGTTCACTATTTAGTAGACCATAGTTCTGATCCACTCTTTCAACCACTTATTTCTCTTGACCTCCAATAGAGATACATGCTTTAGCAAGTTGTAAGTTAGGACATACTAAGACATTACCATCATCAAAACATAGAAACTTCATGGACTAGATTTCATCATTGATTTGATCATTTATATTTTCTTGAAAGTAAAGAGAAGCAATTTCACCATTATGAGTACCAATGGTGATGATTACAACACTCTTAACTTCTTCCTTCTCAAGCATGCACTTATTTGTACCCAAAAATGGGGGTATTTGATCATTTGTATCCATAAAACTGATGATTTTATCAACATGTTTGTCCACAATTAAAGACAACAAACCTTGCAAATATTCATTCCTTACTTTCTCCATATTATCTAAACAAGTGTAAGCCATTTGCATACTCAATATTTTGAAATATTCCAATAATACACTAGATCCCTCCTCAAAAGCTTCAAAATACATATGAATGCAATCTGATGTACTAGGTCTAAAAATTTTAGGGATTAGTGCAAGAGCAACAACAAATTTGTGACTAAAAGCAATGCTTGACTCATTATCCTACTTCTTCAGCTATTTTAACTTTGTGACAAATTTAGAGGGTTCTTTTGAAAATTCTTTCCTATAAGCATCCACTTGATTATCCTAGCAGGGAAAGGACTTCTTAGGAAAACTTAAGTACCAGTCCCTAGCTCTAGCTTCAAGACATCTGCCAAAAAACTGATGGTTTTATCAACATGTTTTTCCACAATTAAAGACAACAAACCTTGCAAATATTCATTCCTTACTTTCTCCATATTATCTAAACAAGTGTAAGCCATCTGTATACTCAATATTTTTAAATCTTCCAATAATACACTAGATCCATTCTCAAAACCTTCAAAATACATATGAATGAAATCTGGTGTACTAGGTCTAAAAATTTCAGGGATTAGTGCAAGAGCAACAACAAATTTGTGACTAAAAGCAATGCTTGACTCATTATCCTACTTCTTCAGCTATTTTAACTTTGTGAAAAATTCAGAGGGTTCTTTTGAAAATTCTTTCCTATAAGCATCCACTAGATTATCCTAGTAGGGAAAGGACTTCTTAGGAAAACTTAAGTACCGGTCCCTAGCTCTAGCTTCAAGAGATCTGCCAAAAAACTGATGGTTTTATCAACATGTTTTTCCACAATTAAAGACAACAAACCTTGCAAATATTCATTCCTTACTTTCTCCATATTATCTAAACAAGTGTAAGCCATCTGTATACTCAATATTTTGAAATCTTTCAATAATACACTAGATCCATCCTCAAAACCTTCAAAATACATATGAATGCAATCTGGTGTACTAGGTCTAAAAATTTCAGGGATTAGTGCAAGAGCAAGAAAAATTTTGTGACTAAAAGCAATGCTTGACTCATTATCCTACTTCTTTAGCTATTTTAACTTTGTGACAAATTCAGAGGGTTCTTTTGAAAATTATTTCCTATAAGCATCCTCTAGATTATCCTAGTAGGGAAAGGAATTCTTAGGAAAACTTAAGTACCAGACCCTAGCTCTAGCTTCAAGAGATCTGCCAAAAAATATAATCCACATATCGTGATCTCTAAATGAATATTTCACCATGAAGCTAAAAAAAATTTGTACATGTGCATCTCCTTCACAAACATTATATCTGTGTGAACCCCAACCTTGGTACCTACAAAACATGAATAAACAAGTTAAACAAGGAATTGCAAGCCAAAACAAGGATTCCCCATGAAATCCATTTACAACTTCAAACTAGGAAGAAAATAGTCAAGAGCACAATGAAAATGACAAAACAAAGATTGAATCCTAATTTAAATGTGCAAACTCATGTTCCCATGGGGGAATTGGTGCCAATTTGATGTGAAAATTGGCCCTTTCCCAATTCCTAAGATGTAAACTTGATGTGTTGATGAAAATTTGATCCACTTTGTTGATGTTGAAGAGTGCTCCAAGCTAAAATCTACAAAACCTAACTATGATTCAAGAATGATTGATGAAATTTGATGGATATTTGAGCATGGTAACTTTGCATAATTTGTGGATGATGAAATGAGGAGATTAGCCTCTTATTTATAGAATGCCAAGATGGATGAATGTCCAAATTTGAGCCATGTGGGACTAACATTCATCCAATGGAATGATGCCACTTGGGTCAAGGAAAAGGACATGTAAGATGAATTTATTGCCTTGTTGGATGTACATGTTGACTTGGAATTTTTTGAATTCAAATTGAGAGAATATTCCAAAAAATGCCTTGTGAGGAAAACAGAGATTTAATAAATAAATTAAATCTATTTTCATGTGCAACTTGTATTATCTAGAGGATGGGACATGAGATGAGATTAAATTAATCAGGGGTTAATTAATTTAATGAGAGGGGTTAGATGATGTGACCTATTTGACTCAAATTTATGGATTTGTTTAAATCAAACAAGAGAGCCATATGATAAGAGGTTAATTAAATAAGGATTTTGATTTATTTAATTAAAAGATATGGTGTTAGACTAAATCAAATAAGGTTTTAATTTATTTAATTTAATGGATAGACTTTAGAGATTTAACCAAATAACTAATTATTTAATTAAATAGGGATAATTAGATCAAATGGTTTGATTTAATTAACAAATGAGATTGACTTAATTAAATAAAATGATTTATTCATTAAGGGAGGAATACTGATGAATTTAATTAGGTAAAGAGACTTGATTAAATAGTTAGATTAACAGATGATTTAGGAAGAAACGATGTTAGTAAGTCAGGATCAGATGCACAATGTCAATCTGTATATTTTGCGTGTCTACATTTTGCCCCTCTTTGAAGCAATGCACTTGTTTCATCGGTTCAAAGAATAAACGATCTCGATCAAAGCCAAAAAATTTTGCTATTTAAAAACTTGCCCCACTGCTGGCTTGTGAGAGAGAATATGTCAATATGATGCCCCCTCGAGAGATTGGACAAAAATTCCAAATTTTGGGTGATCTCGCGAAAAAGAGGACAAAGTACTTGATAGGTTTGAAAAGGCTCCGAGAGGTTAAAAACATGTCTAAATGCAATAAAATGATGAAAAACAAGCCTCAACTAGATAAAAAGTGGTTTTGGGGTCCAAAACCCTAGCACGACAGCGAAACAGGGTGAAAAAAACCCTAATTTTTAGGCTTAAAAGGGTCTCAAGGGGTCACTTTCAAGTCATTTTCACACACCTCCGCTAGCAACCTTGAGATTTGAGCTCTGACTCTTCGGCGATATGGTGCAATGACAACTTCCCCTACACATCATTGATCAAGTTCGGAAGTACCAGTGGCCACCTGGCATCAGGGCACTAGTATGTGGTCCTTACCCAAGCTTCCTAGTTTCAATTAATGCCTCATTTAATGCTTTAAAGGGTCGGTTCGCCTGCAGCGGCGCTCTATAGCACTGCTCGACAATCAAATTGCATCTCGCGGTGCTATTTTGCACTGCAGCTATGTAGTTTGGAGTTTAAAAACTCTGAAACTAAGCTCGGGATTGGCGGGCCGGTTTGATAAAGTGCAATGTGGCATCATTGAATTCACGCAAACTGCGACGCTGGAAGGGAAAGTGCGCTACGACAGTGCCATATAGCTCCTTTTAGGGTCTAGCATCAGAGTTTGATTAAAATCAAATTACAACGCCATCACAAACTATGCCACTGGGGAAGTTTTTAGAGTGTTCAACCATAAATTTTTTCAAATTTTTTAACACATTGACCTTTCATGATGCAGGATGCGGTGAGGGAGCTCTACTCCCCGGAGCACCAATCACGAAATTTGGCTAGTGTCTTGCAAGACCTGAACAACAGGGACTAGGATTGACTCGGGGTTGCGAGGTTGTGGCACATTGCATACTTGGTGCCTGTGTGCACTCACCTAGGGATGTTGTCAGCACTGGCTGAGAGGTGGCATAGCGAGACATCCTCATTTCATCTCCCCACTAGCAAGGCTACCATCACTCTGGAGGATGTTTGACATATTCCACAATTGTCGATTCATGGCTAATGGGAAATTTTTGATATGGACGAGAGGCGCGAGGCCTGTTGTAGAGTCATTGCCACACGGGACATCATTTTCTATGAGGGACAAATAGAGTTAGAGCAATATAGGGTCATAAAACCTCCCTACCACTGGGTGGTTGCAGCTATCATTTTGGGTCTTGTTGCCCTAGATAGACGATGGCAATACTTCATTCTCGGCTAGGGGTATTACTCGGAGCATATGGTCCGAGATAGGCCAGTTCATTTTGCATGGGGGCCTATACTTCTAGCTTCGCTCTATAGGGACCTCCATGAGTATGTCTATATGGATGGAAAAGTGCTGGGGGCTGGGGTCACTTTACTTCATGTTTAGGCATGGGAGCACATTTTGGTGCTATGTCCACATGTTGTTGCATTTCTTATGGGGGAAGATGATCCCCTTGTGGCACAATATAGAGGCGGTGTGTCCTTTATGCACACTGGTGAGTACGGTATCCACTATTGCAGGCGGGTCTTAGACGAGATGCTGGTTTTCACTTTGTGACCATACCTTTGTCGACCTGGATGGGCTAACTATGTTGATCAACTATTCTATTGCCGCTAGGATTGATATATGTAGGGGCGGGAGCATACTATGATTGAGAGGTACCTGCCTGAGTGCATGCAACATTAGTTTGGAGAGCCATAGGATCGGCTTGATGATGGCTATGTAGTTGTCTTCACTCATAGCATGACACAGGTGCCATGGGGATAGTACATTCTTGCCTCATAGGCTGTCGATAGTTTATGGTAGTTGGTAGCTTGACCATGGGCTTATGATCAGGGTTTAGCAGATCTAGGCACCACCCAGGCTTACAGGGACTGTTTTCAACCTCCACTTTGGTTGACTATTCTAGGTGTTGACCTAGATCTACGTAGAGTTAGAGGTAGAGGGAGAGGATGAGGACAAGGACAGAGGGTTGAGATTCAATAGGATCCACCAATTGTGCCCCCAGTCCTGCCAGGTCATGAAGATGTACATATGTAGGACCAACAACAAGAGCCACCATGAGATTAGGATCAGCCTTAGGTGCAGCCATAGGTACAGGAAGATGCTTGAGATGCACTGATTGCATAGCTATAGGGCCAAGTTCAGGTTGTGACAACTAAGAGAGATCAAGTGAGGGCCAAGAGAGAATAGCTCAGAGCAGAGAGGGATCAGGCTATGCAGCAGAGACAGGCTGTAGAGCTACAGGAAGCCACTGAGCTAGGCTAGAGGCAACAGATAGAGAGTATAACAGCCTCCTCCTCCCATGGTACAGTATCAATTCAGTCCTACAGGGAAGCCATTCGAGGGGAAAAGCATTACCGATGGGCTTATCATGAGGCCATACCCAGAGCAGAGTGTGTACCAGAGTACTTAGAGCGGGCTAGCCATATACTAGCAGAGGGTGATGGTGATAGAGGTGAGGGTAGCATTCACAAAGACCGAGCTTGATCGAGATGTTATGATACTTTTTGTGCCTTATGGGCATTTTGTATTGATTGAAACATGTACAGTGATCCAATTTATTCTTTGCACTATGACAGTTATGTGATGATATATATATGAGCCGATTTTGATGTGATGCAATGTGTTCTCTTTTATGCATGGATGGTTTATTTCTATATGCTTTGCAATGATGTCTTTATGGATGCATTTATTTTTGATGATGCATGTGTTATGATTATGACTAATAGATCTATATTATGTTAACCTACGATATGCAAATGTGATGGTATTTTTATGATAATGCAAATTCGATGGTCAAATATGTGAAATGATATGATCTATGGTGCTCATGTGAAATGATATGTGACCTATATTTGTTTATGGATGCATATATGCTTTGATTATAATGAATTTTGCACTTTTATGCCTATGTGGAATGATTTATGCAATAAATGATTTATGATGCTATTTATGAGATGATATGGATGATGTAATGGTTGTGATATGATGCAATTGAAATGGTTCTACGAGATGCTTAGAATAACAAATGTTATTGTCCTAAACGTAATAAATGATGATGTAATGTATGTAATGCAAAGTGATATGAGGATGCGTAATGAATGTAATGTGATGAGATGATGTCATGATGTTATGTAAGTATGCAAATGAATTAAATGCTTAAATACCTATTATAAATGATTATGCAAAAATGATTATGAAATGTTCTTCTTTACACGATGATTTATGTGATAGGTGGTAATGTGAAATGGTTATAAAATGCAAATGAATGTTATGCAATGATTGATATAATGGCATGTGATGCAATGTAATGGGTGAAATTCAATGACATGGATGCACCTATCTATGAAGAATGTTTATGATAATCTATTTATATGATGATGGAAATGTGATGCATATATTTCCTATGTGATATGTTTATGCAATATGCTAATGATTTGTGGATGTAGGATCAATGACGATGATGATGATGATCAACTGTCCTAGTACCTTCTTAGTGTGGTTAGTAAGAAAAGAATTCATTTCAACAAGACATAAGATGATGCAAAATGTAAATGATGATGATGATGATTACTTGCCGAGGAATTGGGATTTTCAAAGGGTCAAATTTTCTTATGTTTGATAACAAACATGGTATGATGCATCAAGGTATAGAAAAATAGGATGGCGTTGTACCCAATGAGATGAACTTTGACTTGAAAATTAGATAGGAGTATTCTTGTTCACACCTGACATACATAAACTTGCTAGGATGCACTTCAGAAGTTTTAGGTACCTCAGACCAAAACATGAAAAGGTAAACATATCCATGCAATAGTCAACAAGTTTCCCTAGACCTCTTCCATACATACCTAACAAAGCAAATATTCATCAAGGTTATATAACAAGAACATCCAACAAGCATAGCAGACAAAAGATAATGATCGTTTCCCCATTCCTATCTCTCTAAATCCTTTGTTCGAATATCATCGAGAGGTCCTTGGATTGAGTGCAATAAAATAAGTCAAAAGACAAAGATAGAGCACACAAACAAGTTGATGTTCTTCAATTTCGCTAACCAAAAGGGAATGTGTTTTTAAGAATAATAACCGAAACTATTGCCAAAAGATCATGCCCATTGTAGGAAGGATTCATCCTAGGGCATGTTAGTGGATGGCAGCATGTCATTTCATTTATCCAAAGTGTTCTTTCTGATAAATAATGCCCATTATAGGAAGGATTCATCCTAAGACATGATGTTATCAGATGATTGAATGGGACTATTTTGGATGATGGACTATTGACACAAAGAATTGACCAACTTGTTTACGTACTGACTTAGACTTGAGACTTGACATTTTTGAGTTTTACTTTTAAGCTGCTAAACTTGTTTCTAATTGTTTGACCAAAGGTTGAGGATGACGATCAGTTTATTATGGATGGTGCTTATTGTGGCTGCAAGCGAGATGAGACAGATGGATTTTTTCAAATATTTTGATGTTTTACAATGTTTTGAGGCTATTTTTGGTATTTTTCAAGGTTTTACAAATATTTTGATTTTTGATTTTCTAAATGTTTTTGGGATTTTTTGAGATTTTGACCAAGAGACCAAACTAAAGACCTATCCTAAGGGTCTTGGGGGCTGATCAATAGATTAGCCTTGCCTACGTTATACACACAAAGACCACGTAGTTCGACTGATGACTTTACTGATTTATAGATGATGATATACATGATGAGATGTTAGTTTATTATGACAGACTCCTAAAGGACTAACCTAAGTGTCTCGGGGGATGATCAAAGATCAACCTTGCCTATGTTCAAGCTCAAAGATGACGTAGTTCGACAAGATAACTTTGTTTTTTTACTTTTTGATCAAAATTTTGACTTGTTTTTGGATTTTGATATGTTTTGATGTTTTTGGATTTTATGATGTTTTGATGTTTTTGGATTTTCTGATTTGAGGACTTTAAGATCATACACGAATCCAATCCAATAAGAACATGCCCCCAGCATGATGCAATAGACTACTCCAATAAAAGCAGGACAAACTAACCTTGAGGATGGGCTGAGTAGTAATAGGAGGGATCCTGATACAAAAACAGGACCAAGTCATGGTGTGGATGCAAGTGGATGAGTGATGGATGGAGACCTGAATCTGATGGATGATGGAAGCGAAATGGAGGGATGATGTCAAACAAACCGTAAAGATCCTAGTGGATGGAAGATGCTTATTTACACAAGGCGCCTGTTTGCTAGGTTTTCACCAAGGTACTTATCTAAAGTGCCACCAAAGTGGTTTTCACTATGGGATGATTTTTTTCTCTTTACTATTTTTTTATCCATTTTCTGATTATTTTGGATTTTTATTTTTTTGATTTTTTTTGTTGTCACCAAGATGCCTATTTGCCAGGTTTTCACCAAGGTAACCATTTTTCAAGACATTTTTTGATTTTTTGGATTTTTGGTTCTATACCTTGAAAGATTTAGGCATAAAACTTTTTGAGATGGGAGCTATTCATGGGCTCCTACAGAGGTTCCCCTTCAGTTGTTGATAGCTGATATGCCCCTGATTTGTAATTTGTTGTTATGAAAAATGGTCCCAACCAATTGGGTTCAAATTTTCCTTTGCTACTTGGGTTTGGGACATTCTTTTGATTCTCTTTTAAGACTAGTTCTCCAACTTGGAATGTTCTACTCCTGATTTTCTTATTGTAGCTCCTTTTGAGTCTATTCTAATAGACTTGCAAATGATTCAAAGCATCGATACGTCACTCATCTAGTAGCTCCAGCTCATTCAATCTTGACACTCGGTAGTCTTCATCAACAATGAGGTTTTGCAATGATATTCTGAGGGATGGGAGCTCGATCTCAATGGGGAGTACTGCTTTTGATCCATAGACCAAGGAGAAGGGGGTGGCACTGGTGGGTGTGGGATGCTGGTTCGATAAGCCTAGAGGATAGGATTAAGTTGCAAATGCCAGTCACAACCTGCGTCATTGACTATTTTCTTGAGGATTTTCAAAATGGTTTTGTTTGTAGCTTCTACTTGGCCATTGCCTTGAGGATAGTATGGGGTGGAGAAGCAATGTTGGATTTTGAATTTCTTGCATAAGTCATGGACCTCCTGATTTTTGAATGGTGTCCCATTATCTGAGATAATGCCTTTGGGACACCGTAATGACAAATGATGTAGTTCAGGATAAACTTTCAAATTTTCTTCTTGGTTATGTATGTCATGGGTATCGCCTCCACCCACTTAGTAAAGTACTTAGTTGTAGTTATGATGAATTTGTGGCCATTAGATGAAGTCGGAGTTATCTTTCCAATGAGATCAAGGCCCCACTATGAAAAGGGCAATGGGATGAAGCTCTTGAGCTGGAGCATGGATGAGGTCCCCGTGCTACTGACATTGTAGACATTTTCTGGCATGATCATGTGCTTCTCATTCCATTGTGGGCCAATAATACCCCATCCTCAGCAGTTTCTTAGCTATGGTCATCCCACTCGAGTGCGAACCATAGATACTATTGTGTACCTTAGTTAGAGTGGTTAATGCCTCCTCAGCATTTAAGCAGCATAGTAAGGTACCTTATATGCTCCTACAGTATAGGGTATCACCTAGGAAGAAAAATATGGATTCCTTTTTAACAAAGTTTAATTTTAGGTTTGATGGTAGGTTAGCAGGTATGACTCCTATTCGAAGATATGTGTAAATGTCATGATACCAAGGATCGCCAGGACCAACGATTTCACACACATATTCTGATTTTGGTACCTCAAATGCGGGAATGAGAAGTTGCTTGATCAGGAATTCATATTTTGGAACGTTGTGAGGGATGTCTAATAGGGACCCAATTGTTGCCATGGTGTCTGCTACTCTGTTGTTGGTTCTTGGAATCTGCTCAAATGTTATTTCTATAAAAGATTCTTTGAGAGTCTCCACCAATTTCTTGTATGGAGTGAGCTTGTCATCCTTGGTTTGATATTCATTATTGACTTCATTTATGATCAAATGAGATTCTCCATACACTTTGAGAGCTGTGATGTTCCATTGCACTGCTATCCTGAGACCTATGGTTAAGGCCTCATATTCTGCAATATTATTAGTGCAAGGAAATGCTAGTTTGTATGACCTTGGTATGCAATCCCCTTGTGGGGTAATGAAGAAGACACCAGCTCCTAATCCATGTTGTGTGTATGAACCATCAAAGTATAGTTTCCAATGGTCAGCTATATTAAGATTAAAAATGGATTCATTAGGAAACTCTTAGACAAGAGGATTCTCAGAATAAATAGGTGCTTCTACTAGTTGATCTACAATAACTTGGCCCTTAATTTCCTTCTGCTCCACATACTCAATGTTGTACTCTAACAATATCATCACCCATTTTTCCATTCTTCCTATGAGTATTGCCTTTGATAGTAGATACTTGAGGGGCTCAATTTTGGCGATGAGATTTATCTTGTGTGCCAACATGTAATGTCTAAATTTTTGTGATGCAAACACTATTGCTAGGAATTCCTTCTCGATGAATGAGTAGTTTAGCTCATGACCGACCATTTTTCTACTGATATAGTAAATAGCCCTCTCCATTCTGTTTTCGTCATGCTGAGCTAGGAGAGCTCCAAGGGCTACTGCTGTTGCTAATACATATAAGATTAATGGCTTTCTTGGGATGGGTGGCATTAAGACTGGTGGTGTCAATAGATATTCCTTTATATTGTTGAATGTCTCTTCACATTTTGTATCCCATTTGTATGCTACTCCCTTGTGGAGTAGGTGAGAATATGGGTTCTGTTTGTTTGCCAGTTGTGCTATGAATCTTCTAATGGATTGGAGTCTGCCTTCGAGGCCTCTCAATTGTGTTAATGTTTTTGGTGCTTCCATTTCAAGGATTTCTTTCACCTTTGTTGGATCCACCTTGATGCCCCTCATGGACACTATATATCCTAGCAATTTACCAGATTATACACTGAAGATGCACTTCTTGGGATTTTTTTTAACTTTGTACTCTTCCAGTCTATCAAAAATAACACTTAGGGTTTCTATGTGATCTTTTCTCTTTCTTGACTTAGCTAGAATATTGTCAACATAGTCTTCGACTGTTTTATGAATCACGTCATGGAATATCAATGTCATGGCCCTTTGATATGTTTCCCTTGCATTCTTTACACCGAATGGCATCATGTTCCAATAGTAAGTCCCCCATGGACAAGTGAAGGTTGTCTTATGTTGATCTTCTTTTACTATCATGATTTGATTGTATCCTGAGAATTCATCCATTAGTGATAGCATCTCATGTCCTGCTGTCATGTCTACTATCATGTCGATGTTGGGAAGTGGGAAATCATCTTTTTGACATGCTTTGTTTAAATCTTTGAAGTTTGTGTAGAACCATCAGGTTTTGAAACAAGTACCAAATTTGACACCCATTCTGGATAATCTATTGGTCGTATGAATCCTGCATCTAGTAGCTTTTTTAGCTCCATTTGGACTAATAGAGTGATCTGAGGGTGCATTTTTTGAAGCTTTTGTTTGATTGGATTTGATTCTAGATGCACTGCTAAGTGATGAACCATAGTCTTTGGATCAAGCCCTGGCATGTCAGCATAACTCCATGCAAATTTTATTTTCCTTTCCCTTAGGAATGCTACTAGGAGTTCTTGCTCTTCTGATAATAGTGATTCCACATAAAATGTGATATGTGGGGTCTCTTCTATTCCTAGGTTGATAGGATTGCATTTTTTGGCCAAGACTGCTAACTTTTCCTGATGAATAGCTCTTAAAGGAAGATTGAATCTTTCATCCTCAAATGCCTCAGAGAGGTTTTCACCTTTGGATAAACCATTTCTTTTTACTTTTTTCTTATTAGAGAGTGCCACAGTGTGGTTTCCACTCAAGGACTTGGATATGATTCTTAGTTTCTCACTTTTGTGAATGAAGGATTCAATTGTTTCCCCATAATAGGCATGTGTGTCCAACTCCATTATAAACCCTGCTTTGTGATCCTCATCTAGAATGTTGTCCCACAATACCATGAATTTTGAGAGTGCCTCATCATTTTTGAATGTATCAAGAACTAGTGGTCCTCATTGGTTGTAGTGGATGAGTTGGGGATATACTAAATGGATCTCATGATTTTGTTGGTCTAGTTCGAAGAAGACGATGATAATCATGTAAAGGGAAGTATCCTCAAATAACCTAGGTAGATTGGTCATGATATCCTCGTCATCACTACTATTATAGACCTCAGTTATAAAGTTATGTATGTCTCTACCTATGGATATTGGTGAGCATAATTATGTTGCTATTGGCTGAGGATAAATATTAATTGTTCTAACTGGAGGACTTCAACCACATATGCTTATACTCAAAGAGGTACATCCAAGGCCAAGATTTGTTATGGGTCGCGTCTATGGCATGATAGGTATTATGATCCCATTATCATTTTGTCCCAGTCTTTGATTTTTGTCATAGCCCATTGCGAGCATCATTTGTAGAACCTTGCTTCTTTCAGCCATTGTTAATTTAGGTGTTGGTCTTTCATCTTGATATAACATGTGAGATGGATTTGATTCAATAATCTCCTCGCCAAGGTCTCCCCATCTTGTGAATTCGGGATAGTCTTTAGGAGACGTTTGTGATGTGGAAGCTTGGTTTTCTTGTGGACATCCGCATGATCTAGGAGATTGTGGTAACTCTCCTATCACAAAATCATTTTTAGGGAGCTTGTAGCTTCCACAACTGTCATCCTAGATGATAAGATTGATATCAAAAATGGTGGGAATGGTGGGAGTGGTGGGTGTATCTGTCGTAGAAGTGGGCGTGAGGGTGGTGGGGTCAATGTATGGTGTGGATGGGCCCTCATCATTTTTGGGAACCTGGGGGATTTTGTAATACTTTGCTTCAAGAGTTTTGCAATATGAGAAAGGTTTGGGATCTCCATGGATGGTAAATTCTTGTCTGTTATGTGTAAATTTCACACATTGGTGGAAAGTTGATGCCACTGCTTTCATCACATGGATCCATGGACGTCCTAAGAGGATATTATATGGAAAGTCAAGGTCTAAGACCTGACAAGTGGTTTCCATGATGGCAGGCCCTACTTGAATAGGGAGTTTGATTGTGCCCTGAGACACTCTTTCTTGGTCGTCATATGCCCTTATGGTGATACATTTTCCTTTGTCTATGGAATCTTCTAATATTTTCAACTGCTTGATGAGGCTGAGAGAGCATATGTTCAAGCCCACACCTCCATCCACCAAGACCCTTTTGATTTTTCTCTTGTGTAAAATGGCTTCCAAGTGAAGTGCATGGTTATGAGATGGTTGAGTGGGGAAATCTTGGTCAGAGAATGTGAGAAGATTAGACGTAATGATATTTCCAACCATAGCTTGGAATTGCTCCACATCAAGATCTGCGGGGATAGTGGATGAGGCCAATGCTTCTTCAAGGATTTTCCTATGGGTAGATATTTTTAGCAACTCCATGATGGAGATTTGCACTGGCGTTCTCTTGAGTTGATCTAGGAAATTGTATCCATTAGGAATGGATCTAGATGCAGGGACTCTATTTGGCTGGGATGATCCTGCGATGGTTACTTTGTCACCTCATGTGGTGACTCCACAATCTTCGACATGGGTGCCCTTGATGGTGATGACCATGCATTCTTCATTTAGGGAGGAAAAAAATGTTTCATACACATGATTTGCACTGCCCTTCCCTTTGTCATTTTTATTCCCTCTATTGCCATGATTCGGCATTGGATTCATATATCTCTTAAGATCTTGATTTCTCGTAGGTAGGTCTATGTTTACGATTTTCTTATCAATGAGATCTTGGATGATGTTTTTGAGTCTCATGCAACTATTTGTGGTGTGGCCTTTGATTTTATGAAATTCGTAGAGTTGATTCTCATTATACCAAGGAGTTTTGACATCCGATTCTTGGTAATTCTCAAATGTAGGAGGCTTGATGAGTTTTTCATCGATCAATTTTTTCATTATATCCTCAAGTGGTTCCCCCAAAGTGGTGTACTTTTGTTTGGGAAAAATTTTGGGTTGGGGTGGTCCCCTTTGGTCATTGAGATTATTGATGGTTGGATTGTTGTTGGGTTGGTGTGTTGTGTGATGAGTGTTTTGGTGTTGTGTTTGGATTTCTAGTGTAGGTGTATGTTGGCATGGGGCACTAATGACCACCTTGGCATCAACGACACCATCCTTAGTGACATTTTTGTTCATTGCCCATGTGTGTGATTTATCATTGTAATTGGATGGTGGATGATTGTTTTGTTGTTCATGGTATGATGTTGATTCTGTGGGTTGAGTCATGAGAGCTCTTTTGATGTCGAGCACCTTAGGGATCAATTGATCATATGTGGTGATGCCCTGAACCTTGAGATGGAATGCCAAGTAGCCTTCAAGGTTGGCTATGATGGTTTAAACTTGTTCTTATGGCATGATCCACTTGCTCTGATTGGCCTCAGATCGCCATCATTGTAAAAATGAGGTGAAAGATTCACCCTTTCCTTGTTTTAGAGCGTAGAGTTCTTCTAAACTAACATCCATTGCAATGTTGCATGCATAGTTCTTAATGAATGCATCCATGATTTCTTGGAATGTTCTAGTGCCTGAAGGTAAGTGAGAGAACCATTCCATAGCATGGCCTGCCAAACTTCTAGGGAATAGCCGCATTAGATAAGTATCATCATATGCGACTTCCATACAATGTACCTGGAATTCCCTAATGTCATCTTCAGGGTTTCTCGTCTGTCGATATTTGTCAAATTTGGGGATTTCAAATCCCTTAGAGAATGGTTTCATTTCTAGGATCCTATCGAATGGATAGGGACACAAGTTGTTAGGTGTCTTTGTTGTTCACCCTAATTGAAGATCGAGCACCTATTGTGAGAGAACCTAATTTGTGTTGTCACATCATTTTGTAGATCAGGGGGTGGGATAAAAGTGTCTTGGGGTGTTTCAATTGTGGGTTGGATTGGTGGGTTGTTCAGTGTGTTGTTCGATGGTATCTGTATGTTTTTCCGAGCAAGGTAGGCTTCCACCTATTTTTTTATGAACAACACCTATTGTTGATCTTGCTATTGTTACACTAAGATTTGTGCTTGTTATTGCGCTTGTTGTTGGGTTGCCAAGTCTGCTGCTTCTTGCTGCTCTTGATATTGCTTTATTGCTTGCTGATATGCTTGCAATTGTGTTGCTTGTCTTTGTGCAAGAAGTTGTGCTTGATATTGGGCTTGTTGTGCCTGATATTGGGTGTTTTCCTGAGCTTGAGATTGGGCTTGTGCTTGTGCCACTTGTTGTTGTAATAGGGTTTTCACTTGAGCATCCTTTTGTGCTTGCAATGCTTGAGCATCTTGGGCAGCTTTTTGTTGTTGTTGTAGTAACGCTTAGGCTTGTTGCACTTGTAATGGGGCTTGTGCTATTTGGGTGGCTTGCACAGCCTAAGCATCTTACTAAGTAGCTAGTTGTTTGAATTTTTATTTCTGAACTTGTTGGTATCCTCTTTGGAAAGTAGCTTGCAATGTTATGTTGTATTGGCTTGATGTTGTGGAAGTTGGTGGTGGTGGGGTGGAGTTGGATTTGGAATGGTATTCGTGAGGGTGGTATTGGTGTTTTTCATTAAGGATGGTGTTGTTGATGTGGTTGGTCCTTGAGAGACCATGCTTTGTGATGTTAAGGGGGTGTTTGATGATGTTGCATTTTCTTGTGTATTTGTCGTCTGTTGTTGCAATATCAATGAAATTTTTTGAGCATTTGGCATAATGCTTTGATTGATACTTGGTAGAGGGGGAAGCCCTAAACCAAGGAGTGATGTGGATGATGATGGAAATGGTGGAAGAGGTAGAAATGTGAGGGGTGCAAGTTCTTGTGAAAATGTTGTGGTGTCAAAGATGCCCCCTGGTCCGAACATGTCTCCTTCCTCTTGCGAGTTTGTGAGGAGAGGAGTTTGAGGCATTGCACGGAAAAATGATGATGATGGATCATGATGGAAGGTGAGAGGAAAATTCTTATGTAATGGATTTTTTAGTATGTTTTGTTCCAAGGTGGTCTTTTCATCCAAGTTTTGATTATTAACAAGGGGGTGTGCTTGAAGAGCATTGAGAAATGTGTTTCCCTTATTAACATTGGGTTGGGTTTGAGCAAATGATGTCGTGATTTTTGGAATATTTTCTATGATGTTTTGGGATGGGGGTGTAGATGAGATGGGAATCATAGATGAGATTAGAGGTAATGATGTCTCCACTATGGTACTCAAGTCAAAATCTGAAGGTAGTTTGGCCCCTTGTTTTGCTAGTTCAAGCATGTATAACGAAGGGTTGAGCCTCATCATGATGTTGATGATTCTATGGTTGTCCGGATTTTGGAGAATTTTAGTTATTTCTTCATGAGACATTCCAAGGGCAAGATCCTCTCCTTGGATTTCCTCTTGCCTATTTTGGAATGATGAGATGGTCAATGGATTAGTTGATTCAGCGGGATTCATCTTAATGTTTGTTTGGCTAAGATTACTTGAAGCGGGTGTTTCTTTGTTGGCTTCCATGCTCTTCTTGTATTGAGATCTAGTTTGAACCATAAAATGAGGATCAATTTCCAAGAATAGGAGAGATGAACCTCTTAATTCTTTGGATTTATCTTTACTTTATGTCCAAAGTAGAAATTTTTAGGATATCTTAAGGATCGAGAGATGATATGGTGATGATGCAAAAGATGAATGATGTGGTTTTTATGATCTTTTGGTAAATCTTGAAGGAGATACTAGGCTTTTAGGACTTGCAGATTTTGATTTTGATTTGATTTTGGATTTGGTATTTTGTCCTTGATTTTGATTTTAATTTTTGATTTGGATTTTGAACAAAAATACCTTAAGATGTTGGATGATGATCTAAAGGATAGATTTGTTCAAAGAATGATGATTTGAATATGTGTGGGGAGAAGGATGCATCTACCCATACCTATCCAAACAAGGTGATAGTTTCACTAAGCATATGAAGAAGGATTCATCTACATATACAAGATGATTTTGATAACTTTGTCTAAGCATATACAAAAGAATGCATCTACACATACCTAGCCAAGGTGATTTTGACAATGTTTTCAAGGATTTAGTCTCAAGGATTTGATAATGTTTGATTTTTCCAAAAAAACCTAGCATAAGGATGTTTTCAAGATTTTCCAAAAGCTGTTGGTGAGATGATGTTTTTTTTAATGTTTGAAGGATGGATGAAAAATATTTTTGACTTTCTTTCATCCTAAGATGAACCTAGAAAAGACACTTTTTTTTCCTAGACCTAGGTATTGAAGAACATGCAAATGCTTCCTATAGACCTTTGTGACCAAAGAATGATTTAATTTGAACACACATTTTTGGATTTTGAAACAATGATCTTTGCTTTGGATTTTGAAATTGAGAGTCTTCAACACACATGAAAGTTCATTTTGCTTAGCTTTTCTTAATGGCTTTATTTTACCAAAAACACTTTCTTATGATTAAGTTTTCAAACTAAGGTGTCCAATGTCTTAATTTCCTCAAACCCCACAAGATATGTTATGTGGAAATTTGGTGAACTTAAGGCAAGGGTTTTCCTATTTTCTACTTAAGGAGACAAGTCGAGATATAATCTAATGTTTAGAAACCTCTAAGGACGTGAATCCCAAGGGCAAGCAATAACATATAGATTGAGTCAATGGTATTTATCTCCAAAAGGGTTTGAAATTTGGATGATGTTAAGTATTTTTTTTTTAGATGTTTTCGATCAAGCAATGCATTTTATAACCCAAGAATAAGTACAATCCTATGGATGTGTAAGACAATATTTGTTGGATTCCCACTTGGAAAAGTCCAGCTACGCTTATCTTTAGCAAATGGTTAGATGCTTGAACCCACTGGCTCCCCTCCACGACACTCACTTATATAGGGCAGCCAAAAAATCAACACCCATGAAACTCCCATGGCATATTTTCCATTTCTACTAGAAGACTGTAAAAGTGTGGGGTGGCTTCAGAATGACTGGTCTTACACCAACAAATAGATTAAAGGATTTTGGAAAATTCTAGCACATGGGTTTTAGTAAGGACTTTCCATTCATGGAGATTGACCCATACGGAAAGAGTCCCCTTTCAGATCCATCTTGTCAGAATCAACCATGTGATATTGGCATTTCTTCAAATATCCACATTTATATCCCAGTTGGAAATACTCTTGGCTTTAGAGTGTTACCAGTTGAGTCGTTCCCTTGGGTGAGTACTTTTTTGCCAAGGCAGGCCATCTAGGATAAATAAAAGCGAATAAAGACAAAATCCGTAACTCGATCAATCTTTGATGTCAACAAAGAGAGAGAATATACGCAATAATGCCCTCACTCTCACTCGCACAAGATCTTGTTCAATTTTAAATTGAAATCAAAGTGTGGAGGTGATTTCTTTATCTCACCCTAAAGTCATAAAAAAGGCCTTTTGATTCTCAAAATTGCTATAAAGCATGAGAGAAGTGCATACGTCCTTTTTCAATGCCTTTAGTTTAAGTAAACCTTCACAAAAAAAAAAATGAAGTTACACTCGTTCTTTCTAAATCCACAAAGAAAAATATGATTTCTTTTTAAGCACCAAATGACAAGTGAGAGACATTTTGTTCAATTTGTTAACCAAAAACAAACTTTAGTATGTTGTTGATCCTATTGTTCGTTTTAGCCCTTTGCAAGAAAATAATTAAAAAAGGACTCATTTTAAACCCAAAGGAAGTTAGTATCCTAAGAAAGAAGTGATAATAAATCCTTGAAGGAGTGTTAAACAAACACTAAAGTGTTTAAAAACACTTTGATTGGATTGAATATCATCATCATGCTTCTCCTTCCTTTGTTTTCGATCTCCAACCTACAAGTGAGAAAAACCAGTCAGATTCTAGAAAATATAGAAGTTAAAAACCATAAAACAGAATATAAATTGATCATCAATCAAAAGAAAAATGATAAAATTAAATTTTCCCTTTTTAGTCCCTTCCAACGTCACAACTCGTAATTGCGTCGTAGTTTGGTTTCTGAGCGCTACCGTCACAGTGCTGCTTACTAGTCAGTGTCACTTTGTGTTGGGATAGAGAGCTCAACTATGTCGCACTTTTTGTCCAATGTTGCA
>VDFB02047230.1:204075062-204166118 GCA_007258455.2 Sequoia sempervirens | reverse complement strand
TATTTCTATGAATTTATTTTGCTTCTTTTCTAACTTTTAACTTTTAGATATTAAAGTTCACCATACAGATCTATGTATATATTTATTATGTATGTATATATATATATATAATATATATACATATATATATAAATACATAGTAGATTTATAGTTGAATGTATATACTAAGCTATTTTTTTCTATTTAATACCAATGACAGAAAGTAATATTTTCTCTAGACAACAATGATATTTATGCCAGAGTATATATATATATATGTATGTATGTATGTATGTATGTATGTATTTATTTATATATCATAAAGATTTCAAACAGATTTACAAGATGCATATACCATAATGCTTCATTTTCTATTGAAATAGAGATACATATGTTAGAATGTATTTATATATATAGACACATATATATATACACATATATATATCTATGTCTATATATATATATGTATATATTTATATATATATTTACAAGTTTTAAGAGATAGCACTGCACCCATACTATTTCCATCGTAGAGTTTATAAAAAAGAAATAGCAAATACAGTTCATGCGTAATGGTTGAGGCTGACACCTCTCCCAAAGGGGAAGGCACTGCCTGTGACGGGGCAATGCCTTCTCCATAGGCTATGGCCTGTGGAGGGCACTGTCCCTCCATAGTGCAACCCCTTCCTCTATGGGAGGGGGCAGGAGTTAATCCCCATTTCATTATAATCTATTTTCAAATACAAAATAACTTCAATGATTTCCTACTATCACCTATTCCAGAAACTTTAAAAAGGAAAAATGTGTATATGTTTATAATATATATATATATTTATTTATTTATATGCATAGAGATATTATGTGTGTATATAAATATATATATGTATATATTTATATATATTTTCTGAATTTTAATGAAAATGAATGAGCAATCTGGGACAAAATTATAAACCACAGTTTGCAAAGGAGAAAAGCTCCAATCTGAAAGGGGTCAAATTATGCAATTTCTTGCAATGCACACAAAAGAATAGAATATTTTCTCAAATTTTCATAGTCTTACATACAGTTCAAACACTTGGAATTCAAATTCTTTAGTAGTGTTTTCATATTTCAAACAAGATTTGTGGAAAAAGAATGGAAAACCTAGATATTCCACTCCCAGTTGGAGATGCTCTTCAGAAAACTTCTTCTCTTTGCCCCTTTTCAATCTGGTTTTTCTGAGAAAGCTTCTTCTCTTTCCTCCTTTCTAATTGCTTTACCAACTCTTTAATTTCCTACTATCTCCCAAAGAATAATTCTCAAACTCACTATTCTGAAGGATTCAACATTTTTTTGGAAGCCATTAAAGCAAAATTTGTAGAGCTTAATTTCAAGAATGTTTTCAAGAATGGTTGTCCTCACGAGAACTCTTTTTCCCTTTTTAATAATGTTTTACCTTTCCATTTCCTACCCTAATCTTGAAAATGGATTTTAAAAATAAATTAAAATATAAATATAACTTCTTTTTTTTACATTCCATATTCATAAATAAGAGATATGTAAAAATAATCCACAATTACTATTGCACAAAGGAAAACCTTACAAAAATACTCACCCAAGACTAAGTTTAAAATAATTATTTATCTAACATTTAAATAAATGTCAATTAATTATTATTTAATTTTATTACCACAAAAACACAAGTTAAAGAAAGTAGGATTCTCACTTAAATTTATATCATGATAATCATTTAAAACCCAAGTTAAATTATAATTAAAATTAATTCCTTTACTTTATTGTGCTTTCATTTCATTTAATTTACTAATTGTTATTTAATTTGCAAATAATTCAAAACAAAGACACTAAAATTGACATTCTTAAATGCAATCTACATGAATCTATGTGCTCATGTGTGTGATCGAGAGGACATCCTATTTTGTTCTGCTAAGAAGCAAACCTCCTCTCCTTAATCACACCCTTGGTCCTCGACCTCCTGCAACTCAAGTGCACTCAAGAACACAACAATAACTGAATTAGTATCACATAATGATATAAATCAAGCAATATAATATATGAATTCAAATATTTGTACTCTATTTTGCTTCATCTTCAAATTAACAAACATTCGATACTATTCAACTTTTCATAATTTAAGTAAACACTTTTCATATATCATCACACCAAAACACCATAATATTAATTATTATTCTACCACACACATCCAGTCATGTAACAAATCCACACAAAACCAAAAGCAACCTGCATCAGGGTTGAGACGTGACAATGGGAGAGAGATGGAGGGTAGAGGGGAGAGAGAGACTTGAGAGAGGGAAAGGTGGTAGGTGGTAGGAGGTAGAAAATTGAGAGAGAGAGAGAGGGAGGAATTTGGAGAGATATACAAGGTAGATGGTAGAGGGTTTAAGGGTAGAGGGTAGAGGATTTAAGGGTTAAGGGTAGAGGTAGAGGGTTAAGGGTAGAGAGGAGAGATATAGGAGTAAGTGAGAGAGAGACTTAGGAGAGGGATAGGGATTAGGAGGGAGAGACTTGAGAGAGAGAGAGAGGGAGGGAGTGGGAGAGAGGTAGAAGGTAGAGGGTAGAGGATTTAAGGGTTAAGGGTAGAGGGTAGATGGTTAAGTGTAGAGGGGAGAGAGATAGGAGTGAGTGAGAGATAGAGACTTGAAAGAGGGAGAGGGGGTAGGAGGGAGAGACAAGAGAGAGATAAAGAGAGGGAGGGAGGGAGTGGGAGAGAGATAGAGGATAAAGGGTAGAGGGTTTAAGGGTTGAAGGGAAGAGGGTAGAGGATTTAAGGGTTAAGGGTAGAGATATAGGAGTGAGTGAGTGATAGAGGGACTTGAGAGAGGGAGAGGGTGTAGGGGGAAGAGAATTGAGAGAGAGGGGGGGAATATATCACCATGAGTCCCCATTTCTATGATGAATACATTGCTCCTACCTTGTCAACCCTACCACATTGGCAAGCTAGTGGAGCATTGGCAAACTAGTGGTGCTCCACTAGCTTGCCAATGTAGTAGGGTTGACAAGGTAGGGGCAGTGTATGCCTCATAGAAATGGGGTCTCTCATACATCACTGTGAGACCCCATTTCTATGAGGCATACACTTCCCCTACCTTGTCAACCCTACCACATTGGAAAGCTAGTGAGCTCAATAGATTGCCAATGCTCCACTAGCTTGCCATTGCAGTAGGCTTGACAATGTAGGGGAAACATATGCCTCATAGAAATGGGGATTCATGGTGATGTTTATCACTATGAGACCCAATTTATATGAGGCATATGTTTCCCCTATCTTTTTGTGTATCACCATGAGACCCCATTTCTATGAGGCATACGCTGCCCCTAGCTTGTCAACCCTACCACATTGGCAAGCTAGTGGAGCACTAGCTTGCCAATGCCCCACTAGCTTGCCAATGCGGTAGGGTTGACAAGGTAGGGGCAATGTATTCCTCATAGAAATTGGGTCTCCTAATGATGTACATCACTATGAGACCCCAATTCTATGAGGCATACATTTCCCTTACCTATGAGACCCCATTTCTATGAGGCATACATTGCCCCTACTATCACTATGAGACCCCATTTCTATGAGGCATACGCTACCCCTACATTGTCAACCCTACATGCCTTGTCCATGCTTCTATTTTGAGCCTATCTTTCAATCATCACATTGCACATTACCACACTTATTTTAAGTAATTCCATTAGGAAAATCCATGTGATCTTTGTCTGTGCTAGAAACACTCTTCTACAAGATAATTGTAAGTATTTTGTATGAAGTCTTGAATGACATATATTTTATTTATTTATATGGATTCATTTTTTAGGAACTAATATTCTTCTCATTACCATGCTATAGGTGATATTATCCACCATGTTGAGGAAACAAACAAGGAATAAACTAACATACGAAGAGTATGAAACCAATAAAGCAAAGATGAGAGAACAGGTGAGGGAATATGTAAAAAGAAGAAATTGGATACGATTGATTAAAAAAATCCAGTTGAAGATGAATCTCAACCATCAAAAAGAGAAAAGGAATTGGTAGCACAAGGGACATGCATGTGAAATCATAGTGGTATGACATATTTGAATAGCATAGTTGGAGACACACCCTCTACTGCAAGTGAATACGAAGGGACACCATTAAGCACAAGTGAATATGGAGGGACACCACCTACCACAAGTGAATATGGAGGGACACCATCTACCACAAGTGAATATGGTTGGAAAGAATCCACCACATCTCAAGTTGAGAGTTCATCATCACTTGTATTTGACGAAGAAGGTATGCCATCATCCCCTTGTGAACCTCAAGGTATGTCATCTATTCCACCCTTGATCGAAGGTACGCAATCTAGTCCACCTCACTTAAATATTGATGAAACTCCTAATGTTGAGATGTATGTACCTAGGAGAACACCACCTATAATTTTTTGTAGAAAGCCAAAGTATTTGATTAATATTGATGAGGATATTTTGCAACACATAGAAGGTAAGATTCCAACACACACTTGTAGATGATATGCTGATAATATTTAGAAATTTTTCTTTGAAAGGCTAAATGAGACAGCAAGATGTCAACTATTTGGTGAAATGATGTGGTGTATAAAGTATAGAAACATCATGAAGACTCTTGGGTTGAGAACATCGAATGCTTCAACTGAAAACACTATTGTGAAGAATCTAATGGATGCTTATGAGAGTGTGGATAAGACCTCACCCTTAAAGGATAGTTATGTCACCCAACATGTCATTACTTTTTTGGTAAGTAGTCAAACAAAGAGAGCTCATCTCATTAGAAATATGAGTGAACAGTTGATAATTAATAGAAAGGATTTATCAAGAGCCATTCAAAGGAAGAAAAGAATTGAGGGCATTGATTCAAATGAATTATGGGAATTCTTAGGGAGATTGCCACAAAAAGATTAAAAAAAAATTCAAGCATTGAGAACACTAATTGAAGAGTATTGGAAGAATAACACAAGGAAATATTTGAATCAAAGGGATGTGGTAAGAAGGAGAATTAGTAGTCAGAATCGTGAGACACATCCAAAGCATTTTTTGGATATGACTCAAACCCAATTTTTTCATAAATTTCAATAGGCTTATCCTTAAATTATTATTTTTCTAAGATATTTTGAAATGATTAAACCATTTTATGTCAAGATAAATTACACACACTACTTATTGTTGTAGACTACATATTTAATACTCTAACCATTATGATTCTTATCATTCTATGTGTTTGGATTTGCATACTAATGATGTTTTGCAGGATTGTGGCATACATGCCCCACCAAGATCTTGAAGATAGTTCTTAACAAAAAATTATGTTTAATAGAGGATAGAAAAATATTATACACAATGTCATGCTTGGTGGTTCATGTCAGCATTGTGGTGGCTTGCAACGTATGCTAGTATGTCAACATATGGAAAGCACAGATGAGATGGGACAAAAACTAGTAGAGTTTATGAAGTTTAAAATAGTGGCATACGCTACAAAAGATGGTAATCAAGAAAAAGGTGTGATTTGTTTATTCAGAAGATCCCAGTGTATCAATTTATCTCCATGTTTCATGACAATATAGTGTATGAGTATGCAAGGCATACCCATAAAGCTCAATGGCTAGAAACACAATTCAAGCTATGCAAGGACACATTTCTAGTTGGCAGCATAGTTTTAGTGTTCAACTTTGTAGAGAACTACACTCTATAGCCACAACGTGAGGTGCAGTCACAATATTATAACTCCGCATAGGTTTCAATATTTGTGCGCATAGAATTCATTAATCTAATTGATAGTACAAAGGAAAAAAGGAAGGTATTAAGGGAGTATCACTTTATACTAGTGATGATCATACACATTCTCCAAAGTTCATGCAAGGTTTCTTCTAGATGTTCTACAATGGTTTGGCTTATAGGGGCATATCATATAGTCAGAATTTAATATGCTTGGATAATTATGTAGCATAGTTAAAGAACGCGTGCATGTTCTATTGGTTGAGTAGGATGTATGTCATTACAGGTGTTCAACATATGTGGAACTTTTTTGAGGCCAAGCATGGAAAGAGGGAGCATGATGGTACATGAGCATGTGTGAAAAAAACATTAGCACAAGAATAGTTAAGGTATAAAGACAATGCAAAGTTGACAAATTCAAAATTAATTGTCGAGTGGTTTAATGCTTCGTTGGGTCTAGGTAATGAAGGTACATCTTTAGTTTATAGATTTTTTTGGTTGATGGATGATACTAACATTGCACCATATGAGGATTATTGTACACTAACATGATCAAGTGAGCTACACTCTTTCGTTAGCTTAGATGCAGGTTCATGGAGTATCAATACATGGAAGATGGCATGCTTTTTTTATTCATGTAAAATGCAAGCCTAGGATGATTGTGAGTCAAAGGATTGAGTTGAGAAATGGTCATTTAGTTATCTTAGCCCACTTCACATGTATCACCCTTCGACGACATTGGAACTAACACAAATGGATTCATCCGTTGACTTTGACCACATATTAGATCTAGTTCAACCTAGTAATATATCTACTTGCTTAGTTTTGAAATTCCTAATGTTATCTTACATTGTAGTGTATTTGTAATGTTGACTAATTTCAAGAGATTTGTTGCACATATCAATGCAGGGTATGTTTATGCAGTTATTACAGATGAAGACAACAAAGAGGGAATGAACTATTACTTTTGTTGTTGTGTTGAGGAAAAAAATAAATTAGAGGCCCCAATTATGGATGGAGAAAACATCGAATAACCTACAAGCTTAGTTGTTGTTATTGGAATTTGGCTTAGAAGGTACCCACAAAAGAGTGTTAAATATTGGCTATTTCAAGACTTTGACACTCATCAGAAGATTCTTCATTACTCGACCCTTGTCATGGAATCCAATGTTCATTTGACCAAATATGGGGGTAGACCTTTGAACAAGACCTTGTGGAAGGTCTGTGAGTTTGATTGTGAGGCAATACTTGACATGATAAAGAGTAGAGTAGACTCAGATGGTTCATTGGATTAATTTGTAAGTATGCACATTGGTTCTTATTAATTTATACTTGTATGCACATTAATCTGTATGATTCCAATGCTATGATTCCAATTCTATCATCTAATGTTTATATCACCTTCTTTTACTTTTCCTATTTATAAGTAACCTACTAAAAATTGATTGGTTTCCCCTTGTATAAAATGTTGATTTATGAACAATCCAAGAGAATCTCAGCCAAAAAAGAAATGCATCATCCTTATTTTGATGATCTTGACAAATATCAATTATGAATTTAAGTCATTATAAAAGTGTGTGTGAAGCTTAGCAAGGGAATTTCAAGTTATTCATTTGAAGTTAACCTTATCATGAGCACCTATGATGTATAAATTATAAGAGCATCTTGAATTTCAAGTTATTCTATTCATGAGAGGTGTTGTGTGTGATACGTATCTTGGAACTCCTAGTGAAGATGTATGGCAAAGAGTGACTAAGTTGAGAGACCAACATGCCTATCCTCAATGGAAGCGTTGAGATTTATGCCTTGTTGTTTCTGGCTTGGAACCAAATTGTGTGGATTTGTTGTCTATAAGTGCATTCCATCTATTTTCATTTCATTTCCATTTTGGATTCTCTTTCTTTTTCTTGTTTTACTTTTCCTATTTGTAAGTAAACTACTAAAAATTGATTGGTGTCTCCTTGCATAAAATGTTGATTTATGAGCCATCCAAGAGAATCTCGACCAAAAAAGCAATGCAACATCCATATTTTGATGATTTTGAGAAATCTCAATTATGATTTGAAGCCATTATAAAAGAGTGTGTTAAGCTTAGCGAGGGAATCTCAAGTTATTCATTTGAAGTTAACCTCATCATGAGCACCAATGATGTAGACATTATAAGAGATCTCAAATGTATGAGTGACATTGTAAAATATTTTTGAGAAATGATTACCTAAGGCATTGTTCCTACAAGTACAAGCACTTGGGTTTCAGAATAGTGAATGAAGCATATTAGACAATTGTAGCACAAACAAAAGAATTAAGGCAGCCAAATAAATCTCATTTTATTATATACATCATATTATTAATATAGTGAGTGTAATAACCATTGATGGTTGCTAATCATTCATAGTGTATGAACCATATTAGACAATTGTAGCACAAACAAAATAATTAAGGCAGCCAAATAAATCTCATTTTATTATGTACATCATATAATTAATATAGTGAGTGTAATAATCATTGATGGTTATTAATCATTCTTTTTCTTCTTTTATCCTCTCCCTATTATAACTAGCACTAATTGACTAACTTATTATAAAAAAATTATTTATTAAAAAAAATCAACTTAATGATTATATATCAATATCAATATAGCATATAGTCTATTCAAATAAATATTTGTAATGAGATTTACTCAAATTTTGAAATTTATTGTTGCCCTCAAGCATTTGTAATTCATGCAATGCAATCCCTTAATACTCCAAATTGCAAAAGGACAACAATATTTGATAGCCTATTACCCAGATACCATGTCAGGTACAAGAATTCTATCTAAGGAATCAGGATCACATAGGGAACCTCTAAAAAAATCTCGATCAGTTTTTGTTATATCGAAGTCGATTTCTCGTGGTGTGTAGTTTTCACTTGATGGAAAAGTGTCAAATGTAAGTAGTGTAAACTTGCAAGTTGTTGCAACTTTTTTTTTACAACTCATGTGACTAAAAAAACTATTCCAATATGTCCAGTTGTCTATGTTTATACTAGGCATGGTCCTCTTTCACACCCAAACATGTGGAATGACTCTGAGCTACATTTAATCAATTTGATCCCTTAAGGATTCAAAGTGCAAAAGGGTGGCAATCTTTGATGGACTATTACTTGGAAACCATGATGTTTACGAGCTCTATATCTGAGGCTACAAGATTGTATTCAACCTCTCTACAATAACCTCTCTTGGTTATTGTTATCTTAGAGTTGTTTTCCCCTAGTGTCTAAGTTTCACTTTATGGAAAAAGTGTCAAATGCAAGCAATGTAAAGTTGCAAATTGGTTCAAATTTTGTTCTGCAATTCATCTGACCAAATGAACTATTCCAACAAATTCGTATGGTTACATTTATCCTAGGCATGGTCGTATTTCACACCCAAAAGCATGGAATCAATCCGAGCTACATTCAACCAGCCTAATCACTTAATGGTCCAAAGTGCAAAAGGGAAGCAATCTTTGATAGGCCATTACTCTGAAATCATGATGCTTACAAACTCTCTATCTGAGACTATGGGATTGCATTGGTCCCCTCTACAACAACCTCTCTATATTTTTGTTATCTTAGATTCATTCTACCGTGGTGTCCAGTTTTCGCTTGATGGAAAAAGTGTCAAATGCAACTAGTGTAAAGTTGCAAAGTGGTGCAACTTTTGTTCTGCAACTCATATGACGAAATAGACTATTCCAATGCATTTGGATGGGTACATTTATGTTAGAAATTGTCTTTTTTTGAATGCAAACACATGAAATCTCTAGGAGGTACGTTTAATTGGCTCAATCCCTTAAGCGGCAAGTTATTAGGTGCAAACCATGATGCTTAAAAACTCTTCATCCAAGCCTATGGGATCATGTTGGTCTCCTATACAATAACCTCTCATTTTTTGTTATCTTAGAGTCATTTTACAATAGTAGATTCAATGATCAACCTTGTACAAAACATTCCAATTACAATGCTCTCTGAATTAAATTCATACACACTGATCACACACTGACCCATTCCCACAACTATTCACTTAATCGATCATCATCTTCGATTACAAGGTATATCCATGTCATTCATGGTCTATTGATCTTACTCACAAGAATGGTCACAACAATCTAACTACCAATGGTTTGCCTTCAACTTCCTCTGATTGGTTGAACACATACCACGTAGGATCTTCAGACGATCAAAATTCATTCAAGAAGAATAGCATGTTGGTGAGACACTAGCTGTGTGTCCTTGATGCTACAATTCTCCACTAACACTATCGACATAACTTACAACTATCATCAAGAGGTCATAATGAGTTGCAAGAGTCATATCGATATCTAAGACCATCGCTCTCTGATGTCAATTTACAATAGTAGATTCAATGATCAACCTTGTACAAAACATTCCAATTACAATGCTCTCTGAATTAAATTCATACACACTGATCACACACTGACCCATTCCCACAACTATTCACTTAATCAATCATCATCTTTGATTACAAGGTATATCCATGTCATTCATGGTCTATTGATCTTCCTCACAAGAATGGTCACAACAATCTAACTACCAACGGTTTGCCTTCAACTTCCTCTGATTGGTTGAACACATACCACGTAGGATCTTCAGACGATCAAAATTCATTCAAGAAGAATCGCATGTTGGTGAGACACTAGCTGTGTGTCCTTGATGCTACAATGCTCCACTAAGAGTCATAACTTTCTGATGTCAATTTACAATAGTAGATTCAATGATCAACCTTGTACAAAACATTCCAATTACAATGCTCTCTGAATTAAATTCATACACACTGATCACACACTGACCCATTCCCACAACTATTCACTTAATCGATCATCATCTTCGATTACAAGGTATATCCATGTCATTCATGGTCTATTGATCTTCCTCACAAGAATGGTCACAACAATCTAACTACAAACGGTTTTCCTTCAACTTCCTCTGATTGGTTGAACGCATACCACGTAGGATCTTCAGATGATCAAAATTCATTCAAGAAGAATCGCATGTTGGTGAGACACTAGCTGTGTGTCCTTGATGCTACAATTCTCCACTAACACTATCGACATAACTTACAACTATCATCAAGAGGTCATAACGAGTTGCAAGAGTCATATCGATATCTAAGACCATCGCCCAAACTATCGCTATCGGAAAGATAAATGAGACCTCTCATTGAAGTCCACAGTAGACTCATCGGCAAGACTATCACATTCCCTGAGTCATATAGAGCCCTTAAGTCTTATCGATGTCAATACACCTGTTGGCGAGACCAACATTCATCAGCAAGTGGTTACACCGAATTCAAAAACCGTCGCTTAGAATCACCCTATCACTTAGACATCATATTGATATCCACTACAAAAGCATCAGCCAGACCATTGCTATAGGCAAGAGGTCATATTGATTGAAAATCCATCTGGCAAAGATCTATCAGCAAGAGTTTTGCTATTACCAAGAGTCTCATAGAACTTTATGTCATACCGATGTTCATTATGCAAAGCTATCAACGAGACAAGCCATATTGCTAAGACTACATACCAATGATAAACACATGTAGCTCTATCAATAAGACTACCGCTATTGGTGAGACATCATACCAAGTGTGAAACTTTCAGCCAAGAGTCTCCCCGATGACAACCTTGTGAACAACTATTGGCAAGAGTTCTCCCTGGGTAGAGAAATATAAAAAAACTCACAGTGATTGAAATGTCTTGTCGATGACTCCCATTGGCAAGATAGAAACAACATCTTGATGACTTGAGAATTTCAAATGAATAGAACACAACTGCTAGTCAACAAGACTTCCAAAGGGTCTCCTCAACTTTACTCTTTCAAGAGTTTCATGCTAGTAAGATTGAGGCACATTTTTCCACAATCTCCCACTTGATGAAGATCTTACTGACACCTCCAGAGCAACAACATAACTACTAAAATTCATGGGCATCGAGGCCCATTGAACTAGAACACCACCTGAACTTGTCTATGCTCATTGACTTTGTGAATGCATCTGCAACATTGTCTAGAGTATTCAATTTTTCTAAAGAGACCTTTCCATCCTCCACCATATCTCATACAAAATGATACTGCACATCAATATGTTTCATCCTAGCATGGAAAGTAGGATTTTTTGCTAAACAAATAGCACTCTGATTGTCACAGTAAATTATTATTTTCCCTGCATCAAAACCAATGGTAGAACACATATGCTTTAACCAAATTGCTTCTTTACAGGTGTGTGTTGTTGCCATATATTATGCCTTTGTAGTGGACAAAGTGACTGCAGCCTGTCACTTACTCATCCACCTCACTGCACCACCATTCATCATCAAAATATATCCAGTGGTGGATCTTCTACTGTCAATATCCCCTACCCAATCAGAATCCACATAGCCTCAAATGTTGAGAGTCCTCTGTGATTCAACCAAGCTACCATGGTAACACAATGCATATTCAGAAGTTCCCTTCAAATATTTGAATACTCTTTTCATAGCATCCCAATGTATCTTCCAGGATTAGCCATAAACTGACTAAGTACTCCCATTGCTTGGGAAATGTCTAGCCTTGTACATACCATTGCATACATTAGACTACCAACCACACTAGCATAAGGCACACTGGTCATTTCCTCCATCTCAGTAGGATATTTTGGATAGTCTTCAATAGATAGCTTCGTTCCCTACAAAACTAGAACAACTAGCTACTTGCAATAAGTCATAAAAAATATCTCTAGAACAGTCTTAATATACTTACTCTGACTGAGCCAAAGTTTTTGGTGTATGTGGCCTCCAAGGTTTGCTTGCACCTAACAACAAGTAGACATTACTCTGCCTTCACCATGAACCTAACACTTTCTAGGCTCTGTCCTAACTTAGATCATTAACTAAGCCTGCCCTAACTCTGTTTCAAGAGTTCCAAACCTTATGCTTAACCTTAGAGGATTCAATACCACTCAAAATTGTTGTCTTCTTCACAAAAACCACTTGAAATTTCAATCTTTCTCACTACACCTAGAAGAGTCTAGATGCCAACATCATCATCTGACTTGGACTCTTTTTAGGGGAGGTAGATGCTCTGTTTTCATGCATTTCACCACCATTGGAATGCATCTTTGAGATTCTTTAACCTTCACTTTACCCGATCTCCAAATCTTGCTTGGAAGAGGCCTAGTTTCTACTAGCCCTTACCAGTCAGTTTTTGGCTTTTTCTGCCCAAAATCTTCAAAGGATCTCGCTAACAAATGTCACTTCCTGACACCCTTTTTGGAGCTTTAAATCTTGCACTTGGTTTCAAACCTCTTCCTGTTTCATACAACTAATTCCTATATTCTTGGATTGGAGGGCTAATTGACCTTGCATCTAGGGTTTCCCTGGTTCTTGAGTCACAACTACCTCCAATGTATTGATGGAAGTCTCAAACCTTTTGGAATGTGAAGATCCTACCTTTCCCCACTTGAAACCGTACAAATACCATACAGTGGTCCCTTCCCCTGCCTTGGTTCTTTAATTTTCACTCCTAATTCCCTAACCGAGCAGTCCTAGCTTGCCTAGGGTTTGGGATTAAAACTCATTGCTTGGCTATTTGACACTCCCATCTCTAAATATGTACAATAGGTTGGCTCCTCTCCCATATTCAACTAACCTTATGGGAACCTCGTGGACAGTGCTTATGGGGGAGCCATTTTGAAACTAACTACTCATAAACAACAACAATAACTCTCTACACTCTAATCTATGCACTCAAAACAACAACTCTGCTCTAAGCTACCTAATTACCAGATAAAATATACTCTAACCTATACTAAGAAGATAAATCCAATGATAACATAGTATACACAATATCTTTGATATCACTATTTCAAAACACACAGAATTTACAAGCAAAAACACAAAATTTCTACTAAATTGTATTCTCCTCTTTTCACACCAAAAACTTGTTACAAAAGATCACTAACTGCTCTCTACGATCCACACACATATTTGCATGCCTTTTCCACATTCAAAGGCAATTTCTCGAGCATTTTCCTTGATTTCAAGGGATTCCCCATGCCAAGTAAGTTGCATGTAACTTCTTAATTGCGATCATGCAACTCTTACCAATATTTTGTAACTTCCATTATGCCATGATTGTGTCATGATCCTCAAACATAAGACCTCTAACACCTTGATCTCGAGAAATCAGCATCTCTTAACTGACCCTTGGCATTACTAAACAACAAGGATATGGCTTTTGACATATTTAATGCTTTATGCTCTAACATAAACTGTCCCAAGCTTAGTAAAGCCAAAATTTAATAACCATGCAATCTAAGATGACATTAATCCTAATGATTAACTCATCACACACCATCAAGACCTTCTATGGTCCAAAAAAAACTCATCAACATCCCTGACTTGGCTAAGGTCAGTACAAGCCAAAATTGAAGACAAACAAAGTGGGGGTCAACCAAGGTGCTCCTGCACCATCCTCCCCAAAACAGAAAACTTCAATCCACCCTTGGATTGAGCAAGTTGGGATCAATGCCCAACTTCTTCAACTCTACCTCCTTGATCCATACTGCATCTACTTCAGGTTGTCCTTGACTTTGGATCAGATGTTCCTTGTACTCTTTGGTCCTAGTCTTCTTGTATACCCTGGTATCCAAGATCTTATCAGCTTGCTTGACTATAGCAGGGGGTAGTTTGAGTTCTTCCACATCTTGACTGACTTCTTGGAAGGTCTGATCCATGTTGATTGGTGGTCCTTTGTAGTGTACAAGATCTGCAACATTAAAAATAGGGGACAGTCCACTGTCATCTGGAAATTGCACCTTGAAAGCATTGTTGCCATACTTCTCCAAGATAGGACAGGGACCTATCCTCTTCATTTTCAGCTTATGAGGAACTCCCTTCTACAATCTAGCCTTGTTCAAATGGACCATCACTAAGTCTCCCACATTGAATTGGACTTCCTTCCTATGCTCATCCACCTTAGTCTTATGTTTCATGGTATTTTCTGCCAAGGTTTTTCTGACTGTCTCATGAATCTCCTGCATTGCACAAGCAAAATCATCCGCATATCCACTTCCCTTGACTCCATCCTTCAACTCCCTTAGCTCATAAACACCTCTAAGGTGCAGTCCATAGACAATTTCAAAGGGACTCTTCCCTGTGGATCTATTCACTATATCATTATAGGCATATTCAGCTTGCCCAATAATTTGATCCCATTGTTGACCATACTCCTTGGTCAAGCATCTCAAGAGGTTTCCAAGTGTCCTATTCACAACTTCGGTCTGACCATCAGTTTGGGGATGGTATGCAGATCCAAAAGACAATTTGGTGCCCATTCTTTTCCAAAGAGTCTTCCAAAAGTGACTCATAAACTTGGTATCCCTGTCTGATACAATGCTGATTGGTAAGCAATGAATTCTTACTATCTCCTTAAAGAAAAGAGAGGCTATTTGATTGGCATCATTGGTTGTTTTGTAGGGTACAAAGTGAGCCATCTTGCTGAATTTGTCTACAACAACATAAACACTGTCCATACCTTTCTTTGTCTTGGGTAAACCAACCACAAAGTCCATGCTCAAACATTCCCATGGCCTAGAAGGGATAGGTAGTGGTTGGTATAGGCCTACATTGGAGGAAGTGCCTTTGGCCTTTTGACATACCACACAACTCTCCACATACTTCCTGACATCTAGATTCATCCTTGGCCAATAGTAAAACCTTTGAACTAGTTCTTGAGTTTTGGTGATCCCAAAATGACCACTCAATGCACCATTATGCTTTTCTTGTATTAAGTTTTCTCTAATAGAAGCTCTAGGAACACAAAGCTGATTTCCTTTAAACAAAAGATCACTTTCCAAGGTATATTCAGCATATTTTCTATGGAAATGATTCTTGTACTCAAGACATACCTTATAGATATCTACAAAGTCTTCATCATCTGCAGATAGATCTTTGAAGTGATCTATTCCCATGCTCTTCAATTGAATTTCCTGAATTGTGAGGACTCTTCTGCTCAATGCATCAACCACTTTGTTGAGAGCTCCTTTCTTGTGCTTTATATTTAAGGTGTAAGCTTGCAAGTACTCCACCCACTTCATGTGCCTATGACTCAACTTCTCTTGTGAATTCAGGAAACTGAGTGCTTGATTGTCTGAGTACACAATGAATTCCTTGGGAAGCAAGTAATGCCTCCACTTCCTTAGTGCTTGGACCAATGCATACATTTCAAGGTCATAAGAAGAATACTTCCTCTTGGCCTCACTTAGCTTCTCTGAATGAAAAGCCACTAGTCTTCCCTCTTGACTGAGAACGGCTCCAATAGCTACATTGCTTGCATCACACTCAATGGTGAATAACTTCTCAAAGCTTGGCAACACTAAGATAGGTTGGGTAGCTATCTTTTCCTTCAGCAACTCAAAACTCTTGTTAGCTTGCTCATTCCACACAAATTTTGTTTTCATTCCTCCTTTAATGGTATCCAACATAGGAGCACAAATAGCACTAAACTGTCTGATGAATTTCCTATAATACTGAGCAAGACCATGGAAGCTTCTTACCTCTGTTGCTGTCTTTGGAGTAGGCCAATTGAGAATGGCTTCTACCTTGCTACTGTCCATCTTCAAGTTGCCATATGATAGTACAAATCCAAGGTACACTAGCTCTGTTTTGATGAACTCACACTTTTCTAGATTGATCATCAGCTTCTCCTCCTGCAGCTTCTTGAAAATCAACTTAATATGTTGGAGGTGCTCTTCTCTAGTTCTACTATAGATTAGTATATCATCAAGATACACTACTACAAACATTCCAATATAGTCTTTGAGGATTTCATTCATGAGTCTCATGAATGTGGAGGGGGCATTAGATAATCCAAATGGCATAACTAGCCACTCATAGAGACCCTCATTGGTTTTGAAGGCTGTTTTCCACTCATCACCCTCATGTATTCTAATTTGATGGTAACCACTCTTTAAATCTATCTTGGTATAGTACCTAGCTTCACCTAGACAATCCATGAGATCTTCAATCCTAGGGATAGGGAACCTATACCTGATGGTTATCCTTTTTATTTCCTTGGAATCAGTACAAAGCCTCCATTCTCCTCCTTTCTTAGGTGCTAAGACAGTGGGTACTGCACAAGGACTAATGCTTTTCCTAATGAGACCTTGGTCAAGAATTTCTTGAATCTTCCTGGTTATTTCCTCATTTTGTTGAGGTGTCATCTTGTAGGCTACTTTTTTTGGAAGGGTGGCTCCTGGTATCAAGTCTATCCTATGACTTATGGCTCTTTTAGGAGGTAACGTTGCTGGTTGACCACTACTCACAATGCCTTCATAGGTCTGCAACAATCTCTGTATCTCCTTGGGTAACTCTTGCTTTTTAGCTGCTTTCTCTTTGCTCAACTCTCTTGGCTTGATCAACACTACATAAAAAACTCCTTCTCCTTCTTCCAAGGCCTTTAAGAACTCTTTTTAACTAGCTATTAGCAGTTTAGAACCTGCTGTCTGCACCTCAGTATCTTCTAACAAAGACTGAATCTTGAAGGTTGCATTGTCCTTCTTGAAGGTATATGAATTCTTAGCTCCATCATGCACAACTTGATGGTCAAATTTCCATGGTCTACCTAGGAGCAAGTGGCATGCATCCATAGGTAACACATCACACAAAGCTTTGTCCTTGTACTTGCCAATTGAAAACTCCACCCATGTTTGCTCATTCACCAAGACATGCTGACCCTTATTGAGCCATGTGACCTTGTAAGGATTATTGTGAGGTATCCTTGTCAATTTCAGCTTGCTAACTACCTCCTCTAACACAATATTGTCAGTAGAACCTGAGTCTATAATGACCTTACACACTTTCCCCATCATCTTGCACTTTATCCTAAACAAGGACCTTCTTTGGCTTGGCTCTTCTTTCACCGGTTCTTTGATTAAGGTCCTCCTCATGATGAGGTTCTCACCTTCCTCTGAGTTCAATGGTACCTCAAGTTGTTTATTTGCTACAGTAGTCTCATCTTGAATCATATTAGTCCTTTTATCTCCTCCATGAGAAGTGCTACCTTTCTCAGGAAATCTATAGGCCGAGTGTCCCAATTGGTTGCAATGATAACATTTCATGTTGGTGAATTAGTTGCCTCTTCCTTGTCCACCACTTCTTCCTCTGGAGCTGAAACCTCTTCCTCTACCACCTCTACTAGAGCTTCCTTCTTTTTGTTCATAAAATCTAACTTCTCTTTGGGCTCTTGGTTCTGAGCTTCTTCCACTATAACTTCCTCTTTGTCCTATGTTGTCTTTCCCTTTACCTCTACCTTTGGGGTTTTGTTCCTGCTTCTTTTTGTCATTCTCCTCTATCTTCAAATCCATTTGATAGCATTGGAGGACTGTCTTGAAGTTTACTAAGCTCATATCTTCTTGAATAGACCATTTGATTCCATTAAAGTATCTTGCTAACCTGATACTCTCATCATCAACCACTTTTGATCTAAGGCACAATTTTTGAAACTCCTCTGTATATGTTTGAACATCCATATCTTTTTGCCTCAGATTGTGTCTTCTCCTATGCAACTAGACTTCATAATCATCAGGGAGATAGGTCTACCTTATCTTGGTTACCATCCCTTTCCATGAAATTATGGGACCTTTTCCTTCTTTCTCTCTTTCTGATTGTACAAACTTCCACCATGTGAGAGTGGCTCCTCTCAACCTTGACTTGGCCACCTTCACCTTTTGGGCCTCTGTTATGCCATCACACTCAAAGTGATTTTCAATTCTCTCAATCCAGTCTACAACTGAATCAGGGTCCATTTGTCCACTAAAAAGTGGCACACCCTCCAATGCTTTACCACTCAATGACTGCAATGCCTTCAAGAATGGTTCTTCTACAAGAACAGGATAAGGCTTTGGAGCTTCCTCCTCCAAATCCTTTTCTTTTTCCTTGGCTTCCCACTCTTCCTTCTACTTTATCTTCTCCTTCACAGTATCTGCTATCTCATGGACTTCATCCAAGAGTTTCTCCATTTGAGATATCCTTTCTCTGAGCAACCGGTTGTCTTCCTCTTGCTCTTCTACCTTTTTAGCTAGCTCTACATTTTTCACCATGGTTCTTTCCTCTGGTGTGTTCTCTCCAACTAACTTAGTGGGATGAAACATTAATCACAAGCCTTGAACCAATCTAAGCTCTGATACCAATATGGTGTATGTGGCCTCCAAGGTTTGCTTGCACCTAACAACAAGTAGACATTACTCTGCCTTCACCATGAACCTAACACTTTCTAGGCTCTATCCTGACTTAGATCATTAACTAAGCCTGCCCTAACTCTGTTTCAAGAGTTCCAAACCTTGTGCTTAACCTTAGAGGATTCAACACCACTCAAAATTGTTGTCTTCTTCACAAAAACCACTTGAAATTTCAATCTTTCTCACTACACCTAGAAGAGTCTAGATGCCAACATCATCATCTAGCTTGAACTCTTTGTAGGGGAGGTAGATGCTCTATTTTCATGCATTTCACCACCATTGGAATGCATCTTTGAGATTCTTTAACCTTCACTTTACCCGATCTCCAAATCTTGCTTGGAAGAGGCCTAGTTTCTACTAGCCCTTACCAGTCAGTTTTTGGCTTTTTCTGCCCAAACTCTCCAAAGGATCTAGCTAACAAATGTCACTTCCTGAAACCCTTTTTGGAGCTTTAAATCTTGCACTTGGTTTCAAACCTCTGCCTATTCCGTACAGCTGATTCCTATATTCTTGGATTGGAGGGGTAATTGACCTTGCATCTAGGGTTTCCTTGGTTCTTGAGTCACAACTACCTCCAATGTATTGATGGAAGTCTCAAACCATTTGGAATGTGAAGATCCTATCTTTCCCCACCTGAAACCATACAAATACCATATAGTGGTCCCTTCCCCTGCCTTGGTTCTTTAATTTTCACTCCCAATTCCCTAACCGGGCAGTCCTAGCTCGCCTAGGGTTTGGGATTAAAACTCATTGATTGGCTCTTTGAAACTCCTATCTCTAAATATGTGCAATAGGTTGGCTCCTCTCCCATATTCAACTAATCTCAGGGGAACCCCGTGGACAGTGCTTATGGGGGAGCCATTTTGAAACTAACTACTCAGAAATAGCAACAATAACTCTCTACACTCTAATCTATGCACTCAAAACAACAACTCTCCTCTAGCTACCTAATTACTAGATAAAATATACTCTAACCTATGCTAAGAACATAAATCCAATGATAACATAGTATACACAATATCTTTGATATCACTGTTTCAAAACACACATAATTTACAAGCAAAAACATAGAATTTCTGCTAAACTGTATTCTCCTCTTTTCACACCAAAAACTTGTTACAAAAGATCACTAACTACTCTCTACGAGACACACACATATTTGCATGCCTTTTCCACATTCAAAGGCGGTTGCTCGAGTATTTTCCCTGATTTCAAGGGATTCCCCTTGCCTAGTAAGTTGCATGTAACTTCTTAACTGCGGTAATGCAACTTTTACCAATATTTTGTAACTTCCATTATGCCATGATTGTGTCATGATCCTCAAACATAAGACCTCTAACACCTTGATCTCGAGCAATTAACATCTCTTAACTAACCCTTGGCATTACTAAACAATGAGGATATGGCTTTTGACATATTTAATGCTTTATGCTCTAACATAAACTGTCCCAAGCTAACTAAAGCCAAAATTTAATAAAAATGCAATCTAAGATGACATTAATCCTAATGATTAACTCAACACACACCGTCAAGACCTTCTATGGTCCAAAACAAACTCATCAACATCCTTGACTTGGCTAAGGTCAGTACAAGCCAAAATTGAAGATAAACAAAGTGGGGGTCAGCCTAGGTGCTCCTACACCATTTTTCTACTCTTCCTGTCCCTGCTTATTTCCATTCCTAGAATTTACCTTGTTGCACCAAGATCTTTCATTTCGATATTTGTAGATAACTGAGATTTTAGATCAGAAATCATTAACTTACTATTGCCTATGAACAACATATCATCAACATAGAGAGCAATAATAAGAACTCGATCACTTTCATCTTTGTAATACACACAATGATCAAATTTTGATCTTACAAATCCCAATAACAAAAAAAAAGTGTCAAACTTATGGTGCCACATTCTAGGAGACTGCTTTAATCCATATAGAGATTTTTTCAACTTGCAAACCAGTTTTTCTTTACCTTTCTCCACAAAGTGCTTAGGTTGGGACATATAAATTTCTTCTTCAAGATCACTATGAAGAAATGTTTTCTTCACATCCATCTATTCAATCTCTAAGTCATACGCTACTACAAGTGACAAAAGAAATCTAATGGATGTCAGTTTACCTACAGGAGAAAAAATTTCTCCATAATCAATTCACTCTACCTAGGAATAACCCTTCGCAACCAACCTCACCTTATACTTTTCCACATTGCCATCTAGACCTATTTTCTTTTTAAATACCCATTTGCAACCAACAAATTTTCTACCTTCAGGAAAGGTACCAAACTCCAAGTATCATTCTTTTCTAATGATGCCATTTCTTCATTCATGGCTTCCAACCAAGAGTTTGAATCAAAATTTCTAAATGCCTCTTTCATAGTCCTAGGCTCATCAGTGCTAGAAATTAAAGCATAGGCACAAGTATAATCTATCAAAGAAAACCCATACCTATCAGGTTGCTTTCTTTCATGATTTGACCTCCTCACTTGTTGAGTCTGAGGTACTTCTTCTTTACAACTCTCAGAACTGCTTGAGCTCTCCTTAGTTTTAGGTACATTTTGAATTTTCAATTCCTCTTTATCTGGTGTTAGAGGAATTTCAACTACATCATTTTTGCTTTTTGATTTTGTCTCTAATTGCAGATCTAAGGTAGAAGGCTTTAGCTCATGAAAGATAACACTTCTGTTGTATAGAACCTTCTCTATATCAGGATTCCAAAGCTTGTATCCTTTTATGCCAACACTATAACCAATAAAAATACATTTGAAAGCCTTGTTTTCCAATTTAGATCTTTTCTCATTTGACACATGTGCATATGCCTCACAGCCAAAGACTTGAATGTGTCTCAAAGAGGGCTTCTTTCTAGACCACACTTCTAAAGGTGTTTTATCGGCAAGAACAAAATTAGGAGAATGGTTTATCAAGTAACATGTTGTAGCAATTATCTTAGCCCAGAACTTCTCCTCCAAGCTAGCACTGCTCACCATAGTTCGTGCTCTTTCCATCACTATCCTGTTGAACCTTTCTGCAACTCCATTTTTCTATGGAATGTAAGGTGTAGTTTTATGTCTTTTAATCCCATGATCTTTACAGTACCTCTCGAAATCATCAAAACAAAACTCACCACCATTATCAGTCCTTAAACATTTTATTTTTCTTCTAGTTTTATTTTCTACAAGGTTTTTAAATTCCTTAAACTGACTAAACACTTTTGATTTACTTTTCAAAAAATAAACAAATTCTCTCCTCGAATAATCATCAATGAATGATATATAATATCTTGATTTAGATAGAGAAGGAACATTTACTGGACCAAAAACATCAGAATGAATGTAATCAAGTAAACTAGAATATTTGTGAGGACTGGAGTAAAATGCAACATGATGTTGTTTACCATATATACAATGTTCACAAAACTCAAATTCAAGGCTACAATCATCAAGCCCTTCAACCAATTTTTTATTCTTCAAGGTTTTGAAACCTTTTTCTCCAATATTTCCAAGCCTATAATGCCAAAGCATAGTCTTTTCTACTAGAAGTTTAACTTCCATAGAGTTTACACTATCAAGAATTTTTACCTTCTTTTCTCCATGAGTAACTTTCTGTGACTTTATAAAGACACTATTGCATTGCACAACATGTGAATCCAACTTATACAAGGTACCAATACGAGCACCCCTTACTAGCACCATAGAGCCTCCAGTCATCTTGCAGCCATTTCCAGAGAATGTGACTTGCACTACAATATCATTCAACTTACTAAAAAAAGGTAGATTCCAAGCCAGACTTGGTATATGCATTACATCATTGATTCCATTCACTCTTCCATCGAGGAATTGAATTTTGACTCTTCCACGACAAACTATTTCCAAAGATGAATCATTTTCCAAATACACCCTTTCACCATCGTATTTTTCATACTTACTGAACCAATCTCTATGAGATGTCATGTGGAAAGATGCTTCAGAATCAATCAGCTAGACATCATCTAATGTCTGCATAACCAAGGCTGCAATGAAAGCGTTTGCATCACTCTAAGAAGAATCATTATCAGAAGAATTTTTCTTCTTCTTCTTTTCCTCCTCTTTACAATCCTTTTGGACATGACCAAGTTTCCTACAATTCCAACACTTCACCTTGGAATTCTTTCTAGGAGACTTTGATCTCGCCTCTAATTTGGATTTGGACTTCTTGTCCTTCTTCTTTCCTTTTTCTTTTGATCTTCCTCTAACAACAAGAGCCTCCTTTTCCATCTCAGAAGATTTCCTTTTCATCTCTTCTAATAACAAAGAAGCAACAACATCTTCCATCTTAAAAGTGGATGTTGTACTCCCAATAGTCATCACTAGGTGATCCTAAGAATTTGGCAAAGAACATAATAACAACATACAACAATCTGCTTCATCAATCTTCACACCCAGAGATGCTAACTGAGCAATCAACATGTTGAAAGCATTCAAATGATCAGCAATAGATCCTCCCTCCTACATTCTCAAAGTGTACAAATTCTTCCTCAAGAGCAATTTATTCCCAAAGACTTGCCCTGATAAATAACTGTCCATCTTTTCCACAAGGAAGATGGAGCCTTTTCTTCATGAACATTCAGAAGAACAAAGTCTACTAAATAGAGCCTTATCAGGCCCTTTGATTTTGTATCTGCAAGGTCCCAATCTTCTTGCTTCATGCATGTAGGCTTCATTCCAGACACAAAAATCCACAAATCATGATCAACCAATAGATCTTCCATTTTGAGTTTCCACAACTCAAAATTACTGCCATTGAATTTCTCAATTTCAATCTTTCCCAACATGCTCACCATCTTAATTTGTAATTCTAATTACCAAACTTCTACAAGACTCCCACTGAATAGAATTGACACAAAAAATCCAACATATCCACAAGGATAACACAACTTGCCAAGCTCTGATACCACTTGTAAGGAAAGCTAAGGTGTGAAAATAACTCTCCTAATGTCAAAACCTCAGGGAAGAATTCAGAGGTGACTATAAAATTTTCAATTATAGTCCAATTAAGATACACTTGAAAGAAATAACTGAAATAGAGAAATTAACATACATAGATGAACACCAGATTTACGTGGGAAAACCCTTACGGGAGAAAAACACACCACACCAAGAAAGGCCTCTTTGTATTATAGTAAACAGAATTACATATAGATTTTAGACTTAACTTTTTGATGTCAATTTACAGCAGCAAATTCAATGATCAACCTTGTCCAAAACATTCCAATTACAATGGTCTTTGAATTAAATTCACACAAACTAATCACACACCAATCCATTCACACAACTGTTCACTGAACCGATCAGCATCTTCAATTACAGAGTATATCCATGTCGTTCATGGTCTATTGATCTTCCTCACAGGAATGGTCACAATAGTCTAACAACCAATGGTTCACCTTCAGCTTCCTATGATTGGTTGAACACATACTACGTAGGATCTTCAGACAGTCAAAAGTTGTTCAAGTAGAATCACATGTCAGTGAGACACTAGTCATGTCTCCCTGATGCTACAATGCTCCAATGACGCTATCGACATAACTTACAACTATTAGCAAGAGGTCATAATGAGCTACAAGATTCATACCGATATCCAAGACCATCACCCAAACTATTGCTATTGGAAAGATCGGCGAGATCTCTCACCGAAATCCATAACAGACTCATTGGGAAGACTATCACATTCACTATGAGTCATATAGAGCCTTTAAGTCTTACCGATGTCAATACACCTATCGGCAAGACCAATAGTCATCGGCAAGTGGTTACACCAAGTTCAAAAACTATTGCTTAGAATTTCCTTATAGCTTAGACATCATATCGATATCCACTATAGAAGCATCAGCCAGACCATTGCTATCGGTGAGAGGTCATACCAAACGCAAATCCATCTTGTGAAGATCTATCAACAAGAGTTATGCTATCACCAAGAGTCCCATAGACCTTTATGTCATACCAATGTTCATCATGCAATGTTGTCGGTGAGACAAGCCATATCACTAAGACTTCATACCGATGATAAACACATGTATCTCTATTGGCAAGACTACCGCTATTAGTGAGACATCATACCGAGTGTGAACCTTTCAGCCAAGAGTCTCCCCGATGACAACCTTGTGAACAACTATTGGCAAGAGTTCTCCCTGAGTAGAGAGAGATAGAAAAACTCATAGCGATTGAAATGTCTTGCCAATGACTCCCGTCGGCAAGATAGAAACGTCTCAGCAACCTGAGCATTTCAAATGATTAGAACACAACTGCTAGTTGGCAAGACTTCCAAAAGGTCTCACCAACTTTACTCTTTCAAGAGTTTCATGCCAATAAGATTGAGGCACGTTTTCCAACAAAATAGAGTTACATTTACAAGTGGGATTTACAAGCCATCCACAATAATACATGAATACATTTATAGCATTTAAACCTTTGAACCTCAGCCGCCATGACACCACTGGTCTTCTTGCAAGTTGGAGCCAAGAGTGTGATTAAGGTGCCTTTTCCGCCCAACCACGAAGTACAAGACTTCCCTGGATTTCTCCCTAACTCAAAGAAATTCCTGACCCTGCATGAGGAGCCTAGCAACCTGAAACAACAACATAGGAGGGAAAATTCGATGCAAGCCTGATGCCTATATGCATTCCTAACATTAGAATCACATATTTATTGCAAACAAGAGGTGGTAGAGACCTATATTAATTTAGTTCCAGGCTTTTAATTTCATCTATTTCAATGGTGCATGTGCTTGGCCAAGCATAAATAAAACAAATGATAGTTTTAGAAAAAGTAAAACTATTGTCTCTGTGGGTCCACCTTCGACATCCTGTTTCAGAATTTTCTCAAATATAGTAAATAATACATTCTCCATCTAAGTTCACATTCAATTTTACACATTTCTAATTCCAAAGAAATTTCATCATTTTCCAATGTTCACACAAAGATTATCAAAATAGCTTTTCATGCATACACTCAGTATGAGAAATTTTTCTATATGTATTTCTATTTAAATTTAAAAAAAATCCAAGTTATATTTTCTAAAATAGCTTGATCAAAGTAAATAGACTTAATAGATTCAGAAAAAGAAATCTACTCTTTTCAAAAAATTCACTAGTTTTAAATGTGTTTTCAATAGTCTACATTTGCTATAAAGTTTCAACTTCAACTTTTAACATAGCCTTATGAGTATTTCACTAAGTTTAGAAATGATATATGGTGACTCATACAATGCATCGATATTCAGAAATATAACAATTTTAGAAAAGAAAAACAATGTAAATAACCAAATTTGCAAAATTTGCATATAAATTCAAGTTTGCTACTATACATTTAGTTATTTCTGTGAATTTATTTTGCTTCTTTTCTAACTTTTAACTTTTAGATATTAAAGTTCACCATACAGATATGTATATATATTTATTATGTATGTATATATATATATATTTATAATAAATACATAGTAGATTTATAGTTGAATGTATATATTAAGCTATTTTTTTCTGTTTAATACCAATGACAGAAAGTAATATTTTCTCTAGACAACAGTGATATTTATGCCAGAGTATATATATATATATATATATATATATATATATATATGTATGTATGTATGTATGTATGTATTTATTCATATATCAGAAAGGTTTCAAACAGATTTACAAGATGCATATACCATAATGCTTCATTTTCTATTGAAATAGAGATACATATGTTAGTATGTATTTTTATATATATTTACATATATATATACACATATATATATCTATGTTTATATATATATATATGTATATATATATATATATATATTTACAAGTTTTAAGAGATAACACTGCACCCATACTATTTTCATCATAGAGTTTATAAAAAAGAAATAGCAAATACAGTTCATGCGTAATGGTTGAGGCTAACGCCTCTCCCAAATCGGAATGCACTACCTACGAGGGGGCAATGCCTTCTCCATAGCTTGTGGCCTGTGGAGGGCACCATCCCTCCACAGTGCAAACCATTCCTCTATGGGAGGGGGCAGGAGTTAATCCCCATTTCATTATAATCTATTTTCAAATACAAAATAACTTCAATGATTTCCTACTATCACCTATTCCAGAAACTTTAAAAAGGAAAAATGTGTATATGTTTATATATATATATATATATATATTTATATGCATAGAGATATTATGTGTGTATATAAATATATATATGTATATATTTATATATATTTTCTGAATTTTAATGAAAATGAATGAGCAATCTGGGACAAAATTATAAACCACAGTTTGCAAAGGAGGAAAGCTCCAATCTAAAAGGGGTCAAAATATGCAATTTCTTGCAATGCACACAAAAGAATAGAATATTTTCTCAAATTTTCATAGTCTTACATACAGTTCAAACACTTGGAATTCAAATTCTTTAGTAGTGTTTTCATATTTCAAACAAGATTTGTGGAAAAATAATGGAAAACCTAGATATTCCACTCCTAGTTGGAGATGCTCTTCAGAAAACTTCTTCTCTTTGCCCCTTTTCAATCTAGTTTTTCTGAGAAAGCTTCTTCTCTTTCCTCCCTTCCAATTGCTTTACCAACTCTTTAATTTCCTACTATCTCCCAAAGAATAATTCTCAAACTCACTATTCTGAAGGATTCAACATTTTCTTGGCAGCCATTAAAGCAAAATTTGTAGAGCTTAATTTCAAGAATGTTTTCAAGAATGGTTGTCCTCTCGGGAACTCTTTTTCCCTTTTTAATAATGTTTTACCTTTCCATTTCCTACCCTAATCTTGAAAATGGATTTAAAAAATAAATTAAAATATAAATATAACTTCTTTTTCTTACATTCCATATTCATAAATAAGAGATATGTAAAAATAATCCACAATTACCATTGCACAAAGGAAAACCTTACGAAAATACTCACCCAAGACTAAGTTTAAAATAATTATTTATCTAACATTTAAATAAATGTCAATTAATTATTATTTTATTTTATTACCACAAAAACACAAGTTAAAGAAAGTAGGATTCTCACTTAAATTTATATAATGATAATCATTTAAAACCCAAGTTAAATTATAATTAAAATTAATTCCTTTACTTTATCATGCTTTCATTTCATTTAATTTACTAATTTTTATTTAATTTGCAAATAATTCAAAACAAACACACTAAAATTGACATTCTTAAATGCAATCTACATGAATCTATGTGCTTATGTGTGTGATCGAGAGGACATCTTGCTTTGTTCTGTCAAGAAGCTAACCTCCTCTCCTTAATCACACCCTTGGTCCTTGACCTCTTGCAACTCAAGTGCACTCAAGCACACAACAATAACGAAATTAGTATCACATAATGATATAAATCAAGCAATATAATATATGAATTCAAATATGTCTACTCTATTTTGCTTCATCGTCAAATTAAAAAACATTCGATACTATTCAAATTTTCATAATTTAAGTAAACACTTTTCATATATCATCACACCAAAACACCATAATATTAATTATTATTTTACCACACACATCTAGTCATGTAAAAAATTCACACAAAACCAAAAACAACCTGCATCAGGGTTGAGACGTGACAATGGGAGAGAGAGACTTGAGAGAGGGAAAGGTGGTAGGTGGTAGGAGGTAGAGAATTGAGAGAGAGAGAGAGGGAGGAAGTTGGAGAGATATACAAGGTAGATGGTAGAGGGTTTAAGGGTAGAGGGTAGAGGATTTAAGGGTTAAGGGTAGAGGTAGAGGGTTAAGGGTAGAGAGGAGAGATATAGGAGTAAGTGAGAGAGAGACTTAGGAGAGGGATAGGGATTAGGAGGGAGAGACTTGAGAGAGAGAGAGAGGGAGGGAGTGGGAGAGAGGTAGAAGATAGAGGTTAGAGGATTTGAGGGTTAAGGGTAGAGGGTAGATGGTTAAGTGTAGAGGGGAGAGAGATAGGAGTGAGTGAGAGAGATAAAGACTTGAAAGAGGGAGAGAGGGTAGAAGGGAGAGACTTGAGAGAGAGAGGGGAGGGAGGAGGGAGAGAGATAGAGGGTAAAGGGCAGAGGGGAGTTTAAGGGCAGAGGGTAGAGGATTAAGGGGATAGGAGTGAGTGAGTGATAGAGGGACTTGAGAGAGGGAGAGGGGGTAGGGGGAAGAGAATTGAGAGAGAGGGGGGTATATCACCATGAGTCCCCATTTCTATGAGGAATACATTGCTCCTACCTTGTCAACCCTACCACATTGGCAAGCTAGTGGAGCATTGGAAAACTAGTGGTGCTCCACTAGCTTGCCAATGTAGTAGGGTTGACAAGGTAGGGGCAGTGTATGCCTCATAGAATTGGGGTCTCTCGTACATCACTGTGAGACCCCATTTCTATGAGGCATACACTTCCCCTACCTTGTCAACCCTACCACATTGGAAAGCTAGTGAGCTCACTAGATTGCCAATGCTCCACTAGCTTGCCATCACAATAGGCTTGACAAGGTAGGTGCAGCATATGCCTCATAGAAATGGGGACTCATGGTGATGTTTATCACTATGAGACCCAATTTATATGAGGCATATGTTTCCCCTATCTTTTCATGTATCACCATGAGACCCCATTTCTATGAGGCATACACTACCCCTAGCTTGTCAACCCTACCACATTGGCAAGCTAGTGGAGCACTAGCTTGCCAATGCTCCACTAGCTTGCCAATGCAGTAGGGTTGACAAGGTAGGGGCAATGTATTCCTCATAGAAATTGTGTCTCACAGTGATGTACATCACTATGAGACCCCAATTCTATGAGGCATACATTGCCCCTACCTGTGAGACCCCATTTCTATGAGGCATACATTGCCCCTACTATCAATGTGAGACCCCATTTCTATGAGGCATACGCTGCCCCTACCTTGTCAACCCTACATGCCTTATCCATGCTTCTATTTTGAGCCTATCTTTCAATCGTCACATTGCACATTACTACACTTCTTTAAGTAATTCCATTAGGAAAATTCATGTGATCTGTGTCTATGCTAGAAACACTCTTCTACAAGATAATTGTAAGTATTTTGTATGAAGCCTTGAATGACATATATTTCATTTATTTATATGGATTCATTTTTTAGGAACTAATATTTGTCTCATTACCATGCTACAGGTGATACTATCCACCATTTTGAGGAAACAAACAAGGAATAAACTAACATACGAAGAGTATGAAACCAATAAAGCAAAGGAGAGAGAATAGGTGAGGGAATATTGTGAAAAGAAGAAATTGGATACGATTGATTAAAAAAAGCCAATTGAAGATGAACCTCAACCATCAAAAAGAGAAAAGGAATTGGTAGCACAGAGGACATGCATGTGAAAGCATAGTGGTAAGAAATAATCGAATACCATAGTTAGAGACACACCCTCTACTGCAAGTGAATATGAAGGGACACCATTAAACACAAGCGAATATGGAGGGACACCACCTACCACAAGTGAATATGGAGGGACACCATCTACCACAAGTGAATATGGTTGGAAAGCATCCACCACATCTCAAGTTGAGAGTTCATCATCACTTGGATTTGACGAAGAAGGTATGCCATCATCCCCATGTGAACCTCAAGGTATGTCATCTATTCCACACTCAATCAAAGGTACGCAATCTAGTCCACCTCACTTAAATATTGATGAAATTCCTAATGTTGAGATATATGTACCTAGGAGAACAACACCTATAATTTTGTGTAGAAAGCCAAAGTATTTGATTAATATTGATGAGGATATTTTGTAACACATAGAAGGTAAGTTTCCAACACACACTTGTAGAAGATATGTTGATAATATTTGGAAATTTTTCTTTGAAAGGCTAAATGAGACAGCAAGATGTCAACTATTTGGTGAAATGATGTGGTGTATAAAGTATAGAAACATCATGAAGACTCTTGGGTTGAGAACATTGAATGCTTCAAGTGAAAACACTATTGTGAAGAATCTAATGGATGCTTATGAGAGTGTGGATAAGACCTCACCCTTAAAGGATAGTTATGTCACCCAACATTTTATTACATTTTTGGTAACTAGTCAAACAAAGAGAGCTCATCTCATTAGAAATACGAGTGAACAATTGATAATTAATAGAAAGGCTTTATGAAGAGCCATTCAAAGGACGAAAAGAATTGAGGGAATTGATTCAAATGAATTATGGGAATTCTTAGGGAGATTGCCACGAAAAGATAAAAAAAATATTCAAGCATTGAGAACACTAATTGAAGAGTATTGGAAGAATAACACAAGGAAATCTTTGAATCAAAGGGATGTGGTAAGAAGGAGAATTAGTAGTCAGAATCATGAGACACATCCAAAGCATTTTTTGGATATGACTCAAACCCAAATTTTTCATAAATTTCAATAGGCTTATCCTTAAATTATTATTTTTCAAAGATATTTTGAAATGATTAAACCATTTTCTGTCAAGATAAATCACAAACTACTTATTGTTGTAGACTACACATTTAATACTCTAACCATTATGATTCTTATCATTCTATGTGTTTGGATTTGCATACTAATGATGTTTTGTAGGATTGTGGCATACAAGCCCCACCAAGATCTTCAAGATAGTTCTTATCAAAAAAATTATGTGGAATAGAGGATGGAAAAATATTATACAGGATGTCATGCTTGGTGGTTCATGTTAGCATTGTGGTGGCTTGCAGCATATGCTAGTATGTCAACATATGGAAAGCACATTTGAGATGGGACAAAAACTAGTAGAGTTTAGGAAGTTTAAAATAGTGGCATATGCTACAAAAGATGGTAATCAAGAAAAATGTGTGATTTGGTTATTCAGAAGATCCTAGTGTATCAATTTATCTCCATGTTTCATGACAATATAATGTATGAGTATGCAAGGAATACCCATAAAGCTCGATGGATGGAAACACAATTCAAGCTATGCAAGGACACCTTTCTAGTTGGAAGCATAGTTTCAATGATCGACTTTGTAGAGAACTACACTCTATAGCCACAACGTGAGGTGCAGTCACAATATTCTAACTCCACATAGGTTTCAATATTTGTGCGTATAGAATTCATTCATCTAACTGATAGTACAAAGGACAAAAGGAAGGTATTAAAGGAGTATCACTTTATACTAGTGATGATCATACACATTTTCCAAAGTTCATGCAAGGTTTCTTCCAGATGTTCTATAGTGGTTTGGCTTATAGGGGCATAGCATATAGTCGGAATTTAATATGGTCAAATAATTGTGTAGCATAGTTAAAGAGCTCATGCATGTTCTATTGGTTGAGTAGGATGTATGTCATTATAGGTGTTCAACATATGTGGAACTTTTTTGAGGCCAAGCATGGAAAGAGGGAGCATGATGGTACATGAGCGTGTGTGAAAAAAACATTAGCACAAGAATAGTTAAGGTATAAATACAATCCAAAGTTGACAGATTCAACATTAATTGTCAAGTGGTGTAATGCTTCGTTGGGTCTAGGTAATGAAGGTACATCTTTAGTTCATAGATTTTTTTGGTTGATGGATGATACTAACATTGCACCATATGAGGATTATTGTACACTAACATGATCAAGTGAGCTACAATCTTTCCTTAGCTTAGATGCAGGTTCATGGAGTATCAATACATGGAAGATGGCATGCTTTTGTTATTCATGTAAAATGCAAGCCTAGGATGATTGTGAGTCAAAGGATTGAGTTGAGAAATGGTCATTTAGTTATCTTATCCCACTTCACATGTATCACCCTTCGATGACATTGGAACTAACACAAATGGATTCATCAGCTGACTTTGACCACATATTGGATCTAGTTCAACCTAGTAATATATCTACTTGCTTATTTTTTGAAATTCCTAATGTTATCTTACATTGTAGTGTATTTGTAATGTTGACTAATTTCAAGAGATTTGTTGCACATATCAATGCAGGGTATGTTTATGTAGTTATTACAGATGAAGAAAACAAAAAGGGAATGAACTATTACTTTTGTTGTTGTGTTGAGGAAAAAAATAAATTAGAGGCCCCAATTATGGATGGAGAAAACATCGAATAACCTACAGGCTTAGTTGTTGTTACTGGAATGTGGGTTAGAAGGTACCCACAAAAGAGTGTTAAATATTGGCTATTTCAAGACTTTGACACTCATCAAAAGATTCTTCATTACTTGAACCTTGTCATGGAATCCAATGTTCATTTGACCAAATATGGGGGTAGACCTTTGAACAAGACCTTGTGGAAGGTCTGTGAGTTTAACCGTGAGACAATACTTGACATGATAAAGAGTAGAGTAGACTCAGATGGTTCATTGGATTAATTTGTAAATATGCACATTGGTTCTTATTAATTTATACTTGTATGCACATTAATCTGTATGATTCCAATGCTATGATTCCAATTCTATCATCTAATGTTTATATCATCTTCTTTTACTTTTCCTATTTATAAGTAACCTACTAAAAATTGATTGGTTTCCCCTTGTATAAAATGTTGATTTATGAACAATCCAAGAGTATCTCAACCAAAAAAGAAATGCAACATCCTTATTTTGATGATCTTGGAAAATATCAATTATGAATTTAAGTCATTATAAAAGTGTGTGTGAAGCTTAGCAAGGGAATTTCAAGTTATTCATTTGAAGTTAACCTTATCATGAGCACCCATGATGTAGACATTATAAGAGCATCTTGAATTTCAAGTTATTCTATTTATGAGAGGTGTTGTGTGTGATACGTATCTTGGAACTCCTAATGAAGATGTGTAGAAAAGAGTGACTAAGTTGAGAGACCAACATGCCTATCCTAAATGGAAGCATTGAGATTTATGCCTTGTTCTTGGCTTGGAACCAAATTGTGTGGATTTGTTGTCTATAAGTGCCTTCCATCTATTTTCATTTCATTTCCATTTTGGATTCTCTTTCTTTTTCTTATTTTACTTTTCCCATTTGTAAGTAATCTACTAAAAATTGATTGGTGTCTCCTTGCATAAAATGCTGATTTATGAGCCATCCAAGAGAATCTTGACCAAAAAAGCAATGCAACATCCATATTTTGATGATCTTGAGAAATCTCAATTATGATTCGAAGCCATTATAAAGGAGTGTGTGAAGCTTAGCGAGGGAATCTCAAGTTATTCATTTGAAGTTAACCTCATCATGAGCACCAATGATGTAGACGTTATAAGAGAATCTCAAATGTATGAGTGACATTGTAAAATATTTGTGAGAACTGATTACCTAAGGCATTGTTCCTACAAGTACAAGCACTTGGGTTTCAAAATAGTGAATGAAGCATATTAGACAATTGTAGCACAAACAAAAGAATTAGGGCAGCCAAATAAATCTCATTTTATTATATACATCATATTATTAATATAGTGAGTGTAATAACCATTGATGGTTGCTAATCATTCATAGTGTATGAACCATATTAGACAGTTGTAGCACAAACAAAATAATTAGGGCAGCCAAATAAATCTCATTTTATTATATACATCATATTATTAATATAGTGAGTGTAATAACCATTGATGGTTATTAATCATTCTTTTTCTTCTTTTATCCTTTCCCTATTATAACTAGCACTAATTGACTGACTTATTATAAAAATTTAATTCATTAAAAAAATCAACTTAATGATTATATATCAATATCAATATAGCATATAGTCTATTCAAATAAATATTTGTAATGAGATTTACTCAAATTTTGAAATTTATTGTTGCCCTCAAGCATTTGTAATTCATGCAATGCAATCCCTTAATACTCCAAATTGCAAAAGGACAACAATATTTGATAGCCTATTACTCAGATACCATGTCAGGTACAAGAATTCTATCTGAGGAATCAAGATCACGTAGGGAACGTTTAAAAAAATCTTAATCAGTTTTTGTTATATCGGAGTCGATTTCTCATTGTGTGTAGTTTTCACTTGATGGAAAAGTGTCAAATGTAAGTAGTGTAAATTTGCAAATTGTTGCAAATTTTTTTTTACAACTCATGTGACTAAAAAAACTATTCCAATATGTCTAGATGTGTATGTTTATGCTAGACATGGTCCTCTTTCACACCCAAACATGTGGAATGACTTTGAGCTACATTCAATCAACTTGATCCCTTAAGGATTCAAAGTGCAAAAGGGTGGCAATCTTTGATGGACTATTACTTGGAAACCATGATGTTTACGAACTCTATATCTGAGGGTACAAGATTGTGTTCAGCCTCTCTACAATAACCTCTCTTGGTTATTGTTATCTTAGAGTTGTTTTCCCCTAGTGTCTAAGTTTCACTTGATGGAAAAAGTGTCAAATGCAAGCAATGTAAAGTTACAAATTGGTTCAAATTTTGTTATGCAATTCATCTGACCAAATGAACTATTCCAACACATTCATATGGCTACATTTATCCTAGGCATGGTCCTATTTCACACCCAAAAACATGGAATCACTTCGAGCTACATTCAACTAGCCTGATCACTTAAGGGTCCAAAGTGCAAAAGGGAAGCAATCTTTGATGGGCCATTACTCTTAAATCATGATGCTTACAAAATCTCTATCTGAAATTATGGGATTGCATTGGTCCCCTCTACAAAAACCTCTCTATATTTTTGTTATCTTAGATTCGTTCTACCGTGGTGTCTAGTTTTTGCTTGATGGAAAAAGTGTCAAATGCAACCAGTGTAAAGTTGCAAAGTGGTGCAACTTTCGTTCTGCAACTCGTATGACCAAATAGACTATTCCAATGCATTTGGATGGGTACATTTATGTTAGGAATGGTCCTTTTTCGAATGCAAACACATGAAATCCCTCTGAGGTACATTTAATTGGCTCGATCCCTTAAGGGTCCAAAGTGCCAAAGGGAAGTAATCTTCGGGAAGTTATTATGTGGAAACCATGATGCTTAAAAACTCTTCATCCAAGCCTATGGGATCATGTTGGTCCCTTCTACAATAACCTCTAATTTTTTTGTTATCTCAGAGTCATTTTCCTATGGTGTCTAGTTTTCACTTGATAGAAAAAGTGTCAAATACAAGTAGTGTAAAGTTGCATAGTGGTGTAAATTTTGTTCTACATCTATTGTGACCAAACAAACTATTCCAACGCATCTATATTGGTATGTTTACACTAGGAATGGTCCTCTTTAGCACCCAAACACACAGAGTTTCTTCGAGCTAAGTTCAATTGGATCAATCCCTTAAGGGTCCAAACTATAAAAGGGAAACAATCTTTGACGAGCTATTACCAAAAAAAGGTGATGCTTAAAACTCTTCGTCTGAGCCTATAGGATCATGTTGGTCCCCTCTACAATAACACTCTCTCATTTTTTGTTATCTTAGAGTCATTTTCCCATGGTGTCGAATTTTCACTTGATGGAAAAAGTGTCAAATGCAAGTAGTGTAAAGTTACAAAATAATGCAACTTTCATTCTGTAACTCATGTGACCTAAAAAACTATTCCAATGTGTTTGGATTGGTATGTTTATGCTAGACATGGTCCTCTTTCACACCCAAACATGTGCAATCACTTTGAGCTATGTTCAATCAGCTCGATCCCTTAAGGGTCCAAAGTGCAAAAGGGTAGCAATTTTTGACGACCTATTACTCAGAAACTATGATGCTTACGAACTCCTCATCTTAGCATGTGGGATTTTGTTGGCCCCGTCTACAATATCCTCTCTTGGTTTTTGTTATCTCAGATTAATTTTCCCATGGTGTGCAATTTTCACTTGATGGAAAAAGTGTCAAATGCAAGCAATGTAAAGCCGCAAAGCGGTGTAACTTTCATTATGCAACTCGTGTGACCAAACAAACTGTTTCAATGCATTTGGATGGGTACATTTATGCTAGGCAAGGTCCTCTTTTGCACCCAAACATGTGAATCACTCCAAGCTAGGTTCAACCAGTTTGATCTCTTAAGGGTCTAAAGTGCAAAAGGGAAGCAATCTTTGATGGGCTATTTCTCAAAAACCATGATGCTTATGAACTCTTCACCTGAGCCTATAGGATCATGTTGGGCCCCTCTACAATAATCTCCCTCAGTTTTTGTTATCTTGGAGTCCTCTTCTCATGATGTCCTATTTTCACTTGATGAAAAAAGTGTCAAATGAAAGCAGTGTAAAGTTGCAAAGTGGTGCAACTTTCGTTCTGGAACTCGTGTGACCAGATAGACTATTCCAACACATCTCGATAGGTATGATAATGCTACGAATGGTCCTATTTCACACACAAACACACAAAATCACTCTGAGCTATGTTCAACTAGGTTGATCCTGATGATGGCATGCAAAACAATCGAAAAGAGAAACATTCACATGACAGTTGAGAAGTTTGATTTTTCCACAAAAAAAGCATATGATCATCCCCAATTCTAGTAAGTGATGGTTATTTTTTAATCATCCTTCTTTCCCTTACAACAATATACAACCAATTCTAAATGCGTACAATGGTGGAACTTGGAAACATTTTATTTTTTCCTCAATTAACAACTTTGGTTGTGAAGCATTTTGCCATTTTCATTTGAAATGATTTGCTATGCTTGAAAATTGGAATCTAAGAGAAAGAAGTGATGCTCTCATGTACATTTATTATTTTGTGTGATAAATAAATTTTCCACCCGTTAGTCCATTTCTTATTTGTATTATAAATTATAAAGCTTTCTCCCAAGTCCATTTCCTATACAAGAAATAATATTGCAAAAAGTTGACATATACATCTTTTGACGTGTTTATATGTTGATGGATCAAGAATATAACAATTCATTCTATATTGTGAGGATTATGTTGTGAAAATTTTCAAAGAATATTCAAGATAAATGTTCTTATGATAATGTGTCAAGAAGTTAACTACTCATCATCTACTATGAATATTATGTTTTGCAAGTGTTGTGAAGATCATGCATCCTTTTCTTAATTGAGTTGTTCCAATCAAAAGATTAAATATATTGGAATATTTTTATGAAACATCTCATGGAATACCAATTGAAAACATTTTTTTTCTTTTAGATAAATCATTTCATGGAATTCTTTGGATTAAACTGAATTGAGATATTTAAGAGCAAGGGAGCATTAGGAAATTAATTGCTCAATGATCTTGAATAATCCTTCTCCCCCATTGCAATTTTGGGTGGATTATTGCTTTCAAAGTATGGGGAATGCTTTGCCTATTTTATAGTTTGTAGTTTCCATTCTAGAAGGTTCATCTCTTGATATATATTATACTCATTTTGGTGCAGGAGCACTCAATGCACTTTGTGAAAATGTTGTCATAAAATGTCATTTGATAAGGTCTTAACTTGAGGTGTAGAGTCTTTTCTCATTAAATAAGGTCCATGTAGAATTTTTTTCAAATATTTAAACCATTTAGAGGGGTCATTGGGTCTATTTTGTCATATTCTTATAATAATGTCAAAAATGTCTGTAAAGATGCAAAAATGTTAAAATTGCAAAAAATACAAAAAGGTAGATTTTGGAGAAGTCCAACTGTCAATCAACTCAAAAGGAAAGTTTTGTTAGTTGAGTCAATTGTGTTAGGAGGTAAAAAGAATAAATATGTAAAGGGGACTCGATGTATTCTATCTTGGAGGGATTTGAAGTGAAAAACCAATTGTTTCTTTGTTTTCTTCTAATTTTTTGTGTGTATTTGCATTTCCATGGCATGTACAGTACCATATGGATACAAATTGTTTTGAAAATCCTTGAATTAATCAAGAAGCATGAGTTAAATTTTAATTTCATTTGGTTTGAGCACTTAACATTGAGTTTGGTGGGAGTTTGATTTAATTTTCTAAGGCATGTCTATTAACCCTGTTTTGAGGGTTTTGAAAGTCTAAAAAATGAAGAATTGGCCCATTCTACTATTTGTGACTTTTGTACCTTGTGAAATGGGTCCAACATAGTAGGAATAAGTTTTTTTATTATTTTTGAGAGAAGGGGAGATCTCTTGAGGGTCTGGGCATGATGCCCTAGTTGACTATTTTGTTATTTGGCACAAAAAATGGTGGTTTCAGATAGAATTTTGATGAAATATTGTTGGAGAAGGTTGGATAATGGTGTTTTGAGCATGTGAAATTTTGTTGTAACATGTTTGGATCATTGGAAAAGGTACTAGAGCATTGAAACACTTTTTTCATTAAAACCCCATGAAAGTTGCTAAAATGATGGTTTAGAGGTTTGGTGATTTGGTGATAGTTTAACATAAATAAAATGGAAAACTTGGTGGTTTTGAGACCTTTGGAATGATTCCCCATTGGTTTTTGAGGTTGGTGATAAGTTTGGCGTACACTTCCTTCGTAAAAGAGACCTAATTTGGGGTCTAGACAGCGTAGAAACCTAATTTTGGTAGAGTTGGTCCAAAGACACCTATTGAGTTTTTGATTTATGTTATGTGGGAGCATACTGGTGGTCTAAAATGGTGAGGAGTTTGATGATTGAGGGCATTCTCTAAAAGATATTTGTGAAAACACCAATTTGGAAACCTATAAGGAAACTAGGTTTAATAGTAAAGAGTGGATGAAATAGAGTTTTAAGGGAAAAAGGTTGGCTTGAATTGGATTGAATTATGGTTATAATTGATTTACCGTCCTTGTCATTGCATCAGTTGGTATCAAAGAATAGGTAACTAATTTTTGGAAGTTGAAGAGTTGTATATTCAAGGAGAGCAAGGTAGAAGTTGGAAAGGAAAGATGCCTCCGAAGGTTAATACAACTGCTAGAGAATTGCAGGAGTTGAGAGAAAAGAATGCTAGATTGTTGGAGTCACATAATTTTGTGTTAGCAAGGTTTTTTTCCCAGGAGTCAAATCATAGAAGAGGGGTAGATTTGGGTGATGTGAGTGAAATAAAAGAGGAAGAGGAAGAGTATGCAAATATGGAAGAAGAATTAGACCCTAATGATCAGAGAATGGATAAATTGCTAAAGGTAGTCAAAGGTGATACACGCAAGGTAAAAGTTGATTTTCCCATGAATGGTGGAAATTTGAATGATGAATAGTTACTTGATTAGATTACATCCATGGATAATCACTTTGAGTGTGAAGACGTACCTGATGATCAGAAGGTAAAGATATCAAATACAAAACTCAAGGGGCATGCATTGTTATGGTCAAACTATGAGCAAGCTGAGAGGAGAAAGAAAGGAAAATCAAAGATAGTTTCATGGGACAAGATGGTTACAAAGCTCAAAGGTAATTTTATTCCTAAATATTTTGAAGTTTAGTAGTATAAGAAAGTCCAAAGTCTGAAGCAAAAAGAAATAGATGTTATTACTTATACTGATGAATTCTATAAGTTGAGTATAAGGCTAGGTAGACAAGAGGATGAGGCTAAGAAAGTTTCTAGGTATCTTGGTGGTCTTAGATTTAACATTCAAAATAAATTGGTTTTGGAAAATCCAAGATATATAGAACAATGCTTTTAGTTAGCCATTAGAGTGGAAGAAAAGCTAAAAAGGAGACAAGATAATTACATTACAGGTAGAGGAACCTTTCATACATCAAAGCAATCAAATGAAGAACAAGAAAGTGAAGGAGAATGTAAAGATAAAAGTTTTGATTTCAAAGGTGGTTTTAGAGGCTCAAGAGGAAGATTTGGAGGAGGTAGAAGTGCAAATACATTTGCAAGAAGATACTATAATTGCAATGAGTTTGGGAATCCATCAATACAAGTGCCCTAAAAATTTTGGTGCTAATTAAAGTTGGAGTGAAAGAAGAAGTGATAAGAGGGTGCAATTGGTCCAAGAAGAAAGTGAAGGTGAAAAATATCCTAGCCATCTTGTTGCTCCAGAGGTAGGAGAATCCTTGATGCTGAGAAGACAAGTGTTGAAGACCTCTAGAGAGAAGGAACTATTGCAGAGAAGAGATTTATTTAGGATCACATGAAAATCCAAGGGTAAGGTATGCAAAGTAGTTATAGATTCTAGTTGCACTAAAAACAAGGTGTCTAATGAAATGGTAGATAAGTTAAATTTGTTGAAATTTCCTCATGAATCACCCTATAAGGTATCATGGTTGAATGATGATCAATTACTACTAGTTAGAGAACAAGCATTTGTTGAGTTTCAAATTGGAGTGTATAAAGATAAGGTGCTTTGTGACATTTTACCAATGGATTGTTGCCATTTATTGCATGCAAGGCCATGGAAATTTGATAGGCAGTCATTGTATGATAAGGATGGTATCACTTTCAAACTAACACCACTGTAGGAAGATGTTAAAGAACAGACCAAGGAAGCTAATATCATCATGTTTGGCAAGAAGGAGGATGTAAAGCTTGAAAAGGACAAAATCAAAGAGTATGTAGCCAATTCAAGGATTAAAGGTGTTGAGAAAATAGATAGAAGGGATAGAGAGAATGTTTAGACACTGAATGTGAATGATGCTTCAATGATGAATGGAAAATAAGTTAATAGATTGGAGTCCAAGTCTAAAATAGGGAAGAAGAAGGGTGAATTTCTTATGAAGAAGCAAGATAAGCTAGAGAAACAAGATGAATTTGTGGTTGGGATAGTCATATGTCCATTGAAAAAAATAGAGGTGAATGGGAAATTTGAAACTGTTAAAATAGAGGCTTAGAAATTTGACACCATAGTGGCATTTGGGGCAGAGAGTCTGCTGGTGAAAATGAGTGCAAAAAGTGAAGTAGATCAGAGAATTTGGCAAAGGTATGTGACTAAGATTGATCATGTAGTGGAGGAAAAGAGGAAGATAGTACATGGTATGGATGGCACATGTAAGTTGGTAGATTTTACATCATTTCCAAATACAAGGGTAGTCAAACAACAACAATTAGGTAAATGATAGTATGTTCAAGACATAGATAGTGCAAGGTTGCAACTTTTGACTAATGGGAGAGAGTCACCAAGTGTGGATGTAGGATGGATAGCACTAAAGGACTATATACATTATGGTTTTGCACAATTTCCAAGGGAATTGAAAAGTTTCAAGGCTGGTTGTATGGCACAACAACACCAAGAGAACTTTGTGAAAATGTTGTCATGGAAGGTCATTTGATAAGGTCTTAGGTTGACATGTAGATTCTTTTGTCATTAAATATGGTCCATGTAGACCATTTTTCAAATATTTAAATCATTTAGAAGGGTTATTGAGTCTATGTTTTCATATTCTTACAATATTGTCAAAAATTTCTATGTAAAGATGCAAAAATGTAAAAATTGCAAAAATTGCAAAAAGGTCAATTTTGGAGAAGTCCAATGGTCAATCAACTCAAAATGCAATTTTTTTTATTTGAGTAAGTTTTGTTAGGAGGGAAAAATAATAAATATGTAAAGGGGACTCAATGTAATCTCTCTTGGAGGGATTTGAACTGAAAAACCAATTACTTATCTATGTTTTCTTCTGATTTTCTATGTGTTTTTGCATTTCCCTAGCTTGTATGGTACCATACAGAGACAAATTGTTTTGAAAATACTTGACTGCATTAAGAGGAATCATTTAAATTTTATTTTAATTTGGTTTGAGCACTTAACATTGATTTTGGTGGGATTTTGTTTTATTTTTCTGAGGTGGGTCTATTAATCCTATTTTGAGGGTTTTAAAAGTGTAAAAATTGAAGAATTGACACATTACATGGTTTGTGACTTATATAGCTTGTGGAATGGGTCCAAAATAGTAGAAATAGGTGTTTGGATGATTTTTTATAATAGGGGAGATCTCTTGAGGATCTAGGCATGATGCCCTAGCTGACTATTTTGTGATTTGGCACCAAAAATGGTGGTTTGAGATAGGATTTTGATGAAATAGTGTTGGAAAAGGTTGGATAATGGTGTTTTAAGCATTTTTAGGTTTTTTTTAAACTTTTTTTAAGCATTTTCCAATGTGGTGGAGGCCCAAAACTTTATTTTTCAGTAAAACCCCTTGAAAGTTGCTAAAAATGATGGTTTAGAGGTTTGGTGATTTGGTGATAGTTTCCCATGAAGAAAATGGTGAATTTGGTGGTTTTGAGACCTTTGGAATGTTTCACCATTGGATTTTGAGGTTGGTGATAAGTTTGGAGGACACTTCCTTTGTAAAAGATACCTAATTTCGCGCCTAGATAGCATAGAAACTTTATTTTGGTGGACTTGATCCAAAGAGACCTAATAAGTTTTTTAGTTATGTTATGTGGGAGAATAATGAGGGTCTAAAAGAGTGAGGAATTTGATGATTGAGGGCCTTCTCTAAAATATATTTTTGAAAACAACAATTTGGAAACCTACATGGAAACTAGGTTGGATATAGAAGAGTTGATGAAATAGAGTTGTAAGGGAAAAAAGTTGGCTTGAATTGGATCAAATTGTGGTTGTAATTGATTTACCCTCCCTGTCATTGCATCACATTCTTAATCAATTATCAAGTTAATAATCAGTAAATTTATTTATAGTTAACCATTTCTTTTCAATTTGTGTAATTTTGTAATTTCTAAGTCTACTAGTATTCCTAGAAATATTGAAGTTGTTTAGCATCAACCAATAAATATTCAAGAGAAACCATGAAGGAAAAAAATGATCAATGTTAGGGACAACCAATTAATAAGTATACACATGAATACATGGTATACACAAATTAATATAAAGTATATGCATGAATACAAGGTATACGCATGAAAACACATAAGTCGCAAAGTATACATTGGAATACACATAAGTTTTAAAGTATACAGTTGAATACATGTAAGTCATATCTAATGAACCATGGATTTATAATGAAAATATGAACATCGATAAAAAAGATTTGTATTAGCCAAAGCCGTGTAGGCATACATCAATAATGTTGTTATAAGTATAAAATATATACAAAATAGCCATATAGGCTTACAAGAATGCCATATAGGCATACAATGTCAAATATATCCAATATGTACAAATATTCCATATAGGTAGACAACAAAGGGCTTTAGAATCAAAATTCATTGCTTTGCATCCTCTCGAAATAAACTTTTTCCCTGTTCTTGTCAATTAGATGGCGATAGTTCTGTCACTTATTTATTCTGAGGTCGAGGAGTGCTCTTGGTGCTCCCCCTAGGGTTTAGCTCTTGTTCAAGCTTTATCTATTACAATAAGAAGTAAATACATTAATATATAGAAATTACATTATAAAAAATGATATATTTAACAAAATAATCACTTACCACCAGTAGATGATCTCTCTCCTAATGGGAAAGATTTTCATGCTCATGTTGTGGCATGTTGAAGCCTTGTAGAAACCATCCAAAGAGAAATTAAACTACAAATAAATAATGGTTTGATTTTTCACTAACTAATAGCTATAAAAATGAATGTAAATTGAAATTTAGTAATCTACCTCATACCTCCTCCATGAGAGACATCGAGGACTCTATAGTAGATGAAACACCAAGCTCCATTTCCCTATGAACATTCAAAGGTGTATTCGCTTCCAACATCTGAAAATAAAACAACAAATTTTTCAATCATGAAAACTACAATAGCAATCCACATCATGACTTATAATATATGAGATAATGAAAAAAAATTGAGTACTTATTAAACTATATATTTTTGAATATGGGTATGTGCAGGATCATGATGGGCCAAAACGTGGCAATATTATGGGTATTTGTAGGGTATGTTGTTGACAACTTTTTTTTACCCAAAATTGATGAAATGAAAAGGGTTTTTAGAGGAGATTCTCAACTTTCCACCAATATAAATTATGCTTTACTTTGAATTTAATAAATAATTATTATTCATTTTCTATTAGAATTATGACTAAAGTCCTGAGTAGGCTGATTGAAAACATTTATAACTTCAAACAATATCACATTTTAGAATCTTAAACATGCATCATATTCTATGCTTCACATACTATAGGATTAAAAAAATAAAAATAAATTTCATGAAGTTTTGACCAAGTTAAGGAATTCGACATAATGATTTTTATATTTTTAAAAGTTATAATAAAAAATCATAATTAATTATTTACTTGAAAAAAACTACAAAAACATGCATCACATCCAAGAAATGAGTCCTTTTACTTATATATAAAATCTTATAAAAAAATATTATCATTTTATTATGGTTAGTGGTAGACAAACACCTACTTCTTATTTCTTCCCTAAAATTTAAGTACTACATTGAAATTTCAAATTTTCACCAAATAGATTTATTTATTTTTAAATAAACCTAGTAGTTTAGAAACTACATTCAATTTTCTATAGATTCTATTCTTACATATTTTTGAAATAATATAGATAACTTATTCAAATTTTTACATCAAAGTTACCTAACACTGATTTTTCTAATTTTTTTGTCACTTAAGGTCCTATTTTTTCCATGATGATCCTGCACATACCCATATCATGCTTACTATTTTCCCTATCTATAGCTTGTTTGAAAGCACCTATTTTTACGCTTTTACCCATAGTAGCAAGGTAGTGAACCGCTTGATAAAATAGTTTTGTAGACATGTACGATAATTGTGGTAGCATAAAGAAGGAAATGAACTATTTGAAAAAATGCCTCAGAAAAATGGGGTCTCATGGTGATGGAATACCATTATAAACAAATGTGTCATGGAATTCCATCACCATAAGACTCCATTTCTTTGAAGCATTTTTTCAAATAGAAAATTTCCTTCTCAATGGTATTATGTTGGGATGGGGTGGATGGTATAGTGTGGTTTTGGTTATGAGATGGAGGGTGATCATGACATGAAGAGGGAGGGGTGGGGACATGAACAAGTGGAATAAAAGGTGGAAGATTCTCTGGATTGGTAAATTTAGGATGAGGACCTTGAGAAGAATTTGGAGGGGAATTTTGGCTAAAGGGTTGGTTTCTATTCTTCAGGCAGTGAGCTATTTGAAAAAATGCTTGAGAGAAATGTGGTCTCATGGTGTGGCATTCCATCACCATGAGACCACATTTCTTCAAGGAATTTTTTCATATTACTCACTGCCTTGACTATGATATTGCTTACTATTATGCTTTGATAGATTTTTTCCAAGCATCCATAGTTTGTTGGAAAGCACCTATTTTAGGATTTTAGTTATAGCAGCAAGGAAGTGAGTAGTTTGATAAAATTATTTGGTACGCATGTATGGAAAATGTGGTAGCATAGAAAAGGTGGTGAGTTTTTTGAAGAAATTCCATGAAGAAATGTGGTCTCATGGTGATGGAATGGCATTCCATCACCATGAGACCACATTTCTTCGATGCATTTTTACAAACTACTCACTACCCTGCCTATGCTATTGCTTAAGTTATTATGCTTTTATAGATTGTTTCCAAGCATCCATAGTTTGTTGGAAAGAACATTTTTTAGGATTTTATCCATAGCAGCAATGAAATGAACAGTTTTTTAAAATGATTTGGTAGACATGTATGGAAAATGTGGCAGCATAGGAAAGGTGGTGAGCTGTTTGAAAAATGCCTCAAAGAAATTGGGTCTCATGGTGATGGAAATCACCATGAGACCACATTTCTTTGAGGAATTTTTTCAAACAACTCATTTCCTTGTCTATGCTATTGCTGACTATTATTCTTTCATATATTTCTTCCAAGCATCCATAGCATAGATAAGGTAGTGAATTATTTGAAAAGATGCCTCAATAAAAAGTGGTCTCATGGAATGCCATGACAAGCAAATGCAATTGGAAGCTACTCCTACATACTACTTATGCTATGTGAAGTAATTGCATCACTGGTTATGTTGACTTTCTAAACAACTATAATGTAGTTGAAATTTTTCATCTATCAACATCTAGTTTTTAGTTATGGAATATGAAGTAATGCTTTGAGTTTGAAATATGTGCAATGCAAGGTAATCAATGATATGAATATAAACTACACAAATCTATTAAGTACAATTGATTAGTTAATCTCTTTATTCTATTACCTATCTGTAGGTTTGTGAAAATCCACTAGCATTGGGAGGTGTTCCCACGAAACCTCCAATATTAACGTATTCAACATCCAAAATCACATATTAGAATACCATTCATAAAACAATGCTATTAACATGTAATAAATTTATAATTGTTTACTAGTTACATACCTTAATGGTAGATGCAGTGGAGTAATAATCAGGTGTAGGGCCGGTCAATCTGGTATCAACACTATGACCATAAAATTTTATCAAAATCATAAAACTAAATTAGTTAATATTTCATTTAAAAATTGAAATTAAATAAATTAAATTCAATGAACATGCTAACATCTACCTAAGTATCGATGCCATAAGCCTCATTCAAAATGCCAACTACCCTCACCATCTCCATAGTTGCAGACATATCCTACATAGAAGCCTCTTGAGTGTTAGTGGGGTCATATGAAAAATTTGCCCCACAACCTTAACACAAATGTGGTTGAAGCCCACCACTTGAAGACTCCCTTGGATGGCACTGGAGTATAGGGCTAGCATGTTGGATGATACTCTAGGTCAAAAATCTGATGGCCTACAAAGTGTCTACCTCAACACTCTCCTTCACAATGGAAGGGATAATGATGTGCTCATGAGGTGGCCTAGTGAGATGTTGTCTCGCTTTTTTCTTAGGATCATAATGTGCATCGGGTCTATCTTGAACCGACCCCCCACCTCTCCCTTGGAAGTCCTTCATATCAAAATAATTCAAGATTTAGTTCAAGATGAACTCATAGTATTGTTTCCTTAGGAAATATTGTGGGACCTTGTAATTGTTGATGGTGGGTAATCAAAAACCATGTACCACCTATCCCCCAAAAAGGTCCTAATCTATTGGTGGTGGCACCAATGGATAGGAAACCTCTTCTCATTGAGGCTAAGATTTGAATTTGTGTGTGGGTCCGTGAATAATGAGCACAAATAGAATTTTGTAATTTTTACATCTTTTACATCTTTATATGATAATTTATCCCAGTAACAATCCCTAGCCACCTGCCTCCTATCTTGCCAACCAACTAATTGTTTGTAACTAATTGAATCTACATGTTTTAACATTTGTTTGAGTGAATTTTCAAGGTTTTTTCTTTCCATGGTTGAACCATTTAGTTCATTCAACCTTGTGATTAACTCCTTAATTTGGTTTTTATTGTTTTCAATTTCACTCATTAAATTTTGCTAAGTGCCAAGAGGATGTTGAAGGATTGGTGGAGGAGATTGTTGTTGTGGTTGTTGAACTTGAGGATTTTATTGATGTTGTTGTTGATCTACTTTTTGAGTATTTTTTTCTTTTTTTGTTGCTCTGCTTGTTGAGGATTTTGAGGAGGGTTTGCAGGTTCATTAAAACCTCTTATAAATTCAACAAATAAATATCAAAAACAACCTACAACTAACATTTTTCACAACAAAAATTAAACAATCATTACCTCTTAGACCTCCTCATCAACGTGGCAATATCCTGGTGACAAAACATCAACAATTTAATGAAAAACTTTCAAGATGACTCCTCCCATAACGCAAGCACGCAAATGAAGGGATTTTGGCCGTGGGCATAAAAAAAGTCACAATGCAAATGAATTTGATTTTTTTTTTTTTAATGGCTCATAACACAAACAAGTTATAATGTGCTCACGTTATGAGCTACCATTTTTATAAAAAAAAAAAATCCACAAATTGGCCCCCCATGTTTTTGCACCCGCCCTTGACTATATTTATATATCTAAGTGTGTTATTTCCTTCAGGAGCTCAGCTATAATTTGTGTGCTATATATTTATGTGATCAATCTATACTTGTGTATGCAATAAAATTTTCTTCTATTTAATGATTTTATTGTGTCTTTTAAAGGTTTATTTAATAAAGGGTACTTCAAACAAGTTTTAAATCCTTAAAAATCTCTAAATTTCTAGGGTTTTTCATTTTGTCAATTCTACACCGAGTCTAGGCACCGAGTCCTAATTCGAGCCACCCCAATCGACTCCAAGCCAATTTTAACTCTCATAAATATGGTATTGGCCTTGTGTTTGTATATGTTTTCTTGTGTTTGTATTATTTTTGCAATATGTTTGTATTGTGTTATGTATTGTGGTGTTTTGTGTGGTGTTCTTAGCATGTATATTTTGTATTGTCTTGATGCATTACATACATGAATGTTCCCTTATCTTTATGATGTCTTGATATAGGATCTTGAGTCCTAGGGGATTTTACACACCCCCTAGATTTGAATACATTACATTCCACCAAAATACATTTGAATTTTTAGGTGTTCAAGCATATTTTCATATTTTATCAAGTTTCATTCAATGATTAGAGTTTTATGCCAATAGAAGGACATGATGGAATCCAAATTTGGGAAGTGTTCTTGGCCATTTTCTACAATATAATAACTTGTTTTCAAAGTTTTCTCATCTTTAAGGTTCATTCTACTTGTTTCCAAAGGTGAGGTATCATTATGCTTTAGATTTACTAAAGGTAATTGACTTTCTCTTAGGTAGATCTTATCATTTTCATTTATGAATCCTTCTCTAATGCAATTGATCAAAGCTATATGGTCCTTCTACAACCATGTAATCACAAATGGATGTGTATTTTTCCTCTTCTCCACCTACATTTTGTTTACCATTTCCTCTGTCATAAGATCATTAGCGCTACAACTATCAATGATAATATTATAACATTTGCCTTATTTTTTGCATCTAGTATGGAATAAAATTTTCCTTTGAGCTAACTATTTCTCCTCATTCAAAAAGTATTTTCTTGTGATAAGATCTTATCATCTTCTTTCATCTTTAGAATGTTCGAGTTTTACATATTCATCTACATGTGCAACTCAAGCAAATTACCTTAATGTATTATATTTGTCCTTCATTGAATTTATGGAAACTTGTATGCTCAATATCCTTCTCCACATTGGAAATACATTCCATGGAAGCCTCCTTTTTCATTTCCTCATCCAAATCTTCCTCTTCCTCTTTTTCCACCATTATTTGGTCATTCAAGGATGGTAGGCATTGTCTCCTTTCTAGTTTTTATGGGTTCCAACTTCTTCATTATTATTTTGATCTTCATTTTGACCTCCATAGGAATTTCAAGCAGTATTTCCACCACAAACTCTTCCTCTTGTCCTACTTTCAAATCATTTGATCAACTTCTCTTCTACCTTCATGAAAAACTAGTAGGAATCTTATGTAGTAGTCATTGGGAAAAAAATTAGCCCCTCTTGGAAACTTGTTCTCAACCCATTGATGTAACAAGCTACCTTATTCTTGTTGGCCTTAGAATGGCCTATTCTAATTATGACCTTGTAAAAATCCTCCATGTGTTCTTTAAGATACTTAAACCTTTTCTTCACTCTTTATATCTTCTTCAACAACTCTAAATTTCATAATCAAATAGAATAAATTGCTTCATATTATCCATAATTCAATCCCACTTTGTAATCTTTTATTTTCCTCTTCAATTTTTGTACAGTTGTACCTCCTTCCACCACCAAATTTTGGTGTGACCTTTTAGTTTTGTCTTAGCAAACTTGACCCACTTAGAATTTTCCACATCTTCACACTCAAAGTACTCCATATCATTGATCCAATCAATCAAGTTTTTTAAATTGATATTTCTAAAATAGGTAGAAACTTCTATTTTGTTTCTTTTTCCAATCTTCTAAATATCCTTTAACAATATGATACTATACATGGATCTATTGATACTTGTTTATGTTGTTTTGACTATATTTCTTGTTCAACTTTATCTTCACTTTCTTCTAGATTCTTCTAAGATCTAATCCTATCTTCATATTCTCTTAGAGTACATTATTCTATCTTTAGATGGCTCTAAAACCCTCTTCTATAACAAGATCATTTCTCCCACCATAATTTCTTCATGATTTTTTTTTATCAAATTCACCTCAAACCCACAATCACATGTCTTAGTGCAATGCTCACATTCGATGGTATGTTTATGAACTCAATAAATCCTCCTTTGATACCACTTCATGAAGGGTTAATTCACACAAAACACAACAATACAATGTACACATGAAAATATGAATTATTTATTTAAAATATTACTATTTACACAACAAAAATATGAAATCAAATAGAGGACCAAATACTCAACATATTGCAATTGCAACTTCATTCCCAAGTTTTTAAGAGCCATTTTCCACTCTTTAGCTTCAAATTTGATTTTAATTCATGTCTTCCCTCATTTTTTATTACTTATCACCATCCCATCATCTCTGCACTACTTTGAAATGCTGAAAAATATGTTATGAATAGCCTTGGACACCTCCAAGAAAATTTTGAAATTTGTAACTCTAAACCCAAAAACATAGCTCAACTATTTGGAGTCATAACTTTTGATCCAAGAACTTGATTGAGTCCATTTTTCATTAAATTGAAGTACTTAGACTACTCTACAATGCTCGGGGCAAGAAAAAGTCGCTTGAAGCCTCAATACTCAATTTTAATAATGTTTCTAAGATTTTCAATAACATAAATAACTAACATCTTCAATTTCTTAAATAATCTTGGCTTGAAACTTACCTACAATATGCAATTTACCAATATGAAGCCTTAGGGAAAATTAAATAAGTTTGTACGTGCTCATATGCAAACTTATTAAAAATATATTAAACCATGATATTTTTAACTCTTTTTGAAATTTTGATAGTTTTAAACTATTCTTTAGGTCTTTAAAGCAAATATGCTTCACAAGTATTCAGCCAAAGAAAAGAAAAGAAAAAAAATGGCGATGCAAGATTTCTCTTGCACCTTTAAAATGTAAAATTTGAGCTCATGCATTCCAAGGAAAGTAATAGTGGGATCTATTTGATACCTATTAGTGTGGGTGATGAAAATTAAAAATTACGTGTTGAGGGATATGTATTTAAATACATCTTGCAAAAACATTAGTGGATCATCAAATGGTCAAATATTTATGGACTAGAAATCACAAAAACATTTAAATAATTTATCCTTTTGTAAGTAAATCAATTAGCAATCATCCTATGTTACAATAAACAATAATCAATCTATCATTAATTATCAAGTGTTTCATTATCAAAGCACACACTAAGTAATTTATCTAAGACAGTCACTCACCGACTTACTTTAGCAATCAAAAAGAGAACAATGGTATTCATTGCCACTTATATTGGCGTCCATTGACATCTTCTTAACTCCCTTTCTTTTACTATCAATTCAATCTAAGTGCTTGACTTCTGAATAAGAAAGTATTCCACTTTGAAATCATTGCATAGTAAGCCACACAATGTTCTTTAGCACCACCAAATTTTACCCTACTTCATATATAATTTAGTGAATAGATATTATAGTTTCAAAGATCAAACTTTGTTTAAGATGAAACCACATAAATTTGAATGAAATTATATCTTAAAAATGAGATTGTTATCAGATTATATCCCATAAATGTAATTTCATTTGAAGACTCTAATTCTAATTATTTAATTAGAATTTACTTTTTTGTTTTCGATCATCTTAATATCTTGATTTTGTCTCAACTCTAAAATAAAATATTAATAATAAATCAGAAATTCTATTCGATAACAGATCTTGTTTGAAAGTAGAGTTATGTAATAAATCGCAAAGTCACTGTAAAGTAAAGAAAAACTAAACTAATATGATTAGTAAAGCACGGTTTGAATGCAAAAATCCACCAAATTTGAGAATGTCGACTATGGAAGGGAAAGGAAAATGTCGATTCGTATTTTTTCTTACTTGACTGGACTTTTGATGTTCACCGTTTCAAATTCCACACGTTATCAGACTTCCTTAAATTACGGGTCGTTAGTTGTGAAAGAGGAAGCAGTGGAGTGAGTGGTTGTGATTTGCATCAAAAACTTCATAGAAGAAATGCCTATTTTGTCAAGGAAAGGAAGTGGAAGAAACGTGGAGTCATCTTGGAAAGCATGTGGAAGAGAGAAGAGGGAGTCGATGATGATGGGAAGTGATATCTTTGGATTAATGTGACAAGTGGAGCTATCGAATGGAGTGTATAATAGGACAATGGGATCTTTAACAATAGAGTCCTCTGAAGAACAAATTGGTGAATGGGATCTTTAACAGTAGAGGCCTGATTGGAAAGTGCACCGGAAAATGGGATTATTAAAAGTAAGGAGTCGTGAAGAATGGATTGGAAAGTGAAGGTGTCATGTGAAGAAAATCATCATAATAAAGTAGTTGATTTGTGTGAAGAATGGAATGGAGAATGAGACCATCACAATGAAGTAGAGTCATTGGAAGAGTGGATTGGAGAGTGGGACACCCCCTCTAAATTTTTATTTCTTATTTATTTTTCTCTTCTATACTATAGCAAATAATTTACAAAATATACAAAATAAAATCTATTTATATTTAAAAGGTAATAATATAATATAATATTGTAAGGGTGTATTATAGTTCAATTAATTTTTTCTAAGTTAGTTAAATGAATGTCAACCTTGAAGGAGTAATTAATTTAATTAATAGAGTTAGGGTTGATTGATGCTACAAATATATGTAGAAACAAAAATAAATTAAAAATAATATAAGGAATGAATGTGGAAGATAGAAGAGGGAGACAGTGGTGATAAAAAGTGGCATTTCAAATAGAATGGAAAATTATGTGAAAATCAACTCTTTCATTGAAAATAATTTTCATTGAATTTTAATGATGAAAAATATTGTCACAAATGTCAAAAATAATGTCAATGTTTTGTACTTTTGAATCAAAAGAAGCTTTCTAATTTAAAAATTTAATTGTCTATAGCTCTAGTTTAGGTCCACATCTACATAATTGATCTCCATAAATACAAAAGCGATGTTTATGTGAAAGCAACCTTGTACTTCACAAGAACAATTTAACACTTTATAGACTATTGTATCTCACTTGCCTCTATCTCTATATCTAGGTTCTTGTAATTACTAACAATGTTTACAATTTACACCCTTTGGGAATTTAAATATTTTTACAAACAATCAAAGGATATCTAGTCCATATAAAGTAATGGACCACTTTTAAATTTTCCTATCTTTGGCACTCCATTAAAAATCACAAAATAATGAGAAGCATACAATGAGTAGAATCCATCACAAAATTTGAGATAATTATGAATTAAAATTTAGTTAAGAAGATATTTTCAAAACATAAAGGTAAGAGAAAGAGAACAATGTAAGAGATTCCACATATTATAATTATGTAGAGTAAACATCTAACAAAATTGATGGCACAATGAGTACACTCTACTTAGATGTGGACAAATATAAAAGGTGCTCTAACTACATAGACAAACGTAAAGGACTATGCTAACTAAATGGGAAATTACCCCATCTAAAAACAAATGAGATGTCAAAAGGTCAAATCATTCTAATACTATTAGATTTAACTCTATAGATAGCATGGAATAAAGACTGTCTCAATGTAGTAAAACTCTATTTGGTATTGTGAAGTGATCATAACTATCATGGTTGTTGTAAGATTAGAAATTCCCTCCTTTGCAACTCCATATGAGTTTTTACATTAATTCTAGTGCTCATACCCTTTGTATATTTAAGATACTTTTTATTCATTTTAATGTCTTTAATGATCACAAAAGGACCCCACAAGAACCCTAAACTCAAGAAATCATGCCCAAATTCCCTAGAAAGTTTCAAGATCAAATATATCATAATTCAACCCAAGCATTCTTGGGCACTCTAGCCCTCAAAATGTAGCACACTCTAGTGCTAGGATCCCTATTAAATTTTGTAAATGATAGATTTCCTTCTCTTTTATGTTTTATTGTTTCTAACATTCATTTGTCCAAAAACATGGTAGTGAATGATATAAAGATGATATTATTTCCTCTAAAATATAATATATATCTTCAACGTAAGAATAGAAAACATAACATCTCTACCTCTCTCATTCACAAGAAGCATATATATAATATGTATAGTTATCAAAACTTTCCCCTTAAAATACACAAAGAACTAAATGTAAAATTGTTGGATTATGCAAATTTCCAATAATTTGAAACTTCTCAATAATTGCCTCATTTTTAAAAAATTATTAAATGTAGATTGGATGCCTGGATAAATTCATTATTTTAAATAACAACTATTTATAATTTATGTTAAAAAATATTGCTCCACACAACTTGAGAGGTAGATTAGATTTATGATTATAGTGATTTCAACTGATTTGCAAGGCGGATTTGGACTCATAACCATAGATGGTGACGGTGGAGGAAGCTTATCATGACTTGTTGCTTAAGTTCATAACGCCTTGAAATTATGTTTCTTACACGAACACACAATGTAAGACTGGGGATATTTCCAAATTTTGTTTTCCATGTTTTTTAAAGTTTTATTTATATCGTTGGCCTATCAAGATTTTGGATTAGGCTATACATGGACTTCATCTCCAATAATTCGCTTTATGGCCCATATATACAATGCTTCAAACTGCATGTCAGGTGGCTATAACTAATCTTTACTTATTAAACAGATTTTTTTTTTCAAAGAAGTTCTTGACTGACCTGACAGTGATTACTAATGAATGACATGGAATATTTTCAGCTACTATTCCAATGAATGCTTAAGATTTTATAGTTTAGTGCCTAAATATTTCAAAACTTAGAAGTGATAAAGTTACATGAGAATAACGCCCATATCATTTGATTAATGATTGATATGTGTAGGAATAAGCATAAATGAAACATGAAAACATTTCAAAGAGGAATAAAAGATGCTATTTTTGTGAAAAGAGTCGGTGCTCTTTACATTGCACAAATATGAGCAAGTGCGGTATATTTTCTAAGTTTTCTTAACCCATAGAGCCTCTCTTTCTATGAAAATGATATCTTTGAATTTCACAATATGATTCCAGTTGATGGGCTTTGACTGATATGAACAAGGGCACAAACTTATGAGATATCTGATTATGAGGCATCTATTTTTTGCATTCCATAATGATACTAACAAATTGGGGATCAACACATAATATCTATTGGGTAAAGGAATTCTTGTGTCCCCTGTTTTGAAGGAATGGGCAAGGACTATGAAGGCTTATTTTTCAAAGGGCACATGGTAAAATATATTCAATGTTTTAGATTGAATAACAGTGAAGTGTGGTTCATATGAAAATTCAAGCTCCTTTAGATATTATCAATGTTTATGTATATGATGGGACACCAAGAGAAGCTAGAAAAGGTCTATTTAAATATCAATAATATGATTTATGAATGGGTCAACTAAATAAAAAATATTGATGCACATATATAGATTGATATAATCAAGAATGGGATCTCTTCCCATCTCCTTATTCCCTCAATCTTTATTCCATGGATGTGGTTATGATTCTCAAATAATGAAGGTTACATGTCATATTTATTGGGAGTTCCTTATATAGGTAGAGGTCACACATAAGTGAACTCTCTATCAAGAATGGTATGTCTTCTAATGAGAACTACATATTTTACAAGTATAAATAGAACATTGTAGACTGTGGTGAGGATGGAATCGAAGACTTGCTTATTTAACTAAATATCATAGGTTAAGGAAGGGATTTTTAAATTTAAGATTATAGTTATATTTAATTTAAAAGGTAATTTTGGTACATACCCAAATTATCTATATAATAACTTTATATTGAATTATTTTTAGATATGATGAAACATTGCTACAAATATAAAATCTAATTTGATAGTTTTTATATAAATTTTATGTTTAAAAAATTCATATCTCAAAATTTTATATCTATAAACATTCACTTTTAGTGATAAGTTTTAAGTATTTTTCACTTAGGAGCATAAACACAAAAAATCACAAGAATGATATATTGAAGTGTAATTGATAAAGGTAAAATTAATAAAGTAAAAATTATTTATTATCAATGCTTGGAAAATCATGATTGCACCTCCAATTATCCACTATTTATAGAAAGAATTATTGAGAGAGAAGAACGAACACCTAAATGATGAATTGAAATTTTTTAAGGGATTAGCAACCAAGGAATTTTGTAGCAGTTGCTTCTATTTGGTTGACTCAATATAACTACCTATCAATAATTAACAAGAACATTATGAGTGTTTAAAATGAATCCCTAAATAGAGGTGGTCATGGGTGATCTATTGCACATGGACCAATCTTTGTATGCCTTTAATTCATGTATATATATTGTGTGTTGTTGACTTTAAGTAATAAAGGTCACCTTAAGTAAATGTGGCACCGATTAACGCAAGAAAACTTTGAGTAGTAAAAGTTTTCTACCTATTGGTATAATATTTTATCCATCCTGGATATATTATACCTTAATTGTGATGCTACGCCTATTTATTAAGTTCACATAAGATAAGATGAACAATTAATTATTCTCTCCTACGTAGCTAAAAATGATGCACATGTACACCTTGATTTGAGACTATCTCATCGATCATTGATTGATGGTATTTAGGTGTCACCTCTATTTAGTCAAGGTAACCTTTGGTTCAATTAGAATATAATTTAACCTAATTGAGAGTTATTGAGACTTAACTCATACCTCTTGAACTTTTCATCACCTTGATTCATGAATCTAATAGGCCTTTATATGTATCCTCATCTAGCTTATAAATCAATTCATGCTAATGTGAATATTTTTCTTTAGCATTTAATTTTTGTCTTATCAAACTAACTCTATTTCTTTTTTTTAATTTTGAAATCATCTATATACTAATAGTTTCATAGTTTCTATCCCTTGCACTAGTATTTTGGTTATCATTTATGTTAGTCAAAAAATAGTGTACAAACACCAATTTGAAGATACTTAATATCTAATTGGAAAGAACATTCCAAAAAATGAGCTTAGGAAGATAGAATTTACTTTGGGGATGCTATCTAAGGTCCACATCCCCTACTAGAACTATAAATAGATAAAAAGAAGTGTTCACCAGTAGTATAGAGTAGAATAGAATGAATTATGATACGATAAAGCATAGATTATTGACTATAATAGAGATATAAGGAGTGTAATGAATGATTATTGATATTATAATGAATATAAAGAACTATGGTTAAATGATTGAGGCAAGCCCCTATACAACACAACCCTTTCTCTCCTCTCTTTCTTGTAGGTGGTAGATTTAAAGTGGATTTAGAGAATATTGAAGACATAATTGCAAGATAAAGTATTGAAGCCTATTCACTCATAAAATTAGGGCAAGATCAATTATTTATCAACAGAAGAAATTTTGAAGCTGAACCTTGTAAAAAAGAGCCTATAGACTATGACTTTCTAAAACTTATTCTAAAATCCCAAAAACTATAATTCTTAGTCTAGAGTGCCCACACCCCTATCTAGATAATTTCAACTCAACCTTGAATGCTAGGTTTGTAATGTCCCTTGCTAAATTTGATGTAAACTTTCACTTTAAGCTCTTGAACATTTCGTCAAATGGTTGTCTACCAACTATGTTCTTGCTTGTAATTGTGTTTTAGTTTTCTTTAATTGTTTTGAATGATGGTATGATGCATAAAAGCCTCAACTAAACAATGCTAGAATGTAATACAAGTAAATCTTTCTAATTTTTAATGATATGAAGACTGAACTCTTATGCATTTGCATAATTACAATGAATAGACATTTTCCCAAACATTTAATGTGCAAACTTCATAACTCTAATGCAAATAAATTCAATCAGATAAGCATCTACAACAAACTATTACTACTACAATCATTTACCATGTAAACTCCCAAACTTCGTAGCATAGCAATGAATACATAAACTGGTAACAATCCTCCCAAATGATTATCACACAGATTGCTCTCAATGAGGACGATTATAATAGCAAATGACAAATTTAACTCAAATTGATATGACTGTAGATTTGGACTCTTTTGTATCATGAGTAAAGTCCATTATAGATACATATTCTAATTCAGATAAATAAAGAACCTGCAATTCATTGGTTTGAGCAGTTGAAATTGAACTTCCAACTAGAATATTTGTAATGTGCTCATTGCTGCACCAAAGAATGCAAGTCCAAGTGATAAATAACTTAGTCAATAGGATTCTTATTGTGGACTTTCCAGTCCACAAAAGCCTAGAATACATGTCTAACACCTGCAAAACCATTTAATCCAACCTGTAAACCATGTTTAGATTCATGAAACTCCAGTTGAACCCCTAGCAGTCATAAATTAATTCATTTATGGACCAACTGTTCAATCAATGAATAGATCTCGCAAGAACAATATTCATCATGTTGTGCACTGAATAGATCTTGTAGGAACAATATTCAAAAAAAATATTCATGTCATGCATTGAATAGATCTTGCAAGAACAATATTCAGGAAAAATATTCATCATGCCATGTATTGAATGCAAGTACACTCCATACACTCCACCGTCTGAACACTCCACCTTGCAATTTAATTTCTCACCATCAGAATATTTGTCTCACACACCTGCATACCATTTGATGCACCTGTATACCATTTGATGCCCCCGCCATGCCATTTGATGTCCATCAGAAGTTGTAAATTATTTGGGATCATTGACAACTTGTGTTACCGTGAAAAGAAAGCCACCTCCATCAAAGCCAAATATGAACAAGAATTTGGTAACTTAATTCTACATCCAATCTCATTATGGACACATCTACCAAATTTTTCTTTCACTCTACCTTCACCGCCTTCAGTTTGCATAAATAGACTATTTTGTCCACATTTATTTGTAGAGACAGGCTTTGGAGTTGGACGTAGAAGGAATTAAAGAGTTAAACGTAATTTGAGATGGTATTGCTTTGTTTTTCATTTTTTTCATGTAGATCACATTTCTTTGAGAATTTCTCTCAAATGGCTAGTGTTTTCCTATAAAAATTTGATTTTTTATTTTTCATTATTTGGTTCTCTTGTAACATCGCACTAAACTATGCCTAGACTCCAGGTTAGCATCAGTCTTAGAATTTTCAAGACCTAGTGAAACATGTTGGGTTTGTTAAAAGCATGCATCTTTGGATTTGGTTGGTCCTCTACCATTTTAAAGAATGAAGGGTACTAGAGTTTGTCAGGTTCCTTTTGAAACATAACTTCAATAGATGCATTTTTCTTCTGCACTAGGGAATGCTTAAGAAACGTCATTCCTAGCTTTCTCTCTATCTCAAGGTCATTTATCTGCAAGACAAATATTGGGTGCTTTACAACTTAAATGATGCATCCTTCATTTTCTTGTCTAGTTGCAAGACAAAATGATGCAAGGGACTTGTATTACCAATCTAAACCATTAAAATCAACACTTTGGTAGTTATAAGCAGAGGGATGATAGCATTTTCCATAGACGTCACATTATTACTACAATTGCATTAAATCCTTGTGCACCTAAAGTCCTAACTGCACTAGATGTACCATGTTTATCTAGTTAGTCTCTTACAACCAGTTTGCTAGGGCAAGATTGTTGGGTATTTACCTTTTTTTTTATTTAATAAATTCATCCCTTCTGGATCACTATTAGTAACAACTACATGGTGGGACATTTAACTGCAAGCATGGAGTATATTCCTATAGAACCACAACCTAACTTGAGAACAACTTCACTTGAAATGATATATATGGGTGCGCTACTAGCAATGATGACAACATTAGATGATTTCTAAGTTCTAATAGATAAGCCTGCATTTGAATGTATGTTGATACTCCTTTAATAAAACATCATGCTATTTTGATTCCTTTTTAAGGATAGCTTATGCATTGTGTGTATATAGATTTTTCCATGTCAAGATTCCTAGTGAAGCATAGCGGAGTCTACTCTTCCTGATTTAGTTGGGACTGTGTCAATTAAAAGAATGAAGGATACTAGAGTATGTCAAATACCTTTAAACAGAGCTTCAATGAAGAGATATTTCCATTACATGTTATATTGTATAACATCTATATTTCTAGCTTTCTCTCTATCTACAGATCATTTATCTTCAAGAAAAAAACTAAATGTCGATAATTGAAATGATGCATTCTTCATCTACTTGTTCAATTATAATGTTAACATTGTAAAGAATGACGAGGGTCTTGGATTTTCAATTTTCACCATTGAACTCAACATTGTGTAACTTTGAGCAAAGAGATGATGGCGTTTGACTCACACATCACATTGAATCTTTGTGCACCTAGACTCTTAAGTGCATTATATGTTCCTTGTTTATATAGTTAAATCTCTGAAAAAACTATTTTTCGTAGGACCAGAGAGTTTTGTATTTGCCTCTATTTTTATTTAATAAATTTATCACTATTGGATTACCCTTAGTAACATCTACAAGAATAAAATTCTAGCTGCAAGAATGGAGCATATTTCAGTAGAACCATAATCGAACTTGAGAACAAATTTATCTGCAGCAAAATATGGGTTTCTGCTAATAACAGATGCAACTTAAAAAATGAATTCTAATGGTAAAAAGCTTATTTGGTTTGATTGCATCGTGATACTACTCTAATAGGCTAATGTGTTATTTTGGCCTATCTTTTTGTGATAAGTGCATTTCTCACACGTATTATTCTCACGTATCAAGTATCTAGCTAGCAATGATGACAACTTCAAAGATGATTTCAAATGTATAAAGTTAGTTTGTTGGTTTGAATAACTTAAATAATTCATTATTTCAAACCATATTTTTGGGATAAATTTTACCTTACATTACTTCAAATTACTGTAAATGAAATAAATTTTCATGTACCTCACACTTCATCTTTTCTTTCTCTTGATGACGAGTTGCACTTCAAAACCATCCTCAAGAATCAATTTCACCACACAACAAAAAAATTTAGAAAAATATGAATTCTTCTTCAAAACGGACTGTGGAAATCTATTCCTATCTAACCATAAAATTAATTGGTTTTTGTCTTCTCAATAGCAAAGCATTTATATTTTTTTAATGTTTTGACTAACCTGATAGGCTCTCCTCCAATCTTTTGATGCTCGTTTTGTTGCTCAACCTGGATTTGTTCAAACATTTTGATGTGCTTTGAGTCAATTGTAGTAAGATATGATTCATCTTTCTTGAAGCCTATAGGATTAAATGAGCCACCACAACAACCTTTCCCTGTAATTACTATTTTTACTTAGTTTGTTGTAAAATTCCTTTATCCTTCCAAGCTCAAAATCAAATCTCTATTTTCACAACAAGGTTTTAAAGGGTTTTTGTTCTTTACTGCGCTTGCTCTGTTTATTTTTTACAATTTAAAATAAAATGTATGGCCTACTGTTTGTTGAATCTAATTGCTTGTAGACCACGTTAGGAATAAAACCCTAAAAGACAGTCTGCATCAGCCTTCGCTAAAAAAATATATTGGAATTGTGCTAGATAGGTTGAGAGTTTGATTCCTCTCTGTCTTTTTAACATTTTCATTTTTCGGGGAATATATTTTCTTAAAATAGTTTCATTTTTTGGGGAATAACTATGATATAATGTTAAATCCAACCTTATCATGGTCTATCAACAAGGTGGGGTTACTACCAAGGTCAAGTGTGATAGTAAAACTAGTGCCATGGTTAGGAAATATATTTACTCATTTTTTCTTTATTTCTTTTTTATTTTTATTTTTGATATAATATCAAGGGGAAAAAAATTGTACTTTGAACGTTATCATTTGTAGGACAACCAATGCCTTCGCTGGCCAGTGGAGCTCTAGAAGAAACTTAGGAAATAATTAGAATCATGATGATAAAAATAGTACTTTTATATATAAAATATGCATGAGTTTGTAATCTGCATGGAAGAAATTATAATGAAAAACCTTATTATTGATCAGAAAAATAAAATGTTTAGGCTGTATATTTGTATTAAAAAAAAAAAATTGTGTTCTCTATTATTTCTTTTCTTGCCTGTGTTTTAAGAAACTAAAAACTTACTGACCCAAACATTTAATATTATTATTAATGTAAAAATTACCTTCAGCCTGCAACAAACATTTTGAAGCCATACTTTTTATCTTTCCGTTGAATATTAGTGAATGTTTCATGTATTGGTGCACACTAACAAATGTATGGTTTCTTTAGGTTCAAATTCAACTTTTTTAGTAACAAGCATGCACATAAAATGCAAGAGATTCTTCAATTTACTTTAATTCATTATCATGTTTCTTTTTTGTGAAAGTGAAGGAGGGATGGAAGATATGGAATTCTATTGTCTTCCTTGCTTTTTACCTTTACTTTTGGAAGTTGTTTATAAAGATAAAATATACACACATCTTCATATATGTGTAGGAAAAAGAAGGATTTAGTTTTTGAAGAAATATATAGGTACCAAACCAATTAAATTAGGTCATTGCTATGATAACTCCACCAACTATTTATCAAGAATGTTGTGTGTACATGAATTTCCAAATGAAACAACAAAAAGCAAAATTTGAAGTACTTTAGCAATCACTTTTACAAATTTATTCAAGGATGGGTTTGTAGTTCAATGCAAAGACTAATTAGACACATTTACCAATAAGAGTATCTGAGTTGATTTCTTCAATGCACCAGATTACAAAATGCTAACAAAGTTAATGCTTCTGATTTTAGTTGACTTAAGAAATCCACCAAATACCAAACCTGAAGTCCACGCTTTCCTTTGTTTTAGCAACTTGTATGCCTGCTTTGATGGGTTATTGCTAGATTTTGTAGATCTTGTATAGCTTTTACGTACTGTGCTTTGCTTTTATATATAGTTTTTCTTGTTACTAAAATGAACCAATTGACATCTAAAAATTTTAAGATAAAATATTGTCTGAAATATTTGAATTCAAATATTTTGCAAACAAGAAAAAGTTGGTTGATAAATAAAATTTGTTGATAAGAAGATCAAAACTTTTCTCTAATACTTCTATTACACAGTACAAGAAATGCTCTCCTATGAGCACATTTGTGAAGAAAAATCAATCTTAAGTATACTATATTAGGACTTATTAATTGTTTCATTTTTTACAAACCTAAATAATTTGTGAAGAAAAATCAATCTTAAGTATACCATATTAGGACTTGCAACTTAAATAATTTTAGAAACCCTACTTGTTATTGCAATCACTTGCAATTCAAACCATATTTTCACAATGTCTCAAACCCTAGGAGAAAAAGACCTTGCTTGGAAACATGCTAAAAATTTTCCTAGGTAGAAAAAAGGAGAGGCAAAATGTAAATATTGTAAAACAATTTTTCATGGAAGCATAAATAGATTGAAATACCATATTGCATGCATACCCATCCATGATGTAGTGGTATTCCCTCTTGCACCTACTGAGGCTATTCATTAGGTGCAAGTGCAATTAGAATTGTTTAAATTACAAAAAGTAATGAAAAAGAGGTAGAGGGAGGAGCTAGCAAGTGTTGGTGGTGTTGAAGATACTTCTTCCATGCCTACATACTATCCTAGTGCTAGTGCTTCTACTAGTTTTGGTGCTATGGGTAGTCTTGGTGTTGCCACTACTACTAGTGGTACTGGGAGTGTTAGCATTAGCCCTATAGTTCGTAAGTCTAGGGTGGATTCATATTTTGTACCGTGCAATACTCCTAGTTCCCAACCATTGCTTGAGAGCATGGTTTGGAACAAGGATGCAAATAATGCAACGAAGAAGTCAATTGTAGACCTCTCGTACTATTGCACCATTCCCTTCCATGTAGCCAAGTAATTATTTTTTGACTAATTATTTTAAAATTTATAGTTTGATAGTTGATTCTCAATATCTTTGTCTGATGAATTTTTATATTTAGAATCTAGATGTATCTCATTGTCAAATTCAAATTTAAAGTTAAAAATTTTAATTTTACAATACTTATTTGAGTATCTTATTAATTTGTTTATGATGTGTTTTATGTCTCCCTTTTGGAAAAATATGGTTGATGCCATAACCATATCTGGGGTAGGGTTCAAAGCCCCTAGCGAAAATAAATTAAAGGGCTCACTTTTGACTCAAAAGGTGGCAGATGTAAAAGCATAAATAGAGGAGCAACACTTACAATCAAGGAGTTTGGATTGAACCATCATGACTAATGGTTGGACCGATAAGAGAAATAGGATACTACTTAATTTTCTAGTTTCCACCATAGGTAATTTTACTTCCCTCAATGCATTGAATAATTTGAAATTTGAATTTGATTTAGTGATTAATATGGTTGATTTATGTTTTTTTAATTTATTGAATAATTGGTTTTGCTTCTTTGTTTAGGTGACGCCATCTTCATCAATTCCATTGATGCTTCTACCCATGTCAAAAATTATACATACCTTTTTGAGGCTATAGAGGAAGTGATAGTTGAGGTGGGTGAAGAGAATGTGGTTCAAGTGGTGACCAATAATGCAGAAAATTATATTGTTGTCGGTAGAATTTTGATGGAGAGGCACCCAACCATATTTTGGACTCCTTGTGCCACCCATTGCCTTAACCTCATAATGGAGGATCTTGGCAAGCTTTGATGGATCAAAAAATGTGTGGATGTGGCAAAAAACATTTGAAATTTTTTATACAATCACAAATGGGTACTTAGCCTAATAAGGAAATACACGGGATTGAGGGAGTTGGCTCATCCTAGCATCACTAGATTTTCCACAAATTTTATCACATTACAATCCTTGATTTGGTCAAGGAATCTTTGAGGAACATTTTTTTGGTGAGGAGTGGACTTCCCCATCCTATTCTACGACCACTGCAAGGATTGATGTGACAAATTGCTTTTTTGATGAGCTAGGGTTTTGGGCACCAATGGAGGAGATTGTGAAGGTAAAATTTAATTCTTTATTATGTTTTAATTTTTATTCATATTTCACTATTATTTGTTTATTTACATTCACACTTAGTTCATTTTTCACAATGTTTACACTTTGTAGTTTATCGAGCCCTTGTATTTCTCCTACAAGTTATTGATGGGGGAGAAGCCCGCAATGGCCAACATATATATGATGGCATGGATAGGGCTAAAGAGGCTATTAGATCCATCTGTGGTGGAGTTGAGGAGAAGTATCATCCAATTTGGGAGATCATTGATAGGAGATGGAACCACTAGCTTCATAGGCCCCTCCATGCAGCCGCATGTTTCTAAAATCTGACCTTCCAATTCAATCATGATTCTCATCCAGATAATGAGGTTCTTCATGGGCTCTACTCAGTGATAGAGCAGATGTCTCCTATTGTTAAATCATAGATAGTGCATGAGATAGATGCCTTCACTAAAGCACAAGGAGAACTCTTTGCAGGTCAATTGTACAAAGATAGTAGGACAATATTATAGCTAGGTAAAAATATATTAAGGGCATAATTTTCTTTTATATTATAATTTATTATTAAATATTGAATTTGAAACTTGAACTTGAAAATTAAAGTTGAAAATGAGATTGATTTTGATTATTTTTCTCATCTCAGATAAATGGTGGAATATGTTTGGTGTTGATACACCAAATATTCAAAATATTGTCATTCATATATTGAGCCATCCATGCAATTCATCTAGTTGTGAGTGCAATTAGAGCATGTTTGAGCACATACACTCCAAGAAGTGAAATAGACTATTAGTGGAGAGGATGAATAATTTAGTATATGTTCATTACAACCTTCGAATTAGACACAACTAGATTTTTTACCATGAATCCACCTCGATCATGCTAGAGGAGGTTGATCCATAGTCTGAGTGGATCACTAAGGCTACAAATGCAATCTTTTGTGATGAGGACCTTAATTGGGTGGACCCAAAAAATAGAGAGGTTGAGGTTGTAGCCATGGCTAAGGAGGAGGCTAGAGCATGAGTAGACACAACTAGTGTTGGTAAGAGTGGCATGGAGACACATGCAAATACTATGGTTGCAACTACCTTATTCAAGACCCTTAGACACCTTTGTACGAAAGATGCTTGCTCTGGTATGCTATAGACTTGTGGCTATTTTTTTGATATTTCATATTTGTATGGAATAGTTGATGTCATGGATTTCATATTCCATGAGTTTTGTATACATTTGAGGGTAAGTGCAAAAATATGGGGGGCCAAAAAGGGGGCTTAAGTGGCCATTTTTTTTTTGAAATCAAGAAATACTAACCTTGGATGTGAAATTGAGGATGGTTACACTCAAAATTTTGAGATGCAACAAAAACAAGGATTGAAGTGCTTCGAGTCTACTTTCTAAACTACTAATTTATTTTGAAAATGGTTGAGATTAAGGGGTTCAAAAGAGAGATGTATAGAAATTGGTGCTATTTTGATCAACAACAACATAACATAGCAGATTTTGTATGTCCCTAGCATGGTGAACTTTGTTTTAGTATTTTTAAAATCACTCTAGTGAGAAACTAGCTAATATTATGTTGTTGATGCATGATTTTTCTGATAAATTTTTAATGAATATTTGATTTTTCAATAAATTTCTAAGCGAATACTTCCTGAAAAATAGAATTTTTTCCATGCTATCCCTACAAATTTTGGAAACTAATCATTTAAAAAATAATAATTTGTAGAATGGAACCTAGTTTCTAAAAATGTAATTTATTTGAGTTTTCGATGAACAATAAAATTTATAATGAAAAAAACCAAACACTACTTTTTTCCAAAAAAAAGACACACAAACAAAATAAATTATAGATGAAAGGCTTAACATTGTCAAAAAGTGAAAAAAATTACATTGTTGGATAGCTAAGAGAGAACCTAACATTATCAAGGTGTTCAATTTGTTCGAAATGGAAACACGTGCAATCTTGATAGTGAGCACAAACCCGATTATTGAGAAGGCCCTCTAATCCTTATTATTAGTATTCCAAGGAAAATACCAAGCCTAAGGCTTGGGGATTCACAAAGTAATATATAATGCACCCGCATTATACTACTCATGAATTATAATGCTTGCACATTATAATGCAAAGAGTAACACAAGTGCGTTATAACATGCTCACGTTATATCTTAGTTTTGCCATGGTTTTTTACATTCTTTTGGGACATGTCTAGCAAGACATAATGAAAGTGTGGTCTAACACACTCATATTATGTCTTGCTTTACATTAAATGCTACTCTATTGAACGTATATTTTTATATTTGTAAGTTTGTATGTACATGTATGCTTGTATGTCATGTATGTATGTATGTATGTATGTATGTATGTATGCATACTTGTATGTATGTATGTATGTATCAATGCATGTATATTGGATGTGTTCCTATATGTATGTAAGATTGTACCTACATATGTACATGTATGCTTGTATGTATGTAGGATCATATGTACATATGTATTATATTCTTTTATGTATGTAAGCATGCATGTATTTATGTATGTCTTTCGAGGGATACAAAATTTTAAGAGAGAGAGATATTTTTCCAGGTAGGGTGGGAGGGAGAGAGGGAGGGAGAGGGGTGGAAGGGAAAGTATAAGAGAGAGGGAGTGGGAGAGAAGTGGTTGGAGTGAGAGGGACTTAGCTAGGTAGGGTGGGAGGGATAGAGGGAGAGAGAGACAAATAGGGGGTGGGAGAGAGAGAATTGAGAGAGAGGGGGAGAGAGAGAGGCAGGGGAGAATGGAGAGAAAGGGGATTGTTGGGTAGGGTGCAAAGGGAGAGACTTGAGAGTGTGAGAGGGTGAGAGGGAGTGAGAAAGAGGGAGTGGGAGAGAGGAATGTGAGGTGAGTGAGAGAAAGAGGGAGTGGAGAGAGATGTGAGTGAGAGACCTAGAGAGGAGAGGGTGTGGAGGAATGACCTAAGAGAGGGAGAGATAGAGGGGGTGGAGTGAGAGGGACTTATCTATGTAGGGTGGGAGGGATAGATGGAGAGAGTGGAGAGAGAGAGAGAATTACCTAGGTAGGGTGGTAGAGGGAGAGACCCAAGAGAGAGAGTGGGTGGGAGGGAGAGACCTGAGAGAGAGGGAGAGAGAGGGAGTGGGAGAGAGATGGATTGATAGAGAAGTTGTGTGAAGGAGATAGAGATAGATAGATAGATAGAGGGAGTGAGAGAGGGTGCTAGGGATTGATTGAGCAAGACATACATAGAAAGAGGGAGAGGGTAGATAGAGACAATTAGAGAGGATAGGAGAGAGGGAGGGAGAGAGAGGTGAGATGTATAGATAGAGAGAAAGGGATAGGGGTTGATTGTATAGGGTTGAGGGATTATGGTGGACGACCTATAAGGTTTATGGTTTGGGGTATTAGGGTTTTGAGGGTTGAGGGTTTAGGGTTTAGTGTTTAAGGGTTTAAGGGTTGATGGATTAGGGTAGAGAGGGAGGGATGGATTGATAGATAGATGGAGGGACATGTGATATAGAGAGAAGGAAAGAAGAGGAGGGAGGAACAAATATGTATGAGGATTGAGGATCCAATGTATATGGTATAGGGTTGATGACATATAGGGTTGAAGGATTGGGGTTGAGGGTACAATGTATAGGGTAGAGGGTATCAGGGTTGAGGGTTTAGGGTTTGAGGGTTAAGTATTGAGGGATTAATGGTTGAGGGTTGAGAATTGAGGGTTGAGGGTTTAAAGTATAAGGTAGAGGGTAGAGGGTAGAGGTTTAAGGGTTAAGGGTTGAAGGTATAGGATTGAAGGTATAGGGTTGGGGGATTAGGGTTGAGGATTCAATGTATAGGGTAGAGGGTATAGGGGTTGATGGATTAGGGTTTAAGGGTTGAGAATTGAGGGTTGAGGGATTAAGGGTCAAATGGTTGAGGGATTAGGGTAGAGATTTTACTTGGGTTTTTACAGGTTTAATGGTTGAGGGATTAGGGTTGAGGGTAGAGGGTAGAGGGTTTAAGGATTTAGGTTTAAAGGGTTGAGGGTATACAGTTGATGGATTAGCGTAGAGAGGGAGGGATGGAGGGAGGGAGATATGGATGGATAAGTGAGATAGAGAGAAGGAGAGAAGAGGAGGGAGGGGTAAAGATATATCAAGGTCAAGGATCCAATGTATAGGGTAAAGGTTTGAGGACCTATAGGGTTGAGGGTACAAATAGATGAAGGATTAGGGTTGAGGATCCAATGTATAGGATAGAGGGTATTGAGGTTGAGGTATTAGGGTTTGAGGTCCGAGGATTAAGGGATTAAGGGTTGAGGGTTGAGAATTTATGGTTGAGGGTTTAATGTATAGGGTAGAGGCTAGAGGGTAGAGGGTAAAGGGTATAGGGTATAAGGGTTTAGGGTTTAAGGGTTGAGAGTTGATGGTTTAAGGTTGAGGGAAGAGGATTGAGGGTATAGGGTTGGGGGATTAGGGTTGAGGGTCCAATGTAAAGGGTAGAGGGTATAGGGGTTGAGGGATTAGGGTTTAAGGGTTGAGGCTTGAGGCTTGAGGGATTAAGGGTCAAGAGGGTTGAGGGATTAGGGTAGAGAGTTTACTAAGTGGATTTAAGGGTTTAAGGGTTTAGGGATTAGGGTTGAGAGTAGAGGGTATTGGGTTGAGGGTAGAGGGTAGAAGGTTTAAGGGTTGAGGGTTTATTGTTTAGGGTTGAGTATTTAAGGATTTCAAGGTTGAGGGTATACAGTTGAGGGATTAGGGTAGAAAGGGATGGAGGGAGGGAGGGAGAGATGGAGGGATAAGTGATTAATGGTTGAGGGTCCAATGTATAGTGTAAATGGTATCGAGGTTGAGGGTTTAGGGTTTGAGGGTTGAGAATTGAGGGATTAAGGGTTGATAATTGAGAATTAAGGGTAGAGGGTAGAGGGTTTAAGGGTTTAGGGTTAAATGGTTTAAGGTTGAGGGTTTAGGGTCCAAGAAATGGGGTCTCCTAGTGATGTAGAGAGAGAAAGGGAGGGAGTGGGAGAGAGGTAGATGGTTTAAGGGTTTAAGGGTAGAGGGTAGAGGATTTAAGTGTTAAGGGTAAAGGTTAGAGGTTTAAGGGTAGAGGAGAGAGAGACTTGAGAGAGGTAGAGGGGGTAGGAGGGAGATACTTGAGAGAGATATATATGGAGGGAGTGGGAGAGATATAGAGGGTATATAGTAGAGGATTTAAGAATTTTGGGTTAAGGGTATAGGATGTAAGGGTTAAGGGTATAGGGTAGAGGGTTAGGGGTAGAGGGTAGAGAGAGAGACTTGAGAGAGGGAGAGGGGGTAGGAGGGAGAGAATTGAGAGAGATGGGGGGAGGGAGTGTGAGATATATAAAGGGTAGAGGGTAGAGGGTAGAGGGTAGATAGTGAAGGGTAGAGGAGAGAAAGATACTTGGGAGAGGGAGAGGGGTAGGAGGGAGGACTTGGGAGAGATAGAGAGGGAGGGAGTGGGAGATGTAGGGTGGGGTATAGGGTTTAAAGGGTGGGAGTAGAGGATTTAAGGGTTAAGGGTGGAAGTGTAGAGGGTAGAGGTTAAGGGTAGAGGAGATAGATAGGAGTAAGTGGTGAAGAGACTTGAGAGAGGGAGAGGGGGTAGGAGGGAGAGACTTGTGAGAGAGAGAGATGGAGGGATTAGGAGAGAGATATAGGGTAGAGGGTAGAGGGTTTAAGGGTAAAAGGTATAGGATTTAATGGTTAAGGGTAGAGGGTAGAGGATCAAGGGTAGAAGGGAGAAAGAGAGACTTGAGAGAGGGAGGGGGGTTGGAGGGATAGAATTGAGAGAAAGAGAGAGGAGCGAGTGGAAGAGATATAGAGGGTAGATGGTAGAGGGTTTAAGGGTAGAGGGTAGAGAATTTAAGGGTTAATGGTAGATGGGAGAGGGTTAAGGGTAGAGGGGAGACAAATAGGAGTGAGTGAGAGAGAGATAGAGAATTGAGAGAGGGAGAGGGGGTAGGAGGGAGAGACTTGAGAGAGAGAGGGAGGGAGTGGGAGAGAGATAGAGGGTAGAGGGTAGATGGTTTAGTTTAAGGGTAGAGGGTAGAGTTTAAGGGTTAGGGGTGAGAGGGTGAGGTTTAAGGAGGAGATAGAGACTTGAGAGAGGAGAGGGGTAGGAGGAGAGAATTGAAGAGAGAGAGGGATGGGTGGGAGATATGGAGGGTGGGGTATAAGGTAGGATTTAAGGGTTAAGTGTAGGGGTAGAGGATAAGGTAGAGGAGAGATAGGGTGAGTGAGTTAGGCAGGAGAGACTTGAGGAGGGATAGGTGGTAAGGGGAGATGCTTGAGGAGAGATAAGAGGGTGGGAGAGATAGAAGGTAAGATGGTTTAATGGTTTAAGGGTAGACGATAGAGGATTTAAGGGTTAATTGTAGAGGATAGATGGTTAAGGGTAGAGGGGAGAGAGATAGGAGTGAGTGAGAGAGACTTGAGAAAGGTAGAGATGGTAAGAGGGAGAAACTTGAGAGAGAGAGAGAGAGGGAGGGAGTGGGTGTAATGCTCGAGAGATGATGTTCATAAACTACATAATTTTCCAAAACCTGTTACATTAAAAAGTATATTAAAAGAAAAGGATGCATAGATCAAGATCTTTCCATAAATGCTCAAAAGGAAAATTCAGTAATTAATTTCATTCCATGTAGGCAAAAGAAGTAATTTACATTAACAACAAAGATCATTGCAAATATACATATGTAAATTTTATATGCATATCAATGAGTTTCGATAAATTTATTCAAGTTTCAATTACATCTTTAACTTTCAATCAATACATCTATTTCAATGTTAAATCAAAAATTTCATTCCAATACATCCATTTGAATGTTACAATACTGAATTTCAATATGTAAGGAAAGCTAACTTGCAAAAATAACTTTCCTAACATCAAAACCTCTGGGAAGAATCCAGAGGTGACTATAAATTTTTCAATTATAGTCCAATTAAGTTACACTTAAAAGAAATAACTAAAACAGAGAAATTAACATACACAGATGAACACTAGATTTACGTGGGAAGACCCTTACGAGAGAAAAACCCACCACACCAAGAAAAGCCTCTTTGTATTACAATAAAAAAAATTACATACAGAGTTCAGACTTAACTTTCTAATGTCAATTTACAATAGCAGATTCAATGATCAACCTTGTACAAATAATTTCAATTACAATGCTCTTTGAATTAAATTCATACACACTGATCACACACTGACCCATTCTCACAACTATTCATTGAATTGATCATCATCTTCGATTACAAAGTATATCCATGTCATTCATGGTCTATTGATCTTCTTCACAGGAATGGTCACAACAATCTAACTACCAATGGTTTTCCTTCAACTTACTCTGATTGGTTGAACACATACCACATAGGATGTTCAGACGATCAAAATTCATTCAAGAAGAATCGCATGTTGGTGAGGCACTAGCTGTGTGTCCTTGATGCTACAATGTTCCACTGACACTATTGACATAACTTACAACTATCATCAAGAGGTCATAACGAGTTGCAAGAATCATACCGATATCTAAGACCATCACCAAAACTATCAGTATCGGAAAGATTAGTGAGACCTCTCACTAAAGTCCATAGAAGACTCATCGACAAGAGTATCACATTCCCTATGAGTCATATAGAGCCCTTAAGTCTTATCAATGCCAATACACCTATTGGCGAGACCAACAGTCATCAGCAAAAGGTTACACTGAATTCAAAAACTGTCACTCAGAATCACCCTATCACTTAGACATCATATTGATATCCACTACAAAAGCATCAGCCATACCATCACTATCGGCGAGAGGTCATACTGATTGAAAATCCATCTGGTGAAGATCTATCAACAAGAGTTTTTCTATTGCCAAGAGTCTCATAGACATTTATGTCATACCGATGTTCATTGTGCAAAGCTATCAACAAGACAAGCCATATTGCTAAGACTTTATACCAAAGATAAACACATGTAGCTCTATCAACAACACTACCGCTATTGGTGAGACATCATACTGAGTGTGAACCTTTCGGCCAAGAGTCTCCCCGATGACAACCTTGTGAACAAATATCGGTGAGAGTTCTCCCTAGGCAGAGAAAGATAGAAAAACTCACAACGATTGAAATGTCTTGTCGATGACTCCCATCGGCAAGACAAAAACAACGTCTCAATGACTTGAGCATTTCAAATGAATAGAACAGAACTACTAGTCAGCAAGACTTCCTAAGGGTCTCCTCAACTTTACTCTTTTCAGGAGTTTCATGCTAGTAAGATTGAGGCACATTTTTCAACAATCTCCCACTTGATGAAGATCTTACTGACACCTCCAGAGTAATGACATAACTACTGAAATTCATGGGCATCAAGGCCCATTGAACTAGAACACCACCTGAACTTGTCTATGCTCAATGAATTTTTCAATGCATTTGCAACATTCTCTAGAGTATTCAATTTTTCTAAAGAGACCTTTCCATCCTCCACCATATCTCATAAAAAATGATACTGCACATCAATATGTTTCATCCTAGCATGGAAAGTAGGATTTTTCGCTAAACAAATAGCACTCTGATTGTCATAGTAAATTATTATTTTCCCTGCATCAAAACCAATGGTAGAACATAAATGCTTTAACCAAATTTCTTCTTTACAGGTGTGTGTTGTTGACATATATTCTGCCTTTGTAGTGGACAAAGTGACTACATCCTGTCGCTTACTCATCCAACTCACTGCACCACCATTCATCATCAAAATGTATCCAGTGGTGGATCTTCTGTTGTCAATGTCCCCTGCCCAATCAAAATCCACATAGCCTCAAATGTTGAGAGTCCTCTGTGATTCAACCAAGCTGCCATAGTTACACAATGCATATTTAGAAATTCCCTTCAAATATTTGAATACTCTTTTCATAGCATCCCAATGTGATCTTCCAGGATTAGCCATAAACTGAGTAAGTACTCCCATTGCTTGGGCAATGTCTAGCCTTGTACATACCATTGCATACATTAGACTACCAACCACACTAGCATAAGGCACACTGGTCATTTCCTCCCATATCGAGTGGGATATTTTGGATAGTCTTCAACTGATTAGCTTTATTCTACAAAACTAGAGACAATAGCTTACTTGCAATGGGTCATACAAAATGATATCTCTAGAACAGTCTTAATATACTTACTCACGGTGATAAGTTTTCTCTTCCTATCACAGTTGTTTCCATTCCTAGGAATGTACCTTGCTGCCAAGATCTTCATTTGAACATATGATGCTTGAGATTTTAGATTAGAAATTGACAACTACTGTGCCCTGTAGCAACATATCATCAACATAGAGCAATAATAAGAACTTTCGATCACTTTCAACTTTGTAATACACACAATGATCAAATTTTGATGCCTAAATGCCAATGACAAAAAAAAAAGTGTCGAACCCAGGCACCACATTCTAGGAGGCGCAGCTTTCATTACGTAACTCATGTATTAAAAACTATTCCAATGTGTTTGGATGGGTATATTTATATAGATGTGGTCCTCTTTTCTTTACCAAACGTAATAAATCACTTTGAGCTATGTTCAACTTGACTTCAGTCCTTAAGGTCCAAAGTGCAAAAGGGTAAGCAATTTTTCACAACCTATTACTCGAGAAACTATGATGTACAATTCTTCATCTTAGCATATGGGATTTTAATTTGGCCCCCTCTCTGATATCCTCTCTTGGTTTTTTTTATCTTAGATTAATTTCCCATGGTGTCCAATTTTCACTTGATGGAAAAAGTGTCAAATGCAAGCAGTGTAAAGTTGCAAAGTAGTGTAACTTTCGTTATGCAACTTGTGTGACCAAACAAATTGTTCCAATGCATTTGGATGGGTAAATTTATGCTAGGCATGGTCCTCTTTTGTACCCAAACATGTGAATCACTCCAAGCTACATTCAACCAGTTCGATCCCTTAAGGGTCTAAAGTGCAAAAGGGAAGCAATCTTTGATGGGCTATTTCTCAAAAACCGTGATGCTTATGAACTTTTCACCTGAGCCTATAGGATTATGTTGGTCCCCTCTACAATAACCTCTCTCATTTTTTGTTATCTTGGAGTCCTCTTCTCATGATGTCCTATTTTCACTTGATGAAAAAAGTGTCAAATGAAAGTAGTGTAAAGTTGCAAAGTGGTGCAACTTTTCTTTTGCAACTTGTGTGACCAGATAGACTATTCAACACATCTCCAATAGGTACAATAGTGCCATATTCCTATTTCACACCCAAAAACACAAAATCACTCTGAGCTATGTTCAACTATGTTGATCCCTTATGATGGCATGCAAAACAATCGAAAAGAGAAACATTCACATGATAGTTGAGAAGTTTGATTTTTCCACACAAAAATCATATGATCATCCCCAATTCTAGTAAGTGAAGGATATTTTTTAATTATCCTCCTTTCCCTTACAACAATATACAACCAATTGTAAATGCGTACAATGGTGGAACTTGGAAACATTTTATTTTTTCCTCAATTAACAACTTTGGTTGTGAAGAATTTTGCCATTTTCATTTCAGTAGTTGCTATGCTTGAAAATTTAGAATCTAAGAGAAAGAAGTGATGCTATCATCCTACATTTATTATTTTGTGTGATAAATAAAGTTTCCACCATTGAGTCCATTTCTTATTTGTATTATAAATTATAGCTTGCTCTCTCTTGAGTCCATTTCCTATACAAGAAATAATATTGCAAAAATTTGACATATAAATCTTTCGATGTGTTTATACATATGGTGATGGATCAAGAACATAACAATTCATTCTATATTGTGAGGATTATGTTGCGAAAATGTTTAAAGACTATTCAAGATAAATGTTTGTATGATGATGTGTCAAGAATTTAACTACTCTTCATCTACTATGAATATTATATTTTTCAAGTGTTGTGAACATTATGTATCCTTTACTTAATTGATATTTTCCAATCAAAAGATTAAATATGTTGACAGCGCATAAACATCTCATGGAATACCAATTAATTTTTTTTTTTTGCTTTTAGATAAATCATTTCATGGAATTCTTTGGATTAAACTAAATTGAGATATGTAAGAACAAGGGAGCATTAGGAAATACATTGCTCAAGGATCTTGAATAATCCTTCTCCCCCATTGCAATTTTGGGTGGATTATTGCTTTAAAAGTATGGGGAATTATTTGCCTATTTTCTAGTTGGAAGTTTCCATTCTAGAAGGTTCATCTCTTGATATATATTATACTCATTCTGGTGCAGCAACACCAAGTGCACTTTGTGAAAATGTTGTCATAGAAGGCCATTTGATAAGGTCTTAATTTGAGGTGTAGAGTCTTTTGTCATTAAATAAGGTCCATGTAAACCATTTTTCAAATATTTAAATCATTTAGAGTTGTCATTGAGTCTATGTTGTCATATTCTTACAATAATGCCAAAAATTGCTATGTAAAGATGCAAAAATGTAAAAATTGCAAAAAATGCAAAAAAGCAGATTTTGGAGAAGTCCAACAGTCAATCAACTCAAAAGGAATTTTTTGTTAGTTGAGTTAGTTTTTTTAGGAGGGAAAAAGAATAAATATGTAAAGGGGACTCTATGTAATCTCTCTTGGAGGGATTTGAAGTGAAAAACCAATTGTTTCTTTGTTTTCTTCTGATTTTCTGTGTGTATTTTCATTTCCCTAGCCTGTACAGTACCATATAGAGACAAATTGTTTTGAAACTCCTTGAATTAATTAAGAGGAATGAGCTAAATTTTATTTCCATTTTTTTTGAGCACTTAACATTGAGTTTGGTGGGAGTTTGATTTAATTTTCTAAGGCATGTCTGTTAACCCTATTTTAAGGGTTTTGAAAGTCTAAAAAATGAAGAATTGGCCCATTCCACTATTTGTGACTTTTTTAGCTTGTGGAATGGGTCCAAAATAGTAGGAATAGGTGTTTGGATGATTTTTGAGAGAAGGGGAGATCTCTTGAGGGTTTAGGCATGATGCCCTAGTTGACTATTTTGTGATTTGGCACAAAAAATGGTGGTTTTAGATAGGATTTTGATGAAATATTGTTGGAGAAGGTTGGATAATGGTGTTTTGAGCATGTGAAGGTTTATTTGAACATTTTTGAAGCATTGGACAAGGTGATAGAGGCCTGAAACATTTTTTTCATTAAAACCCCATGAAAGTTGCTAAAAATGAGGGTTTAGAGGTTTGGTGATTTGGTAATAGTTTACCCTAAAGAAAATGGTGAATTTGGTGGTTTTAAAACCTATGTAATTATTACCCATTGGGTTTTGAGGTTGGTGATAAGTTTGGAGTACACTTCCTTTGTAAAAGAGATCTAATTTGGGGTCTAGATAGCATATAAACCTAATTTTGGTAGAGTTGGTACAAAGAGACCTATTGAGTTTTTGAGTTACGCTATGTGGGAGCATAATGGGGGTCTGAAATGGTGAGGATTTTGATGATTGAGGGCCTTCTCTAAAAGATATTTGTGAAAAAACCAATTTGGAAACCTACAAGGAAACTAGGTTTAATAGTGAAGGGTGGATGAAATAGACTTGTAAGGGAAAATGTTTGGCTTGAATTGGATCAAATTGTGGTTGTAATTGATTTACCCTCCTTCTCATTGCATTAGTTGGTATCAAAGCATAGGTACCTAATTTTGGAAGGTGAAGGGTTGTAGATTAAAGGAGAGAAAGGTAGAAGGTGGAAAGGCAAGATGCCTCCCAAGGTTAATACAAATGCTAAAGAATTGTAGGAGTTGAGAGAAAGGAATGCTAGATTGTTGGAGTCACATAATGCTATGTTAGCAAGGCTTGTTTCCCTGGAGTCAAATCATAGAAGAGGGGAAGAGTTGGGTGATGTGAATGAAACAAAAGAGGAAGAGGAAGAGTATGAAAATATGGAAGAAGAATTAGACCCTGAAGAACAAAGAATGGCTAAATTGCTAAAGGAAGTCAAAGGTGATACACACAAGGTAAAAGTTATTTTCCCATGAATGGTGGAAATTTGAATGATGAAGAGTTACTTGATTAGATTGCAACCATGGATAATCACTTTGAATGTGAAGATGTACCTAATGATCAGAAGGTAAAGATAGCAAAGAAAAAACTCAAGGGACATGCATTGTTATGGTGGAACTATGAGCAGGCTGAGAGGAAAAAGAAAGGAAAATCAAAGATAGTTTCATGGGACAAGATGGTTGCAAAGCTCAAAGGTAAGTTTCTTCTGAAATATTTTGAGCTTTAGTTGTACAAGAAATTCCAAAGTCTGAAGCAAAAAGAAATAGATGTTTAATGACTTATACTGATGAATTCTATAAGTTGAGTATAAGGTTAGGTAGACAAGAGGATGAGGTTGAGAAAGTTGCTAGGTATCTTGGTGGTCTCAGATTTAACATTCAAAATGAATTGGTTTTGGAAAATCCAAGATCTATAGAAGAATGTTTTCAGTTAGCCATTAGAGTGGAAGAAAAGCTAAAAAGGAGACAAGATAATTCCATTAGAGGTAGAGGCAACACTCAAAGAGGTAGAGGAACCTTTCATACTTCAACTGGGAGTGAAAGAAGAAGTGATAAGAGGGTGAAATTGGTCCAAGAAGAAAGTGAAGGTGAAAAGTATCCTAGCCATCTTGCTGCTCCAGAGGTAGGAGAATCCTTGATGCTGAGAAGACAAGTGTTGAAGACCTCTAGAGAGAAGGAACCACTGTAGAGAAGAGCTTTATTTAGGATCACATGCAAATCCAAGGGTAAGGTATGCAAAGTCATTATAGATTCTGGTTGCATTGAAAACATGGTGTCTAATGAAATGGTAGATAAGTTAAATTTGGTGAAAGTTCCTCATGAATCACCTTATAAGTTATCATGGTTAAATGATGACCAGTCACATCTAGTTAGAGAACAAGCATTTGTTGAGTTTCAGATTGGAGGGTATAAAGATAAGGTGATTTGTGACATTTTACCAATGGATTGTTGCCATTTATTGCTTGGAAGGGCATGGAAATTTGATAGGAAGTCATTATATGATGGCAGAGAGAACACTTACACCATTAAGAAGGATGGTATCACTTTCAAACTAACACCATTGCAAGAGGATGTCAAAGAGCAAACTAAGGAATCCAAGATTATCATGTTTTGAAAGGAGGATGTAAAGCTTGAAAAGGACAAAAGAAAAGAGTATGCAACCACTTCAAGGATTAAAGGTGTTGAGACAACAGATAGAAGGGATAGACAGAAGGTTCAGACACTGAATGTGAAGGATGCTTCAATGATGAATGGAAAATAAGTTAATATATTGGAGTCCAAGTCTAAAATAGGGAAGAAAAAGGGTGAATTTCTTATGAATGAGCAAGATGAGTTGGAGAAACAAGATGAATTTGTGTTTGGGACAGTCATATGTCCATTGAAAAAAATAGAGGTGAAGGGGCAGTTTGAGACTGTCAAAATAGAGGCTTATAAATCTGATATCATAGTGGCATTTGGGGTAGAGAGTCTGCAGGTGAAAATGAGGGCAAAAAGTGAAGTAGATCAGAGAATTTGGCAAAGGTATGTGACTAAGATTGAGCATGCAGTAAAGGAAAAGAGAAAGATATTACATGGTATGGATGGCACAAGTAATTTGATATATTTGACATCATTTCCAAATACAAGGGCAATCAAACAACAACAATTAGGTAAAGGATAGTATGTTCAAGATAGAGATAGTGCAAGGTTGAAAATTTTGACTCATGGGAGAGAGTCATCAAGTATGGATGTAGGATGGAGAGCAATAAAGGAGAAGAGCTAGTGTGGTTTTTCATAATTTCCAAGGGACTTGGAAAGTTTCAAGGCTAGTTGTATGGCACAGTAGCACCAAGTGCACTTTGTGAAAATGTTGTCATGGAAGGTCATTTGATAAGGTCTTAGGTTGACATGCAGATTCTTTTGTCATTAAATAAGGTTCATGTAGACTATTTTTCAAATATTTAAATCATTTAGAAGGGTCATTGAGTCTATGTTTTCATATTCTTACAATATTGTCAAAAATTGCTATGTAAAGATGCAAAAATGTAAAAAATGCATAAAGGCAGATTTTGGAGAAGTCCAACGGTCAATCAAATAAAAAGGTAGTTTTTTTTAGTTGAGTCAGTTGTGTTAGGAGAGAAAAATCATAAATATGTAAAGGGTAATCGATGTAATATCTCTTGGAGGGATTTGAAGTGAAAAACCAATTACTTATCTATGTTTTCTTCTGATTTTCTGTGTGTTTTTGCATTTCCCTAGCCTGTATGGTACCATACAAAGACAAAAAAAATTTAAAGTCCTTGAATTCATTAAGAGGCATGAGTTAAATTTTATTTGAATTTGGTTTGAGCACTTAACATTGATTCTGGGGGGAGTTTGTTTTAATTTTTTGAGGTAGGTCTATTAACCCTATTTTGAGGGTTTTGAAAGTCTAAAAAATGAAGAATTGACACATTCCACTGTTTGTGACTTTTGTAGCTTGTGGAATGGGTCCAACATAGTAGAAATAGGTGTTTTGATGATTTTTGATAGTAGGGGAGATCTCTTGATGGTCTACGCATGATGCCCTAGTTGACTATTTTGTGATTTGGCACCAAAAATGGTGGTTTGAGATAGGATTTTGATGAAATAATGTTGGAAAAGGTTGGATAATGGTGTTTTAAGAATTTTTAGGTTTATTTGAGTGTTTTTGAATCATTGGAAAGGGTGTTGGAGGCCTGAAACATTATTTTTCAATAAAACCCCTTGAAAGTTGCTAAAAATGAGGGTTTAGAGGTTTGGTGATTTTGTGATAGTTTCCCATGAAGAAAATGGTGAATTTGGTGGTTTTGAGACCTTTGGAATGTTTCCCAATTGGATTTTGAGGTTGGTGATAAGTTTAGAGTACACTTCCTTTGTAAAAGAGACCTAATTTGGGGCCTAGATAGTGTATAAACTTGATTTTGGTGGACTTGGTCCAAAGAGACCTATTAAGTTTTTGAGTTATGTTATGTGGGAGAATAATGGGGGTATGAAAGGGTTATGAGTTTGATGACTGAGGGCCTTCTCTAAAATATATTTTTGAAAACACCAATTTGGAAGCCTACAAGGAAACTAGGTTGAATAATGAATAGTAGATGAAATAGAGTTGTAAGGGAAAATGGTTGGCTTGAATTGGATCAAATTGTGGTTGTAATTGATTTAGCCTCCCTATCATTGCATCACATTCTTAATAAATTATGAAGTTAATAATCAATGCATTTATTTATAGTTAACCTTTTCTTTTCAATTTGTGCAATTTTGTAATTTGTAAGTCTACTAGTATTCCTAGAAATATTGAAGTTGTTTAGCATCAACCAATAAATATTCAAGACAAACCATGAAGGAAAAAAATGATCAATGTTAGGGCTAACCAATTAATAAGTATACACATGAATAAGTCAAGCATACATGTGAATAAGGCAAGCACAAGTACTCAAAAACACGTAACCCTTGGAGTATACACAAATTAATATAAAGTATATGCATGAATACAAGGTATACGCATGAAAACACATAAGTCTGCGAGTATACATTGGAATACACGTAAGTTTTAAAGTATACACTTGAATACATGTAACTCATATCTAAAGAACCATGGTTTATAATGAAAATATGAACACCACTAGATAAAAAGATTTGTATTATCAAAGCCATGTAAATATACATCAATAATGTCTATATAAATTATAAAATATAAACAAGGTAGAAAAACACCTACTTATTTCTTACGAAATTTAAGTACTCTGCTTTGAAATTTTCAAATTTTCACCAAATAGATTTAATTTATTTTTAAATAAACCTAGTAGTTTAGAAACTACATTCAATTTTCTATAGATTCTATTCTTACATATTTTTGAAATAATATAGATAACTTATTCAAATTTTTACATCAAGTTGCCTAACACTGATTTTTCTAAATTTTTTGCCACTTAAGGGCCTATTTTTTCCATGATGATCCTGCACATACCCATATCATGCTTACTATTTTCCCTATCTATAGCTTGTTTGAAAGAACCTATTTTTACGCTTTTACCCATAGCAGCAAGGTAGTGAACCGCTTGATAAAATACTTTTGTAGACATGTACTATAATTGTGGTAGCATAAAGAAGGAAATGAACTATTTGAAAAAATGCCTCAAAAAAATGGGGTCTCATGGTGATGGAATGCCATTATAAACAAATGTGTCATGGAATTCCATCACCATAAGACTGCATTTCTTTGAGGCATTTTTTCAAATATCAAATTTCCTTCTCAATGGTATTATGTTGGGATGGGGTGGATGGTATAGTGTGGTCTTGGTTATGAGATGGAGGGTGATCATGACATGAAGAGGGAGGGTTGGGGACATGAACAAGTGGAATAAAAGGTGGAAGATTCCATGGATTGGTAAATTGAGGATGAGGACCTTGAGAAGAATTTGGAGGAGAATTTTGGCTAAAGGGTTGGTTTCTATTCTTTAGGTAGTGAGCTATTTGAAAAAATGCTTGAGAGAAATGTGGTCTCATGGTGTGGCATTCCATCACCATGAGACCACATTTCTTCAAGGCATTTTTCATATTACTCTCTGCCTTGACTATGATATTGCTTACTATTATGCTTTGATAGATTTTTTCCAAGCATCCATAGTTTGTTGGAAAGCACCTATTTTAGGATTTTAGTTATAGCAGAAAGGAAGTGAGTAGTTTGATAAAATTATTTGGTACGCATGTATGGAAAATGTGGTAGCATAGAAAAGGTGGTGAGTTGTTTGAAGAAATTCTGTGAAGAAATGTGGTCTCATGGTGATGGAATGGCATTCCATCACCATGAGACCACATTTCTTCGATGCATTTTTACAAACTACTCACTACCTTGCCTATGCTATTGTTTAAGTTATTATGCTTTTATAGATTGTTTCCAAGCATCCATAGTTTGTTGGAAAGCACCTTTTTTAGGATTTTATCCATAGTAACAAGGAAATGAACTATTTTTAAAATTCTTTGGTAGACATGTATGGAAAATGTGGTAGCATAGGAAAGGTGGTGAGCTGTTTGAAAAATGCCTCAAAGAAATTGGGTCTCATGGCGATGGAAATCACCGTGAGACCACATTTCTTTGAGGAATTTTTTCAAACAACCCATTGCCTTGTCTATGCTATTGCTTACTATTATTCTTTCATATATTTCTTCCAAGCATCCATAGCATAGATAAGGTAGTGAAGTATTTGAAAAGATGCCTCAATAAAAAGTGGTCTCATGGAATGCCATGACAAGAAAATGCAATTGGAAGCTACTCCTACATATTACTTATGCTATGTAAAGTAATTGCATCACTGGTTATGCTGACTTTCTAAACAACTATAATGTAGTTGAAATTTTGTCATCTATCAACATCTAGTTTTTAGTTATGGAATAGGAAGTAATGCTTTGAGTTTGAAATATGTGCAATGCAAGGTAATCAATGATATGAATATAAACTACACAAATCTATTAAGTACAATTGATTAGTTAATCTCTTTATTCTATTACCTACGTGTAGGTTTGTGAAAATCCACTAGCATTGGGAGGTGTTCCCATGAGACCTCCAATATTAACCTATTCAACATCCAAAATCACATATTAGAATACCATTCATAAAACAATGCTATTAACATGTAATAAATTTATAATAGTTTACTAGTTACATACCTTAATGGTAGATGCAGTGGAGTAATAATCAGGTGTAGGGTCAGTCAATCTGGTATCAACACTACGACCTTGAAATTATATCAAAATCATAAAACTAAATTAGTTAATCTTGCATTTAAAAATTGAAATTTAATAAATTAAATTCAATGAGCATGCTAACATCTACCTAAGTATCAATGCCATAAGCCTCATTCAAAATGCCAACTACCCTCACCATCTCCATAGTTGCAGACATATCCTACATAGCAGCCTCTTGAGTGTTAGTGGGGTCATATGAAAAATTTTCCCAACAAGCCTAACACAAATGTGGTTGAAGCCCACCACCTAAAGACTCCCTTGGATGGTACTGCAGTATAGGGCTAGCATGTTGGATGATACTCTAGGTCCAAAATCTGATGGCCTACAAAGTGTCTACCTCAACACTCTCCTTCACAATGGAAGGGATAATGATGTGCTCATGAGGTGGCCTAGTGAGATGTCATCTCACTTTTCACTTAGGATCATAATGTGCATTGGGTCTATCTTGAGCCGACCCCCCACCTCTCCCCTGGAAGTCCATATCAAAATAATTCAAGATTTAGTTCAAGATGAACTCATAGTATTGTTTCGTTAGGAAATATTGTGGGACTTCGTAATTGTTGATGGTGGGTAATAAAAAAACATGTACCACCTATCCCCAAAAAATGTCCTAATCTATTAGTGGTGGCACCAATGGATAGGAAACCTCTTCGCATTGAGGCTAAGATTTGAATTTGTGTGTGGGTCAGTGAATAATGAGCACAAATATAATTTTGTAATTTTTACATCTTTTACATCTTTATATGATAATTTATCCTAGTACCAATCCCTAGCCACCTGCCTCCTATCTTGCCAACCAACTAATTGTTTGTAACTAATTGAATCTACATGTTTTAAAATTTGTTTGAGTGAATTTTCAAGGGTTTTTCTTTGCATGGTTGAACCATTTAGTTCATTCAACCTCGTGATTAACTCCTTAATTTGGTTTTTATTGTTTTCAATTTCACTCATTAAATTTTGCTGAGTGCCAAGAGGATGTTGAAGGATTGGTGGAGGAGATTGTTGTTGTGGTTGTTGAACTTGAGGATTTTTTTATTTTTATTTGTTGCTCTTCTTGTTGAGGATTTTGAGGAGGGTTTGCAGGTTCATTAAAATCTCCTATAAATTCAACAAATAAATATCAAAAACAACCTAAAACTAACATTTTTCACAACAAAAATTAAACAATCATTACCTCTTAGACCTCCTCATCAACGTGGAAGTATCCTAGTGACAAAACATCAATAATTTAATGAAAAACTTGCAAGATGACTCCTCCCATAACGCAAGCATGCCAATGAAGGGATTTTGGCCGCGGGCATAAAAAAAAGTCACAATGCAAATGAATTTGATTTTTTTTTTTTAATGGCTCATAACACAAACACATTATAATGTGCTCACGTTATGAGCTACCATTTTTATAAAAAAAAAATCCACAACCATGCCCTTGACTATATTTATACATCTAAGTGTGTTATTTCCTTCAGGAGCTCAGCTATAATTTGTGTGATATATATTTATGTGATCGATCTATACTTGTGTATGCAATAAAATTTGCTTCTATTTAATGATGTTATTGTGTCTTTTAAAGGTTTATTTAATAAAGGGTACTTGAAACAAGTTTTAAATCCTTAAAAAACTCTAAATTTCTAGGGTTTTTCATTTTGTCGATTCTACACCGAGTCTAGGCATTGAGTCCTGATTCGAGTCACCCCATTCGACTCCAAGCCAATTTTAAGTCTCATAAATATGGTATTGGCCTTGTGTTTGTATATGTTTTCTTGTGTTTGTATTATGTTTGCAATATGTTTGTATTGTGTTATGTATTGTGGTGTTTTGTGTGGTGTTCTTAGCATGTACATTTTGTATTGTCTTGATGCATTGCATACATGAATGTTCCCTTATATTTCTGATGTCTAGCTATAGGATCTTGAGTCCTAGGGGATTTTACACACCCCCTAGATTCATTGTCATCCTATCCCTTCAACATTTGGACAATTGGCCTCTAGTTTCAGTGTAAGTTCATACTCTCACTAAAGTGGGGGATAAATGTAGCATTGAATAAATTGTCACCCTCGATCATTTCACACTATTTTTTTCTCCCTCCTAAGTAATTGGACCCAATTTTACATATAATGTCCTTAATTATGCATTTTGTCACCCATTTGGATATTTACCAAGAAAACCCATTTACAAAATCAAAGAAAAAATTAATATTTTGCTTGAAATACTTTAAACCCTGCAAGAGAGGGCCAAGACTAAGTCACCCTAACCTACTTGGTCTCCCTATTTTACCTCAAAACTTTAATATGTTGGAGTTGGGATTTATTGTTTGAATTTAAAATGTCAAATGTTAGTTATCAGGATCTAATTTTTGGGAAATTAAATTAAATTCCTATAAATACCTAGTCATTTCACCATTTGAAAACTAATTGGAAAATTTTAGAAAAGGAAGAAGAAAGAGATCATTACATTCCACCAAAATACATTTGAATTTTTAGGTCTTCAAGCATATTTTCATATTTTATCAAGTTTCATTCAATGATTAGAGTTTTATGCCAATAGAAGGACATGATGGAATCCAAATTTGGGAAGTGTTCTTGGCCATTTTCTACAACCTAATGACTTGTTTTCAAAGTTTTCTCATCTTTAAGCTTCATTCTACTTGTTTCCAAAGGTGAGGTATCATTATGTTTTAGATTTACTAAAGGTAATTGACTTTCTCTTAGGTAGATCTTATCATTTTCATTTATGAATCCTTCTCTAATGCACTTGAGGAGGGTTTTATCTATTTTAGCTCATTACAAACTTAGATGTAGGATAAGAGAACATAAACTTTTATCAATCTATTTTTTGGCTATTTGTGGAGGTAGCAATACCAAAGCATGGGATTGACTAAGGAAAACTCCTACATAGCCACCCCCCACCATTTCCTTTCTCAATTTATTGTAAGTTTGGATCCAAAGATGGAAAGTAGAAAAGAAGGAAATGGAAGGTGGGCAAAGGGTTAAAGGACTAAATTTTTACATTAAAAAAATCAAGTAGGACATAGTCACCCTAAGTGACTTAGTCCTACCAAATCAAATTCAAATTTGTATGATACATGCACAAATAATTTTCTTTCTCAGATCTGCTATCAAAATTTGTTGTTATTGTTTCTTAGTTGTTGAAAAGTTGCATTTACAGATTAGGTCAAATAGTTTAATTCGGTCAATTAAATAAATTCAATTCCAATTAATTTCCAAGGGACAAAAGGATCAGATCCAAGGCTAATTGACTCACCTTCACAGTTGAAAATCAATATAATCCCCTTGCTGATTTGTATCTCAAAGTTCTTTCAAAAAGGACTGATGTTAGTGATCTATGCCTTAGACATGGGATCTATTTTTCAATTAAAAAATCATCCATTCTTTGTGATGAAAATTTTTACTTGATCATGATCTTATTGATGTCTTGAGAATCAATGAGCATTCTTCACTATCCATCCTTATTCGGTGCTAGTACTATACATATTGCACAAAGGACTCAAGATATCTCTAATCAATAATTTCTTTGACAACTCCTAAACCTATTTGTTTATTTCCTCATTCTCTAAAAGATTCATCTAATTGACTACCTCATTTCAAAAAACAGGCTCTTGGTACCGATTCCATCTAGTGGCTTATATTTTTCACTAGTGGCAATCCTTCTTGTACATTATCTACACAATGTCAAGAAACTCCTCCAATAGATCTTTTTATTTTTGGTATATCTCCATCTTCTTATTTTTTATCTCTTTGAATCAATGTATAACACATGTTATTGTGTCACATACCATCCAATTTTTTTTTTCCATCAACCAAATAAATTCTTGTATTACTACATACCTTTTCTTCCTCCTCCTTTAAGGTCTTGAACTAGAGAACTCCATCCTGCATCAATGAATAATTGTTAGCATGACCATCATCTACTCTAAACTGATGAAACTACCATGAGTTTCCTAAAAATATATTAGAAGTATCCATTGGCATGATGTCACACATCACCTCATCATGGTAATTTCCATTCTTGAGCTTTACTAATAATTGCTAATTGATCAAAGCTATATGGTCCTTCTACAACCATGTAATCACAAATGGATGTGTATGTTTCCTCTTCTCCACCTACAATTTTTTTACCATTTCCTCTGTCATAAGATCATTAGTGCTACAACTATCAATGATAATATTATAACATTTGCCTTATTTTTTGCATCTAGTATGGAATAAAATTTTCCTTTGAACTAACTATTTATCCTCATTCAAAAAGTCTTTTCTTGTGATAAGATCTTATCATCTTCTTTCATCTTTAGAATGCTTGAGTTTTACATATTCATCTACATGTGCAACTCAAGCAAATTACCTTAATGTATTATATTTGTCCTTCATTTAATTTATGGAAACTTGTATGCTCAATATCCTTCTCCACATTGGAAATATGTTCCATGGAAGCCTCCTTTTTCATTTCCTCATCCAAATCTTCCTCTTCCTCTTTTTTCACCATTATTTGGTCATTCAAGGATGGTAGACATTGTCTCCTTTCTAGTTTTTATGGGTTCCAACTTCTTCATTCTTATTTTGATCTTCATTTCAGTCTCCATAGGATCTTCAAGCAGTATTTCCACCACAAACTCTTCCTCTTTTCCTAATTTCAAATCATTTGATCAATTTCTCTTTTACCTTCATGAAAAACTAGTAGGAATCTTATGTAGTAGTCATTGGGAAAAAAATTAGCCCCCCTTGGAAAATTGGTCTCAACCCATTGATGTAACAAGCCACCTTCTTCTTGTTGGCCTCAGAATGGCCTATTCTAATTATGACCTTGTAAAAATCCTCCATGTGTTCTTTAAGATACTTAAACCTTTTCTTCACTCTTTATATCTTCTTCAACAACTCTAAATTTCATAATCAAATAGAATAAATTTCTGCTTCATATTATCCACAATTCAATCCTACTTTGTAATCTTTTATTTTCCTCTTCAATTTTTGTATAGTTGTACCTCCTTCCACCACCAAATTTTGGTGTGATCCTTTAGTTTTGTCTTAGCAAACTTGACCCACTTAGAATTTTCCACATCTTCACACTCAAAGTACTCCATATCATTGATCCAATCAATCAAGTTTTTTAAATTGATATTTCTAAAATAGGTAGTAACTTCTATTTTGGTTCTTTTTCCAATCTTCTAAATAGTGTTTAACAATATTATACTATACATGGATCTATTGATACTTGTTTATGTTGTTTTGACTATATTTCTTGTTCAACTTTATCTTCACTTTCTTCTAGATTCTTCTAAGATCTAATCCTATCTTCAGATTCTCTTAGAGTACATTATTCTATCTTTAGAGGGCTCTAAAACCCTCTTCTATAACAAGATCATTTCTCCCACCATAATTTCTTCATGATTTTTTTTTATCAAATTCACCTCAAACCCACAATCACATGTCTTAGTGCAATGCTCACATTGGATGGTATGTTTATGAACTCAATAAATCCTCCTTTGATACCACTTGATGAAGGATTAATTCACACAAAACACAAAAAAACAATGTACACATAAAAATATGAATTATTTATTTAAAATATTACTATTTACATAACAAAAATATGAAATAAAATAGAGGAGAAAATACTTAACATATTGCAATTGCAACTTCATTCCCAAGATTTTAAGAGCCATTTTCCACTCTTTAGCTTCAAATTTGATTTTACTTCATGTCTTCCCCCCTTTTTATTACTTATCACCATCCCATCATCACTGCACTACTTTGAAATGCTGAAAAATATGTTATAAATAGCCTTGGATACCTCCAAGAAAATTTTGAAATTTATAAATCTAAACCCAAAAATATAGCTCAACTATTTGGAGTCATATCTTTTGATCCAAGAACTTGATTGAGTCCATTTTTCATTAAATTGAAGTACTTAGACTACTCTACAATGCTTGGGGCTAGAAAAAGTCACTTGAAGCCTCAAAACTCAATTTTAATAATGTTTCTAAGATTTTCAATAACATAAATAACTAACATCATCAATTTCTTAAATAATCCTGGCTTGAAACTTACCTACAATATGCAATTTACCAATATGAAGCTTTAGGGAAAATTAAATAAGTCCGTACGTGCTCATGTGCAAACTTATTAAAAATATATTAAACCATGATATTTTTAACCCTTTTTGAAATTTTGATAGTTTTAAACTATTCTTTAGGTCTTTAAAGGAAATATGCTTCACAAGTATTCACCCAAAGAAAAGAAAAGAAAAAAAGAAGGGTGATGCAAGATTTCTCTTGCACATTTAAAATGTAAAATTTGAGCTCATGCATTCCAAGGAAAGTAATGATACCTATTAGTGTGGGTGATGAAAATTAAAAATTACATGTTGAGGGATATGTATTTAAATACATCTTGCAAAGACATTAGTGGATCATCAAATGGTCAAATATTTATGGACTAGAAATCACAAAAACATTTAAATAATTTATCCTTTTGTAAGTAAATCAATCATCAATCATCCTTTTTTACAATAAAAAATAATCAATCTATCATTAATTATCAAGTGTTTCATTATCAAAGCACACACTAAGTAATTTATCGAAGACAGTCACTCACCGACTTACTTTAGCAATAAAAAAGAGAACAATGGTATTCATTGCCACTTATATTGGCATCCATTGACACCTTCTTAACTCCCTTTCTTTTACTATCAATTCGATCTAAGGGCTTGACTTCTGAATAAGAAAGCATTCCACTTTGAAATCATTGCATAGTAAGCCACACAATGCTCTTTAGCA